>JBAMBJ010003621.1:0-414187 GCA_037043495.1 Drosophila recens
CTGACAGTGAAAAAAACATTTTTTTTTTTTTAATCAATTTATTTATTCAATATAGTCTCCGTCTAGCTTAATGCACCTTGTCCAACGGTCTTTCAACATTTCGATGCCTTTTTTGTAGTGGTCTGAAGAAAGTCCCTCAAAATAGGCTTCAGTTTCCCATTCAACTTCTTCATTGGAGTAAAATTTTTATCCCTGGAGCCATATTTTCAAGTTTGAAAACAGATAGTAGTCACTAAGGGCCAGATCTGGGGAATATGGAGGATGAGGAAGCAATTCCCAACTTAATTCTTTGATTTTTTCCATCGTAAAAGCGGCTTTGTGAGATGGTGCATTGTCTTGACGAAAAAGGATTTTTTTCTTTGCCAAATGCGGGCGTTTCTTCTTAATTTCGTCATTCACACGATCAAGCAATGCTGAGTTATATTCTTTGTTGCATTTTTCACCCTTTTTAAGATAGTCGATGTGTATTATACCATGTCCATCCCAAGATACACTGGCAAAAACCTTACCAGCCCATCGACTTGCCTTCACACGCTTCGAACGGCTTTCACCGGCCTCTCGCCACTCAGCTGATGACCGATTAGACTCCGGAATGTAGTGATGGATCCAAGTCTCATCCATGGTGATATATAGACGAAAAATTTCGCTTGTATTTCGGTTAAACATGTCCAAAAAGGACTTGGAATCGGCCACTCGTTTTTCCCTTTGATCAATATCTAGGAAATGCGGCACCCATTTTACATTGAGCTTTTTCATATGCAAATGGTCATGCAAAATCGAAACCGTTGACCCAGTCGATATGCCCACAGTCTCAGCAATCTCACGCACTTTGACTCTTCGATCAGTCAATACGATTTGACGGACTTGTCTGATGATCTCTGGGATAATCACCTCTTTTGGCCTTCCCGAACGCTTCGAGTCTTCGGTGCTCGTACGACCGCGTTTAAAGTTGGAATATCAATCGCAAATAGTTGATTTACCTGGAGCAGAGACCCCGTAATGCTAATCAAGCCATGTCTTTGCTTCTACGGTATTTTTTCCCATCAAAAAACAGTGTTTAATCAAAACACAAAATTCAGCTTTTTCCATTTTTCAAAAAACTCAAAAAGTTGCACAACAATAATATTTCTAACTCGATAGCGAATCTTCCGATTGCGCTCAAATTTTCACTGGACCCTAGAAATGAACTAGTCAGTCTAAAAAAATTTATTTCAAAATTTTAGTGGAGTGGCCTATGTGTCAGTCCGGGGACTTTTTGAACGATCTAGTACTAAGTATGAGTGAGGATCAATGTTCATCAATCTCATGCAATTTAATTCAAATGACGCAAGAATACTATTTTTTGCGTAGACGGACGTTTAACTACTTAGCAAAATTAAATAAAATAATAGAACAAATTTATAAAAAACAAAAAAAGCTGCGGGGTCAATTGATGTTGATTCATGCAATTAATTCGAATTAATATCCAAGCAGTATATATTATTTTATATTTCGCCTGCTGTCCAAATCGCTCAGTGTAAGGCATGCCAATTTACATTTTTATGCAGCACAGAATTACAGCATTTTCAACTGTAAACAAAATTCGATCTTTCTCTCACTGTCTCTGTCTCTCACTGTCTCTATCTCATTCTATTTCTCTCTTTGTTTCCTTACCTCAACCATACAAAACTAACCTGAGAAGCCACTGATAGTTTTCACTTCCTTACACCTTGCAATTCCAGCACTGACCTTTCATTTTACCAAATACTTTACTCTCTGCATCTTTTTTTTTTTTGCTTCCCCACTCTCTGTATCTTTATCTCTTACGTTTGTCATTCGCTTTGTCAAGGTCTTTGGCTGTTGGTTATTCACTTTTATGGCATCCCAATGAGATGGACAGATGGGCAGATGAGCGCACCAAATCGAATTGCCAAGAGCCAAGTTTACTTAACTTGAAAAAATGAAATTGAAAACGTTACGCATGCGTTTTCCGCCGACTTTTCAAAGGGGAGATTGTTGTTGTTGTTATTGTTATTGTTGTTGTTGGCTTTCATAGCTATCGAATAACACAAAGTATAAAACTGTAGCGCCGCGGCGTTGCGCACTCTGGACATGGATGAAAATGGAAATGGAAAATTGCATTCAAAGTGCAGACAGCTGGCAACGTGAGGTGACCAGCAACCTCACCCAACCCCCCGACCCACCAAGAGCAGCCCCAGTGTCCCATACCAAACCCCACTCAGTCAATAGCGAAATGTGATCTGTGTGCGTAGCTTTTTTTTCTTTTTTCTTTCTTTTTTTTTATATACATATATATTTTCTTGGTATATTTTTGCAATAAAAGTAGACGACAAAGTCAGGGCGATTGTCATAAGTTGGCCAACGTTAAGGCCGGTCGAACGCAAGGATAACGCCCAGCCAAAAGGAGGAAGAGCAACAGGAAAAGTCCCAGTGAGATGACAGGCCACGTTTCGATTGCCATACTGTGCCTCATTTTGGCCAACTCGCCGACGCATGCCGCATCCGCTGGCAGTGGTGAAAGGTAAGCGAAAGAAATACGCATTCATTTGTGCAATTTTTCAATTGAAGAGGATACCTTTGGGCACACAACAGGGTGCATATACGTCTGCATATGCCGGAAATTGTGCGTAAGCACACGCACTTTCACAAGGTCTACAAACTGTTGCCACCGCCCTCGATTGAGCCGCATGTGCACCACTCAACTACTTATGGCAAGCCGCATGTGTCGCTTTTGGGCTATACGACAACGGCAAGTGGCACTGGTGTCCTGTCGCCCAATCTTATGCATGTTATGGCATCTGCGGCCACGCCCATGTCCGTGGCGCCCACATTGACGCCCAACTATGGACCTGCACTGTTCGATAACTACAATCAGGAAGTGACAGCAGCAGCGGCAGCAGCAGCAGCAACACCAACAACGGCAGCCACATTCAAGCCAAGTGGCAGTGGCAGTGGCAGCTATCTTGCCACAATGCCTGCCACAGCGTCTGGCATTGGCAGCTCCAAGTCGCCGCAGCAGCAGCTGTTGCGGCAAATCTTCACACCAAACATTTTGGCTGCCATCTCAGCGTCGCAGCAGCAGAAGATGAAGCACTACAATAGCAACAGCAACAACAATATCGAAATGCAATCGGAACTGGAGCTGGAACCAGACCAGGAACCCGAGCCAGAGCCCGAGCCGGATCTCGAAAACAACGAACTGTTGAACAACAATTTCTTGGCTGCATTGCAACATGAATATTTCAACAAATTTGGTTCAGGAACACGCAAACGCAAGAGAGTACATTTCCGTAGCAACTATCGTCGTCCTCCTGCGCCAAAGAAAACCTCGAACCATGTGCAGGACAGCGATGAGCACTTCGATGACTATCAAGAGGACGATCAACCCAGTTCCAGTTCCTTTGGGGATGATGATGAGGGAGCAGCAACTGGTTACGACAGTGCTGCCGCATTTAGTGGTCAATCGAACGGTGTGTCATTTATGCCCACGGTGGATGAGTTTCTGAACGAGGCCAATAGCAATTCCTATGCCCCGTTCTATGGCAATACATACGATGACTATGGCATGAACAGTGCTGGAACGACAAGTGAAGCCATTGGCAATAATGACAATTGGCATTCATCGCCGCCCACTTTCTCCTCGTATGCGCGACCCACAAAGGCCACGCCCCCTAAATTGAGACTACGTCAACGACGACCCAGTTCGGAATTGGCATCTGGCAGTGGAAATAATGCGAGCAAAGTGCGTTATGTGAAGTTGGCAACGCGTAAGAAACGAAAGAATCGCATTAAATCGAAAAGATATCGCATATAAATAGTTTGAAATTATCCAAAAAAAAATAGCTGTAGTCCATAGTCAGTTTTGTTATTGTATATAAAAGGGAATTAATATCGGAATGTTGATCTTAAACGCGACAGTATCTTAGTATTAATCCATAACTTTTAACGTTTTGTTGATTTTTATTAATGAATTAAAACTGTAAGATTACTAAATTAACACAAGTAAATATATTTTATAACCCACCAAAGCCTTTTTTGTAATTAAAAATATTATTATAACAATATTAATAGAGAACATTTTACAAAATGTTTGTATGCTTTAATAAATAACTCGTTTTATATTTACCCAAACATAAAAAGCTGTTATGCCTTTATAGAAATATCATATAAGTTTTTACTGTTCCAGCACTTACCTGTAAGAGAATAAAAGAAACGTGTAAAAGTTAGTAATATAAAGCACTTAAGCAATGTGGTAATTACAAAAAAAATAACTTCATGATGCCCATTTTAGTGTCTACTTCGTACCCCATCTAAAATTTGCTCATCCAAAACAAATAGCATATTCTATTAGCACACAAAGCATAACCTAAGGGACACTTCCCCTAAGGGCACTTCCCCCAATGACAACTACCCCAATATGAAGCCAACTCAACCCTCCTAGTGACTGACTGACCGTGTTTCTCGTTTAGTTCCTTGGGAAATAAAGTATACGATTAAATGGGTAGAACGAAGAGCAAATAATAAGTACAAATGCTAATAAAATTCAATTAAAGACCACAAAATTACAATAAAAGTGGCTGGGAAACTAACTCACAGGGTTCTCTGGTTACTATTGCTGCTTTCAAGGCTCTGGTCAGGACCTTGGATGCCCTAGTAGTGTGTGTGTGTGTGTGAGTGAGTGTGGGTGAACAGGGGGCGGGCGGGTGTCACATGAAAAGTCAAAATTAACGACTCATTTGGGCAAATTGAAGCCATAAACTACAAAGCAGAAAGCCAGACGTGGGCCAAGGACCAGGAACAGTAGAAGAATAGAAGAAGGAGCATCAGGAACCCGAACCAGAACCAGGACCAAAAGCTGACGTCACTGCACAGCAGCCAAAAATATAAATAACGCAAAAGAAAAACCATGCCAAGTGAGTGACGAGCAGGAGAGCTTTTGGTATATGGGTAACAGAGATGAGACGGGGGTCAGGAGCAGGGGGGAGATAGGGGATGGCGGCCATAAGAAAAGGCTGGCTGACGTTATGTTGATGTCCTCTCCACTCACTCTGCCACTTTCTCCCATGCGGCTCATCCTTTATTTCGTTTTTGGCAATAATATTATTTTATTTTGCTTTGGCTATAAAAATGTGACACACAAAACACAGCAAGATTGGTTCCTCTTTCCCTCTATCTCCCTTTTCCCCACTGTTTCTCCCACTTTCCTATGTAGAACATTTGCTGCATACTTTCAGGCGAAATTAAAAGCGTGAAAGATTTTCATTTATAATTTGTGTTTGAGTATTGTTGTTGTGTGTGTTTGTGTGTGTAAGGGGACTTGGGGCGTGGCTCTTGGCAAGGCGACACATAAAGTGTTGATGTGTCAGCCATATGACATTTATTGTTTAGGGGGGGAAATGTTCTGTTTCGTGTAGACGTTTATTATGGCCAACCAGATGGTGGCGTCAACGTGCCGCAGCGAGGCAACAAGTGGCACAGAGATATCGGGGAATGGGGTTTGTGAACTTGTTCATGTATGTAGGACACTGGATGCTGACCCGCTTGTTGACTGTGTGTGAGTGTGTGTATGTGTGTTGGCATTTCCATTTGATTTATATCGGAAACGAGGGAAATGCACAAAATTGCGAAATGGTTGAGAGTTTCAGAAAATCCACATATAAAACGAAATGCAAATCCAATGATCTATTGCCATTCTATATGGTACGAGTATATGGTATATAGTATAAAATGTATGATAATCTAAAGGCAATAAAATAGATGATCTATTGCACATTTAAATACAATTTGTGTGAATTGCTTAACTTTTACCATACATTTTTCGGCTTGCAAATATCTTATGTAGTTACAGATAATTTAGTTTTCTAGCAAGTTGGCAGCACAATTTTTTCTCTTATATTTTATGCAATTGCATCGAATCTATTTAAACTTTGATAATAAATAAAAGGTTCTTAATCACAATTAACCGATTTGCCAGAATGACAAAGCTAATGCATCAATTGGCAACGCTTTTAACAATTTGTTTTAAGTTGGCAGCACTGAGAACAATTCTTTTAAATCAGCATTTTCCACAGCACATGCGGTTATATTAGTATTTATACGCTAAGACAAATCCCATACAAATATTTTGAAACCATTTTGGCACACTCAATAGCCTGATTTAAATAATTTGATTTATGTATAAAAAGCCCAAATTTCTTGCAACATTGAGACTAATATAAAGAAGACTTTAGTTAATCGGACACTACACAAACTTAGTGTTATATTAAATCATCGTATTATATCATTTAATATATATTTTATCCAGATTCAGTTTCCAGATTTGAATGAATGGCATCAATGCAAAGGAATTTCTTTTCTGTTTTTATGGCAACAACTTTATAAGCTTCATAAAAATTTTAATGGCATAATGACGAAATAACATTAACATTATTTCTATATGTATGTGTATGTTTATTTGTATTTGTAAATGTCTTTTGTATTTAATATTATGTTCGCAATACAAAATTAATTTTCCAGCTCAGCTGTTTGTCAGTATCTGTCCATAAAATATAAATGAATAAATAAATATTATATTATCACTGCAATTTTGCCTTAACGCAAATCATTTGTTATTTTGTGTGTGATAGGATGTAGGAGTAAAGCAATGTCTTTCCCATTTCTCTCTCTCTCTTCCACCGACTTGCCTAATTTTCGTATAAATGAAATAGAAATTGCCAAGGGCATATAAAAATGCAATGCCAAACAATTCATTAATTTAATTAATTTGTGGCAATTAAGAGGGTGTGCTCTTTACAGATACAGGGAGGGTTGCTCTGATGCCACATGGGGCAACTGCAAAAGCCGCACAGTCATCATCAACTCGACGAACGAATCATTAGTTATACGCATCTCTCTGTCCTCCCACCATTTCTCTCTCTTTTCCTTTGTTCAACTGGTCATCGCCAGGAGACTCATCAATTCCCTTGGACCTTATGAACAACTCCCCAGCATTGTTATATTTGTCGTTGCTGTTGTTGGTATTATTCTTCTTGCTACAAAATGGGTTAAGTGTGTTCCATGTCCATTTCCAAGTACAGATAACGGGCAAGTAACGTCCCATTGTTCAAGGTGTTGAAGTGCGGCACTTAACTGGGAGGCCAACAAACACATTTATTTACCATGTGTGATAAACAGGTTAGCGTAGAAGGAGGGACACAACACGTACAACAGCTCGACACTTCAGATACTCTAATTGCTTGTCATACACCAAATCAAATGATTCAGCTAAAAAAAAAGCGGCGTGATGAACTTCAAATAACACAGCACATGCTACTTGAAAAGATTCAAGAAAAATAAATTCCATATAACATATAATTAAAAGTATCATACCAAAAGCTGGAAATTATATTCTCTTATACAGACTTCTTAAAGAAAGGAAATTTTAAAAAGGTTTACCGCATAGGAAAACGGTTACAAACGCGTCACAAAGCGAAATTAACAAAAGAAGTGTTCTAAAGAGTTAAAATACAAAAGTTAAAAAAAAATTGAGGTCAAATAAATAGAAGAGTTGAAAGGAATTGAAAAGTTCTGCTAGTAAATTAAAATATAATAAATTTCGCTACAAAACAGCTCAATTTCCAAATGATTTAGTTTCTTATAGAAAAAGTTAAAAGGAAGATAATTTTTTATATAAATTTTTACAAATTTATGGCAATTTTCCGTTGGTATCGTTAACTTTAAGAAGTTAATTTTCATCCTTTCCAACTTTATTTTTTGTAAAATCCATAACTTGATCGGTAAGTGTGTATCAAATCTGACATCATCGCTATTACTTTATGAAAGTTAAAGTTAACTACTAGCTACTACTTAGCATACCCCCTTCATTTGGAGCGTGTATGCAATCAGGGAGTGTTCAGCGTCCCCAAACGATTAGCTGGGTAACATTTGCATAAAAACTCGACCCACAATACGCTTAACTCATCGTCATACAGTTGTCGTCATCAAGGCAAACCACTGGGCAATAACTGAGCAATTTAATTAAAATTAAAAGTACAACTGCAATGAGTAACAACAAAAACAACAACAAACAAACCAAATACTCACGGGCATTACGAATGTATTACAAAATGCTAATTAAATGCCATGGAATTGGGCCAAGCCTCGCTAAATGTGAACATCTAATCGCACCCCCAACTGAGTGAGAAGGGGGAGGCAGGGTTGCCAAAGGGGACAAGGGCGCGGCGAGGGCGAGCAACAAAGGGGGTTCCATTTTTTTTTTTGCGGTCTCAAGTGCATTGTTAGAAATTACACATTCTTGCGTCTATTTGCGGCAATTAAGTAAAATTACTTTTCTGTGTATGATACATACATACAAAAGGGGGTTGTGCATTTGTGTGAGTGTCGTTGTCATCGCCACAGAAATGCGCTTAATTATTACAAAGAGAAATCAAGTGTATAAATAGGTCGCTGTAGAATAACTGTGCCACAAATGAGTTCCAAGATCAGAAGATTTGCCACACTCTCAAGATAGCAAACATATCATTAAAGCCGAAAAATCTTTTGAAAGTATGTAAACTTGTTTAATAAACAATATATTGATTTGATTTTTAAATAAACTTTTAAAGAAAATGACCAATTGACAGTTGACTTAAATATGCAAATAAATAAGAATAGTACAAGAGGCTTGATAGGATTTATTATTTTAGTATCAGATTTAATTTTTTATACTTTTGTGCAATATTTGTTGTCTAGTGCAAAGTAAATGCAATAAAATTTTCGAACTAACTTTCAAATGTTGCTGTTTTTCTTAGATTTGTCAGTCATCACGTCAGCTCGTATGGTCGGGGTCAATGTTTTGTGGCATGCAGCTGTTGCTGCCACAGTCGTGGCCGAGTAATTTTCGCTACTTACAATTAGATCTAGATTTTAGTTGGCATTTTAAACAATTAAAACGAATGAGTGCATCAAGCTGAAACTGAAGCTAAATCTGAAGCTGAAACTGACGAGCGCACTAGCCAAGCGAACGGACTAAACCAGTTCTGACGCTGATGAGATTTTGCCATCCGGATGATGATGACGTTGATAGGATGACGACGACGACGACGACGACAACGACGGCTGTTGGCCCGGAAAGCATGAAATAAAATGCGTAGAGCAAACTGGATGATGCAGTGCGTCGTCGACTGTCGACTGTCGGGTTGTCATTTGTTGGTTTTGGTTTTGGTGTTGCCTTTGCCGTTGTCGTCTGCGGTTGGATGTTCGTCATCATTCGCTTTGCCTTGGCTCTGGCAGTTTTCTGATTATCCAAACAGACGTCACACTGCCTGACATTGTTCTGATGCCCAAGGAGCACGAGCATGAGGGAGGATGTGTATTTATTCCTGAGGGGGGTACACATTTTTTTTTTTTTTTGGTTCGTCGAGTTGGACAGCTGTGATTACAACTTTGCTGTTTATGTTTTGTAATTGTGTGCCATGAGTTTTGTCGGTTTTTGACAGTTATGATGAAGAAAAATGTGGGTGTCTTTTCATATAAACACATATCAATGTGTGCATGTGTGTGTGTGTGTGTTGTGTGTGTGTGTGTGTGTGTGTGTGTGATGCATTAGACAACAGTCAACGCAACGTGGCAACAACCCATTCTCGATTCCAATCCTCATATACTCGAATGTGTGTGCAGTTATTGTTGCATATCGTATTGCCAGCATAGGGCAAAGCACTTTAAATGTGACACTGTGCAATTTCGCAATCTCTAAAATTGAAATGCATTGAGGCAAAAGATATGACTGCAACAACGACCATATACAAAAATACAATATCCAAATTGTTTGTAGGTTGTCAAGAAAACTACAGAAATATAATAATGGTAAAGTTTCCCTTGTAATGAACAAAAAAAGCTCAAAATTGTTTTCATTCAATAATTTGTATAGTTTGTTAACACGTCAAATTTTAATTAGATTCAAAGTAAAAATGGTTTCCAATATATTTTACCAATACCTGAAACGTTTTGAAACTTGTCTATTTGAATTTTTGCTAGATTTTGGAGTAATTCGATTTATGTTTTACAGAACTGAAGCAATAGTTTTAAATTTCAATAGTTTCTGAGCATAAAAAAGAAAATCTAAAACTGTCACTTATTACAACATGACAACATACAAAAGCTGTCAACATCTTTATCAATGTCAATGCATTCCATGGCATGTCACACAATGGATATTGCTTGACCTATGACAATTGTTCTTCAACCCCTTCGATATTTGTTGGAATAACCATGGAAGTATTGTTTACGAAAAGGAAAAAATATGTAAAAGTTGTGGGCATGCAGACAAAATGAAAAACAAACTAGAAAAATAAAATAAATAAATAACATGAAATGCATGATATATATATGTACAATATACATAAATATATATATTGCATAGACTTTGACAATAGGTAGACCCAAGTGACTAACCCGGTGTGTGTGTCTGTTCGAGTGCCCTGACCATATATCATAACAACACACACACACGCACACACATGTCGAAAGGCTGCTACTTGGCACTGAGGACACTTGTCCTTGGCGTCGAAAACTTTTGCTGTACTCATAGTATGAAATTGAAAATATGCAAGCAGTAGAAAGTTTTTCTGCTGATACTGCCAAAGTGTGTGTGTTGTTGGTTAAGTTTATAGAGCTGAGCTGCTGCCCATATTCTGTTCGAGGGGAACTGTGTCAAGTGCAGTCCAAAAAGTGTGCAATCCTCTGCACTCTTTAAATATTTAAACAATTTGAACAATACGTAAAAGATGCATAATTTACATTTGAGTCCCGACAGGAAAGGACAACGAATGCAAACTTGCTAATTAGTGTTTGGCAAGAACAGAATCAACATGCAGTTGATCGACTAAAGAGATACACTTAATTTATAAAGTGTTTTTAGTTAAGAAACTGTATTGGCCTGTTCACACAGTCATTCATGGTTATATGCATTACATTTTTACAATAAATATTATTTCTCTACAATCTATGCTCTATTTTTTAAGAAAAATTCGAATACGCTTTTTAAGGGTATATCAACTTCTCCTTATGCTTGCCACAAAAGTATGTGACGAAATGCATTCACAAAACGCCGAATGAAGCTCATTTAACGATGTCTTTTTCCCATTTTGTACCAACTGTTTTCTTTTTGTGGAGGTGGTTATTTTTAGTGAGGTTTATCAACACTTCCGCACGACGGTGCGCATACAAAAGCTGCAAAATTCACGCCGAACAACTGTTACACACGGTTGTACGAGTAGGACAGCATAGAGAGAAGACATATGTGCATCCTGCTACTTTGCAGGACATTGTTTGCGCTTTGATAACACACACACACACACACACACACAAACCCATACAAATGCATCGTCATTACGGCTATGAAAATTGCGCATACCATGGCATTGTGTTTGACTACGGAACGAACCCAAAGAGAAAACCAGTCAGAGGAATGCTGGCAGGCAACGGTTTGCTGACAACGCATTCGCCAGCTATCTATATATCTCTTGCTCTCCCGCACTCTGTTTCTCTCTTTCTCTGTCTCTCTTTCTCTCTACTGTCTGTCTGTCAGTCTGTCCGTTGTGTCTGTGATAGACGGCAGCAAGCAGCAGTCAAAACTATTTTTCGCTTGGCATTTCAAACATTTTATGGTTTTATTTCGACAAAAATTTCGCCTTTAAACACGCAGATAGTTGCATGCCACAGCTGCTTCATTCTAGCCTATCACTCCATGTGTCCCCCTTCTCTCTCTACCTCTATCTATCCACTCTTTTCGCACACGCAGCATTTACATTGGTCGACTGTTAATTCATTGCCATGAGCCTTTCATTACGCATACGCAACGTGATCCGTTCCAAGGCATTAGAGGGGGCCAGACGAACATTCTTATATTGAAATATCTTCCAAACTACAAGTTTCATTCAAAGAAAAAGGCCAACAATGCATACCTCAGATTCTTGAGAAAAAATATTGAGCTTGAAGTCTGGTTGCTGTAAAACTTATAATTATTTGATTAAGGTTTTCCTTAATAGAATTTGTTGAAATCCGGACTGTAACGGATGTATCACTTACTTCTTGTATTTGTACTTTTTTCTGCCCTCAGCTATTACGGACAAATTACCTTTAAAAATGCAAGGGAAAACAAAAACAATTGAAACTCGAAATGAAATTAAAAACGTAAATTACACAATTTTTGTGGAAAGCTCACAGCAAATAAATAAATAAAAGAGAAACAGACACAAGGACATTACAGCAGTTAGCAGTTGGTTTGCTTAGGCCAACGAGATAAGCAACAACAGTGCAGATGAGAAAAGAGCAGGATCAGTAGCACGAACAGAGCCACATAGCCTTTTTAGCCATTGCCTAGTTGGCTTCTTTTTATGGCTGCTGTCTGCTTTTGCTCGGTTAGTTCTTGTTTGGTTTGGTGCCGGGGCTTGTCATTAATATTACACAACCAGCCCAGGGAGGCAGTTCATGGTCTAAACCTGACAAAACAAAACACATACAAACACACACACACAAAGCCAATGACACCCAACCCAACTGTGCATTCGCCTCTCCACCCACAATTTAAATCAGATTAAAGTTGCGCTAATTTATGCGACCGCACGGTGACACAACAAAAGCGGAATTTGTGAGTTCCGTTGAAAAGCCGGTTAAGGAACAGGAGGTGGACAGAAAGAGCAGCAAGAGTTACGATAAATAGTCAGAGACTAGGAAAGAAAAAGAGTGGGAGAGAGAATATGGACGCAGTAGAGAAATAACACACAAAAATGTTGCGATTTGTAATTGCATAACAGCAACATTCCAAGAAAAGCAAATCTCTTAGTCGCAGCCATTTCAGATGAACACCGATTCCCCCCTTCCACCCTCATCCACAACCATCTATAACCCCAAAGTCAACACAATCTAAACAGAGCTCTGTTGCGGTTTTAGTTTCTGTCGCAGATTTTCGCGAGGCGTGAAATCGCCTTTTTCCTCTTTTATTCCTGCCCTACCCCTGGGAACGTCAAACTGTCTCAAGATGTCTGCTGGGGATTACGAGTGCTAATGCCCCCATTGCAGCTTACAACTGACAGTTTTCCAGTTGAGGCATGATAATTGCTTTGAGCTTTGACTGAGCTCAGCTCATCTCGCTTACCACCAAACTATCTTTGCCATAAAATCAACAATATTCTCATTGCAATACCCACTGACACTTTAAGAACCTCAATCTGCACATAATTTCATTGATTTACATTACGAGATTCATAAACAGAAATAGAGTAAAATATTTTAGGCTCAGACCTAAGCAAATTACATGTTTACTGAACTTAAGCTACGAGTATGTGAAATTTACTACAGCATGTCATAATAATAATTATGTTTTCTTAAACCTCTCAACTTTCATTTTTCCAGGGTATACAGACTTCAGAATTCTCTCTTCTATAAACTGTGTTTTGTCACTGACACTGTCTGCATTTCCTTAAATTGTGGGTTGACGACACTTTGTTTTCATATTTTGTCGCTTTTGTTTCGTCCATGTGGCTGTTGGTATTTTTGTCTGCCGTCTGGCTGACAAATACAATTGCAAACAATTCAATTTAATTAAGAGTTTTGCCGACAACAACACGGACACATGCAGAGAGAAAGGACGAAAGAGAAAGATTAAAATATAATTATTTAATTCATAATAATTATCCTGTATCTATAGCTACTCCCTTAGATTAAAATTATAAAATTCGAATTATAAAATTTTACTAAGATAATAATTACCAACTTTCTCTTATAGTTTAATGCTTGAGCAAGACTGCAATAAGAATCCTTTGTTGTCAGCTCCTTTAATGCAGCAATAAAAATACATAGATACCTGTATGTATACATTTATAAGCTGACTTAGCAATTCCCTTTTGTACTTTTGCTTTGCCTCGAAGCCAATCAAAAGTTATAAAAGAATGAAATAAAATTTATTGAAATTTTCAGTCGAAGGAGACTCAGATTCATTCAATGCCCAAGTAAATTAAAGAAAGGAATGAAAAGAAAAGAAAAGAAAAGGAAGAAAGTTGCTTGAAATGCATATAATAAATTCACAAACAAATCCCAAACAATTATTTACTGGAAATTTATATTGTTTATTAAAAGTAAAGCTCAAGTTACACATGCGAGTGGCAAGGGGCTCTGGCTCCGTTGCAACAGCTGGGACCAGGAAGGAGTTCTGCCGCCGCACTGGGAGCAATTCCGTCCAGCTGCTTCTTATCAAGAAAAGCCGAAAGCAAAGGAATACAAAACGGTGGGTGTAGCAAGGTTTTCCAAGTGTTGCTTAAATAACAAAGCAAATATAACACTTGCCACTTGGGAGAGTGTAAATATCTACATGTAAATACATATGTAAGTATTTCTAAATGTATACATTTACGATGCTTTGTTTACTTGCACTTTGGCAATTTTCTTCCCATAGATGAGAATTTCCGGATGCGTGTTGCTGAAATAATTTTCAAAAGCAACTTCAGAATTTGGCTAACTGGTAAACCGGATTTATAATAATTAATTGGCTACAGCATTTGCCTGCTTCTGTTTCTCTTTCTGTCTGACCTTCTGTCTCTCTCTTGCTCTGCACATGTATTTGTGGTTTTGCTTCTTTATTTCAATATTTATTGCTATTTTAGTTGTTCAGTTGCAACGTTTTATTAAGTGCCATTGGCAATCAGCATACTCTCAGCAAGAGTACTGCATCCACTGCATCCGATTCGTCCAAGGCTATCGAATGAATATTGCCAACTTAGTGCAGCAGCTGCAGCAGCAACAGAAGATGGCAATTTTATCACTTTACTCTGTTTATAACATTAAGGGGCTATTTGATGCGATTCTCAAGTAATTTAAGTAGTTGATAAGTGTTTGGCGAAATGCAAAAAGTATATATCGAGTTTACAGTCATAAAATAAATCGATAAATATGTAAATTTAATTTTGATAATAAGTAATTAATTAAATATGAGCTTTGCTATTATAATCTCTACTTTGAAATCTTTAAACAAGGCAATACATTTATCTGAAATATAATCTCAGTTTCAAATTTTTGTAGCATAAAATTTATAGATCCTTATCGATAACTGTAATTTTGTTTTGGTTTCCTTACTTCGTACATTCGTTTGCCGAGTGTAAGCCAAATATACAATGCATTTAGTCCTTTAGCTTACATTAAAATATCTTATAAATATTTGTTGTAAGTGCGGTCTGCCTCTGGGCTTGGCAAATTGGAGAATCTTGCACGTGCAACATGCATTGTTGCTGCAAAAATACTTTTGGTTTATACGTAAGGCATTCATAATTAAGTTTTGCATTTTGCTTAGAGGTTTTAGCCACTTTTTCTTTTTGTTAACTTTTGATACCTGCCTAAATAAAGTTTATTGTCAATTTAATTGGCAAATTTAATTGCCAGTTGGTTTGTGTCGCTTTAAATAGTGTTGCACATACATATGTGCATCAGTTGAAACAGTGCCTGGCAACTGTCGTCGGTGGTTTGCAGTTTAATTGGGTTCTCTAAGCTTTCTGCCTATCGTCAGGCACCTTTGGCTACTTCCATTTTCAAAGCAGCTCACGAAATAGTGTCAGGTGTACGCTGTGTGTGTCGGAAGAGGAAATGTGATTGGAAAATTTGAAAAGCGACTTAGTTTTAGCGACGTTTCGAGGGCTGACACTCTCTACAATATTGCGTATACGCAGCATCGACAGCAACGCATTGGCTGCGAGTTTAGAGCAGCGGTGGGCACGAAATCTGAATTTGAGAGCACAACAATAACAGCTACAACAGTAGGCAGAAAAATAGTTGGGAGCAGTCGCTGCTCCCGGAGCCACTGCGTGCCCACCGCTGGTTCAGAGGATGAAAATTATCAGATCGATAATTGTAGTGTCAATTAAATACCAAGTTGAATTCATATTGACAACGTTTTGTTATTTGTGCCTCCCTTCACTCAGTGAACAAATATTTATTTATTTATTTTACTGAACGTAAAAGTTTTGTTTGTTATAGAGAAATTATAGCGCACACTTGCAGAACTTGTCTGCCCAGCCCGATCTTAAATATTTAACTAATCTGACAGGAAAATAAACAAACAGTTTCGATAACTTTATTGAAATTTTCGATATTTTTTTATATACTACTTTCCACTCAAATTTAGCCAAGCATAATAAAAGTTTTCTTGGTTTTTTTTTTGTTTACTTTGTTTTTGGCGTCGCGGCAATCGATGAAAATAGTTTTGAATAGCAAATAAAGCGACAATAGTGAATGGTTGAACGGACAAAGCGCATGCAATACAAAAAAGAATAGAAAAAAGAGGTAAAAAAAAAGTGTAAAAAATAAAACGTATCGTAACATTGCACAAAACAAATATACCTACAAATTCAGTTAGAAGCAGACATGGGGGAAATGCTTGCAGCAAAACTGATGGACAGAGCGGAGAGGGAGAAGCAGAGAAAGTGGTGGGAGGAAAGCTCTTGACAAACAGCAAAGCGCCAGGCTGACTGACAGTTAAAGCTAGTCCAGCAAATACTCCTTCCAGTCGCCCCGCCATCTCCATTATTTATGCATCAATGGCTGCTATGACGACATGCGCTAAATTGATACAGTCCACTCTGAGCGAGAGCGGGTGCAGTAGACAAAGAGAGAGAGACAGAGTCAGATAGATAGACAGACATAGAGCGGAAAAGCGAGACAAGGACACGACCACCCAGAAGTCCCGCAATGGCGCCAAACGACGACACGACACATGCAATGCGACGCCAGGAGACCAGGTAAATAAAGACAAAAAAAAAAAAGAAAAAATACAACAAAACACTAGAAAATATTGGCAAAATTGAAAAAGGAATAAGGGGAAAAAAACATAGAATATATGATGGCATGCAAGAGGGAGTTGAAAAGTGGAAATGTGAACGATAAAAACTGCAACTCAGCTGCTGGAGAGCCCAACGAGCTTTTGTAACACCACGAACAAGCCACAAAACTAAATAGATTTCCATTTTCTTTTTCCTCTCTTTATGCGCTCACTCTTTTGTATTCTTTTACCCAGCTTTTGTATTGCTGAATTCGCTCATAAAAACTGCAAACAAAAAGAGAAGCAAAGTCGCGTCGAGTCATTGAGCCAATTGAGTAAATTGTTTTATTGAAAAGATTTTTCGTCCTCCACTTTTGTTGCACTGTTGTCCTGTTGCCTCTTGCCGCCTTCTCTTGTTGTTAAAAGTTCGGAATTATAGAGTGGCTCGATAGATACATATTTCGCATTTTTTATTTATTCGTGACATTAATGCATTTTTGATGAGTTTAAAGCGACTTTATGCATCAGTTTACTTGTCTGATAAAGTTTCAACTTAAAAAAAATCATATTGTAGCGTTAAGTTGAAACTCCTATAAAGCTTTTTTAGACAGAAATCAGAATTTACAAAAATGCCACCAATATTTCATAAGATTCTATCTTGAATAAATTAAAGGTTACATATACCTATCGCACAGATTTGATGTGGTTTTGGTAAGATGTTTCCTCGGGCATTATCCCTTTTCGTTTGTTGCCGAACATATTTGGTTTTTGGTTGCAAATTACACACTCAGTTAAATGATTTATAAATGTAATTTTTATGTAATTTAATATTTTAAAGCGTAGTGAACCTGATTTAAAATTTTGATACAAGCTTTAGAAAAGGTTAGAGCACTTGACAAATCAATAAAAACGTTCGTATCAAACATATCAGTCATTAGTTTTTGGCCGACACTCATCAATTGCATGTGTGCAACTTATGAAGATGATGATGATGTTGTTGATAATGACGACCAGAAAGGCCAATTTCTGAGAGGCGCCGAGTGACAATGACGAGGTGCATATCTGCCTTTGCTAGATGAGTGCAACTGTCAACAGCAGAGAATTTGTGTGTGATGGTGGGGTATGTGAGCTACTGTCCCCGCATCCCCTCACCGCACCACTCCACGTCATTGCCATTAAAGCCCTAGTTTTAGTCCCTTCGCTGCTTCCGCTTTTTGTCTGCTGGCTGTCAGCGCAACGACGCTTCCCACAATGGGATCAATTATTTTGCGATAGTGTATTGCGCAATCATGCTTGCGTATGAGGATGATGAAGCGAATGATGATGACGATGGAATTCCTAACCAACCAACCAAAAGCCAACACCAACAACAACACAGCTCCACCCGTCGTCCCTGTTGAGTGGTCAATCAAATGTTGTTTTTAGGGTTTTGCAGTTTTGACATCAACTCTCAATGCGCCTAAAAGTTGACTTGACATATGCACAAACATACACACATATTACACATACTCAATTAGCTATGCGAGTGGGTGTGTGTGTTTAGTCACACTTGACATTGATTTCGTAATTGCATTTAATTTAACAAAGAGACTCATCAAAACACCGAAATATAAACTCATTCAAATGTGTAGAAATTTTCAAAACAAATTCCTCTCAACTTTACGCACTTGCTTAACAATATGTGGTCGTCTGGGCTGCCAATTTATTTTTGTGAATTTTCACATTTTAGAGTTCAGTAACTTTTACCAAGCAAACAGAATAAACTTAGTTTTAAAGCCAAACTCATTTGTTTAATAGAGAAAGAAAACCTCATGAACTGACAGGAACTTCCAAATACGTAACCAATTGTTAGGAATGGTTAAATTACTCTTAATGTTTGATATACTTCCCCACTTTGCGATTTCTAAATACTAAGGCGTATTATATGATAGAATTTTCATAAATTTTAGTTCATTTTATTACCAATCTGTATCCTATTTAAAAATACACTTACTCATAAACATACAAAGTACCTATTTCAACTAGACGGTGCAACCTTGAGACATCAGCTTTTATTAACACTATTTTTTTTAATGAGCTAACACAAAAAAAATTAAGTTTTCACTTTATGCGGCGTGGAAATTCACAATAAACATAAACTTAATTTTAAATACAAAATAAAAAATGAAATGTTAGAAAACAGCATTTTTCCAAAATTGACAACAACAAAAGAAGAAAAATATCACAATTATCTTTGCCATCATTATTAACATTATCATCGCCAGCAGCGTCAGCAACAACATCTAGCTAATTAGAAACACGTAACGTCATTTGAACAATTTTCAGTGCTCAAATTGCCAGTGGCTAAGCGAGAAAAGCACAAAAAAAAAATGAAATGAGGAAAACTAAAAAGCACTCAACATAATAAGAAGAAAAGAAAAAGTATACAAAGAAAGAAAAACGAGAATAACAACGAAAAATAGCGAAAAATCATTTTAATTACATTTTCAGCTATGCGTATTATTGGAAAGAGCCAAACAGGTGCTGCTCGGACAGACACACAAACTAAAAAAAAAAAACTGAACGGATTTTCATCTAATGAACCAAAGTGGACTACGGTCTAAATGTCAATCAGTCAGTTAGTCGTTAAATGCAATGATGAGTAATGCACAAGAAAATTCAATTCTTTTAATTGCATGAGTGAATTTAATTTAGATTCGTACTTTTATCATGTTTTTAAAGGAATTTTAACTTATGTAAATGACACGATTTAAGAAATTGGTTATCACAATTGGCAGACAAAGGAAGAGCAGCATGTGTGAAATCTTGCTGAAATTTGTTGCATAACACGAAATGCGACAGCTGTAAAGGCGTTTAATTAAGTACAGTACAATAAGTTCTAATGTTCATTCATAAGATAGTCAAAATAATGTTAAGACATATTAAATTATGCATATTTTCATTATTTATATTAGACAAACAACCTATGACATTCAGCAAAAAGCTTATTAGACATGTAAGAAAATGTACAAAATTACAATTTGATATATTGTGGGTAAACTTATCTCACAGGCATTTAGTATTAACCTTCTAATCTGTTTGGTTTTCAGCAAAATAATTATTTGTGTTTGTTCAACTGGATGATGCGTTCCGATCCTTGCTGAGCAAATGAAAATAAACGAATTGTGTATTCAATAAATGAATGAATAATTGAATATATATCACATTTCACCTGTAATAAAGTGAGTGTATGTAATGTCAAACATCACGTTGAAATTTCATTAAAATAATTATAACAAATATCAAACCAGCAGCCGGATGGGAAGTAGGAGGAGCAGCTCGACAAATGCTTGTCAAGCGTGCAAAATGTAATGCATAATTGATGACAAAAACCCGAAATCAATCAATCATTAAATGTGTCAATCCCACAATGGAGGAAGGAGGAAGGGGACACACAATAAAACTGTCATCATTGTTGAAAATACCAATAAGAAGACAGTTAAAGTTAGTCAGAAAATGCTTTAAGCAAAACAAGGTTCCTTTTATTTAATAATTTAAGCTCAATGTATCTGCAGTTATAATATATATTTGTATTTGTGTTAGTTACTGTATCCAACAGTTAAATGCGCGTCAAAACACTTAAATATTCCATTCAATTTATATGACAAGTTACATTCTTAATGTGAGACCCCAATATTTGTTATTAACTTTGTGGATATCTTATGATTCAATTGGGGATAAGGTTGCAAATCATTAATATTAAAAACATATTTTCAAATGACAAAAAGTTAGTTGCTAGCTCATTATTCTTGAACAAGGTAGTTTATCAGTTTTAAAATTAAATTGTGTTTAACTGATTCCTTGAATTCACGTTCTCAAAAGATTGAGTTCACATGAGTTGACGCTGTTGATGAGATCAACTGTCGCAGTCCATGAGATCAACGACAATTTCCAAAATTAATTAAAAAATATTTATACATATTTTTATAAATGCGCTCTACTCACCAGCTATTTCTCTCCCTCTCTCTCTCTCTCTTTTTCATTCCGTCTCTATCAATAATTTTTTAATATAATCAATATGCGTGTTCATTTATCGTCAGCTCTCGGAAATATTTTAATGTTAATTAAATTGAAATCCCAATATGAGACCATGCGCATACACATACATTTCCACCAACAAACACGAATCGATTCATTATTAAATTATTAATTATATTACAATACTTTTTTTTTATTACTTTTTAATAAACCAACTGGCAGCAGTTTATTAAACAATGCGAAAGGAAAACGAGAGAGAATAACCAATGATGTCGATGAATTTTAATCGAGCCAATGTCCATCATGACCAAGTGAAGTCCTGTTAAACAACAAGTATTCATCAAGGTAATTAAAGCGTAAAATTGAAAACAAAAGTCGCCCCAAAAGCAGATACAGACGCAGATCCAGTTAAAGTTAAAGTTGCTGCTGTGCAAACGCAGTCAAGCGAGTGTCAAAATCGCAGGCAACACAGAGAATCGCATGGAAAACTTGGCCGAAGACCCCAAAAAGGAAACTTTTGCCACAAGCGGAAAAGCAACAACAGGAATGGCAACGAAATGTGTTACCACAAATAAAGCGGGGGTTGACATTCGAGGAGAACAACTGGTAGAGGTTGAAGGGGCTGGCTGCCTGTGAGGGGTTTCATTGAGCGCCAGAACAGACAGCCGCAACAATAATGAGTTGTAAGCACAACTTTATACAAAAGGATTAAACAACAATAGTCACTAAGGATGCTACCTGAATAGTTACCTCTCTGGTATTGTATCTTTGCGGTGTGTATGTGTGTGTTTGCAGAGGTGGGAGAATATGTCTATCTGTCTGTTTGAGTTCTGTTGGTGAAAGGATTTGAGCATGGCCATGCAAAAGATTAAGATATTATCGACAAGGAACAACTTCATATGTCTAAGCCGAAGCTTAAATGCTCTTTAGCAGAGAAAGCAATCGAATTTTCTACCTGAAACGATATCTTTAATGTGAGCTTAATAAACATATTGATGTATATTTTCATTTGAATTAAATCTAAATATTTTTTAAGTCTGAAATAAACGATACCAGCTTGGTTATATTGAAATTTTTAGTTTTGAGAAACATTTTATGTCGGAATAAAAAATACAGCTCCTCAACATCTTGAGAAGAGTATATTCAGTCAAGTCACTGAAACTTGTCTTAAGTTGTTGTACGTGTAATTTCTGAGAGGCTTTTGTGATGTTGTTCAACTCATTAACTATTGCCTTGGCCCACACACCTCCCTCCTCAAGGTGCTAATCACATGACAGGCGAGCCAAATATATTTCCATGACAGACGCACGATGCGAAACTTAATCAAGTACCTTCGAAAATATCCATTAAAAGGTCTTCTCGCATGGTCTATTAAACAAGCATACAAGTGGTGGAAGGGAGACTCAGCTTTAGAAATGGGTGTAGTAAACACAAAGGGAGAAAATCCGTCACGAACCACAAGAAAAGACTTAAATACTAGAAGCTAAGCTGTTAGCTTTTAAACTAACCCAAAAGGGTTACAAATGTATCCTGAAATAGATAAATAAATAAAATGGAAGGGAAATAAACGAATCTATAGAAAGTTTCATTCATGAACTTGACATGTTCTTGTTTGTATCATCAAGTTATCTGTTGAGTTTTCAATTATTTAACATAGCATTTTAGGTAAGTTGATTAGAAAACTGCTGCTCATTTTTAGTTTAGTAAGCCGAGGATTTTAATAAATCCAAATTTGAATAAAACAACAACAAATCGGGAAAGTTTTTAATAGTGCAATGTTTTGGCTTTGCTTAGATGCCATAAAAGTTCAGGATTTGGTTTTCTTGTAGCATCTTCTGCCCACTTAAATGCAACGCAAATAAACTTAAACTTTCTACACACACACACACCCACAACATGTATTTAGTCGGGGGCCGAAGCGGCAAGTGAAGAAGGGCAAATACGAAGATATTGCTGTAAAAGTTGTACATTTTGCGCGCTCTGGCAGTAAAAGTTTTTAATAATAACCGCAATACAAGAATATAAACATTTATATTACGAGTACACTGCCTCATAATGCGGTGCACAGCAACTTGAATGCCACTCTCGGCGCACGTTGCGTATGAGCAGCAACGTCGACAGTAACGGCTGCAAGTATCCTTACCAGTTTGCTCCCCCCTTTGACTCTCCCACATCTTTCGTTTATTTCCTTTCATGCTTCTGTTTATATTTCTGTTTTACTTTGAGCTCTGCCTGCTGTCGACTCAAAAGATTGAAGGTTAACGCGCAAGCATGGATTCTACATGGTTGCCATATCTGTTTTTTTTTTTGCCTTCTTCTACCTTCCCTATCTCTTCGTCTCTACACTTCTTTGTGTGGAGCAGCTGCAGGTGCCATAAATGTAAACTTTTTACAGTGTGTATGTGTGTGCGGATAGCTTGCATCGAGTGTTAAAAGTTCAAAGATAGCTTAAGCTACTTAGAAGCAACTTGAAGTGCTTGAAAAATGTCTTTGTTATTGGGAATAGCTTTGACATGAACAAATGATTTATATATTTTCATTTCGATATTTGTGTTCAACTAAAAACTCTTAGTTATGAAACTTTCATTGAAAACAATCGATATCAATACTGATCTAATCGTTTAGGCATAGCAAAAGCTGCGAAATATAAAATATATCTGAAGTAAGCTTTAAGCTTCTTTTCAAGCTGAAGATGCTTGCTTGAACTCAGTTCCTAAGAGATATTGCTGGGAAGGATAAGCGCAATTTCTCAACACTCTACAAAATCGAATGGAAAATCGGCCAAAAACGGAAGTGGCATTTTGACTAAAGTTAGTTAACTTTACACTACACATATGGTATATATTCAAAACGCAAACACTTTTATGCACTTCAAAATGGCACCTTTTTGTAGTTACAATCTCAAGCAGCTTCCGTCTGCTTTCGTCTTCTCGAAGGGTGTCCAAGAGCCACATAATGGCAGGCAACTCAATTAAGCAAACTGAAACGTGGTCCGTTGGCGTTTCCTTTTGTTCCATGCAGCAACTTTCAGAATTTCCATTCAACATTCAGTGAATGCAATCAAGAAGAGCTCCTCTCTCCAACAGTATCACGCAATGTTCCTGTAGTGGCGTTTCCTGTTTCCTACAAGTCGCCACTTCCTTTAACAGTAGTCGCAACAATAAAGGCACTGAAACTCACAGAGTATTGGAAATGAAATTAAAATTGCACAAGAACCTGACGACGATAAACGCTGCACATAAGGCGGAAATGATAGAAAATGTTTTAATGTTGCATTCGTAACCATTCAGAGAAGGGAAGAAAGGTAAAATAAAAGACAGACACATTGACTTGCTCTTGCAAGACGTCAGTGAAAGATGCTGTTTTCTTAAGAAGAAAAAAAAAAGAAGACAATTTGATTGATTGTTAAGCAGTCGAGTTACTTGATAGCATAAGAAAATGAAATTGTGGTGCAATTGTAGAAATTCTCCAGACTCAAATACAAGTTGGAAGAAAAGTTGGACAAGCACTAACGGCAGCTGCAGTTGCTGACAGGTTACTATACTAAAGTAATGAGTCAATTTATTGATTGATTAATTATCTCAGGACTTATAACAATTGTATTATCTTTATGAACTTTATTTTATTCATCTTCTTTTCCATTATGTATGCCTTCAATGTGCTCTATGTTCCATACCATATTTAAACTTTAATAGATACCGCAGTCAAGATTCTCTGGGTTCTCTATTACTTTACTTCCATCATGCTCTTACACTCCATTTTCTTTACTTTGCAATCACTTCATTTGTAATAACTTGATTTTTTATGATTCTCTCTTTATTCTCGCCATTAAATAAAAGTTAAATATATATGAAATCAATATATTCAAGGCACACACTTCATATAATGCCTTACTCCTCATTGGTACGCCTACTTCCCTGCACAATATGTTACATTCCTAGAGCAATAGAAATCATAATGAAAAAGAAATAATACGCTACGGAGAGAGAGAGAGTAAAAAGCGGGGAGTGAAACTTGAAGAGCAGATGATTGCATACACTTGACGGCCACAGCAAAAGCACAAATAAAACAAAACAAAGAAACAGGCGCAAGGAAAAACGAAGAAGGAAGTGGAGACAAAAAAAATACTAAAGACGTTTCGTATTTGACGGTTCGATTACAATTTAGCAAATTTCCCAAGAATGGTTTACAATTTGTACGTTTCCTTCGTTATGAAGTGGGAATGGTGTTGGTCACCATTTTTATTTATTTATTCCCTTCTATTTTCCTTCTTTTCTTTTGTCTTTTCCTTGTTTTCCTTTGTTTACCACTCAATTGAATTTTTAATCGTTTCTTCGTTTAACTTTTATTTTAGCTGTCGCGAACGAGCGCTTTTCACTTTCCGCTTTTGCTGAACGCCGAGCAGAACATCTTGAGCTGTTTCCTTATCGGTTGCCCAACAGTCGTCGCGTCGGTGTTTGTTTGTTGCTTCCTCTTCCTCCTTGTGTAGACCACTTGACTCGTCATTGTTTACATTTACAAATTGCTCGCTTGTCCGCAAATTGTCCCTTATTTTGGTCCACGAGGACGAGTGGAGAACGCTTAGGCGCGACAGGAGCTCTGCTATATCTTCCGAATCTTGCCTCAGAGTTATATTTTCTTCTCTTTTTTTTTTTTTGCTTCGGTCGGGACGAAGGACTTGTCTTAGGGGCAGAGTGTGGCACAAAACGTCGCTTGAGGCTTGGCAAAATGTTGTAACAAAAGCAAATGTCGCTTTTCCTGTTTGCCTTTGCTTTTTGCTGCCTTCACTTTACTTCACTTCAGTTCATTTTTTCTATTCGCATTTTTCTTTTTAATCATTTTGGCCGCTTGCGGTTTCTATTCGCTTCTTTGTTTATATTTGCCCATCCACCGCCTTACCCCCATTCATTCGCTATACAGTCAGACAGTCTGTTGATTTATCATGATTTTATTTGGCTACTGAACTTCCTACAAGGAGAGCATTTGGCTTCTATTTGTTCTTTTTGATTTCTTTGTGTGAACAACCAGCGGCTAATATTGAAGAGATATTTCGGGTAAGTGGTTCAAGTATAACAAAAATATTAAGACCAAATATTTTCCAACTTTTTTTAACGATAGGAAATCGACATATTCGATAAATATTTGTTTCCAACTTCAACTAGATTATAGAAAAAATTCCTATTAAAGTTGTTATTTCATACAAATTTTAAGAGTTCAGTTTTCCTAAACATTTGTTATTCAAATGGTTTTCAAAATATTAATTAATTATTGTCTTCTCAAAAATGCGTCGTTTTTTATTACACACATCTGCTTATGGACAATCGATGGCAAGAGTTTCGAATACTCAGATCTCAGATCGATTATTTCAGCAGGTTAATGTACATTTGTTATTTATTTCTATAGTATAAGGTTACACTTTAAGAACGAAATTATGCCACGTCATGGCCTCTATATGCTTCCATCTCTCTTTGGTTTCCCTTTTTGTCAACCAACACGCACTCACGCCACACGCATACCATAAATTGAAAGTTGAACAATTTTTCACGCTCAGTCGACTGACAGACTGACTGACTGGTTGGCTGACAATGCAAGGATAATGCCACATATTTGTTGGTTTATTTTTTTTTTTTTGTAAGTCGCAGCAAAAAAATGTCGGGTGACAATAGATGAAAACGAAAGCGCAATTTATTATGCCACATTGAGGTACGCGGTATGAAGCATGAGGCATGCCCCAGTCGAACCAAAGGCAATGAAGGAAAGGAAAATAAGAGAGGGAGAGTCCATAAGGGATATATGGTTCCAAGTAATGTAGAGTTAACTGTTGAGCTTATTGCCAGACTATAAATATGAATTCCTATGAAATACAAATTAAGGACTAAGTGGATATTATTCTATTTTCTCACTTACTTCGTTTGCTCTCTGTTCAAGCGCAATAGAGTATTTTTAGACAGATTACGTCATGTCCAAATGACAACACCCGGCATCTCTATTCGTCTGTTTTCTCTCTCTTTCTCTCTTATACATTGCAACGCATGCGCGCTCACTCTTTACTCTGTTGCAACCACAACAGCTTCAACCGGCGGGGCAACAACTCTACAAATCAATTTTTGGAGACTCTTAGTCTTCCTGTTCTCGACTGTTGCGTTTGCAACAAGTTGCTTGGATTTATTTTCCCCTATTTTACACCTGCTGTTGCACTTCGAAGGGGGAAGGGACGAATGTGTTTTTCTCTAAGTAGCTTCTTTGTCCGAGCAGGTGGGGAAACGTCTCGATTGCTTGGACAGTCATTTGCACCTAATTGCATAATTGGCAAGTCAGCCGGAAAATTTGCCAAAAAGCCAGTTAATTTGTGGCCAATGTGAGACCGACAGATAAATCAATATCATAGCGTAATATCAAGAGGTAAGAGCTTACCAAACCCAACAAATACTGAAATAATTATCTGCACTTGAACTTTAGCTAGAATACCAGTCAATAAACCCATTGTTTGTTCCATGTTTTGGCTTTTAATTGAACTGCACTCTTGGATAATTTCATTATTATATTACATTCAATATTCTCTACTAGCCACTTAATTACAGGGTATTTGAAAGGCAAACTCTGTCTGGGGACCACGTGTCAAGGACTGGACAGCAAATAGAAAATTTAATTCAATTAATTATGTTTTCACTTAGCAGCTGCAACGCATCGCATGGGGCAGGGCATCCCAACCTTCCTCCACATCCTGTCCTTCATTCTCACTGTGTCTCCTATACGGTACAGAGAACCTTGCATTGTACTATGAAAATTTAATTAAGGCAAGCTGCAATGTGCACAATGTTGCCCACACGATGCAAGCAGCTATAATTATAAATATAACTATGTACAGTCATAAATCCTTATAGGAAGCCACTTTACAAATTTAAATCCAGATACAATATCAAAAATATTTGAAAAATTGCAACTTTAAATTAACAAACATTTATAGAAATTGTAATTTAACGAGGTTTTACTGTCTGTACATATGCATACGCCTATTCATAATTACAGTCTCTATAGTGGTTAATAACATTACGCATACGCCTAGTGCAACCCAAGCGTCTATGAAAATATTCCGTTTATTATGTTGCAATTGTTGTTCAACGTTTGGCGAAGCCTTTCAGCCTAATTGTTGACTAAGTTAATTAGCTTGCCAACCCGTTGCGGGAGTCAGTTGGGAAATTTGCCGTTGCAAAAACTGTTGCATACTTTACAGTGCACTCCCACACATACAACCATACTGAGGGTCTCCTACACACACACACACACATATTCACAAGTAAGTTCTGCGAACCTTTGTAGCATTAATTTGAGCTTAATTAGCTTTGGGCAAGTTTTATTTAAATGAAGCGGAGGATCTAATGGACTTTTAGAAAATTCTCTAATATCGAACTTAAATCAAGTTACATACCCCTTACAACTGCAATTAAAATATTGTTGTAGCTTACCTGCAAAGAGAAGAAAGAAAAGAATATTAAGATAATTTTTTTTTAAATTTGTTCTTGGTGATAAAACAGGTAACACGAGTATAAATAGAAATAAAATTGAGTAAAAGTAAAACCAAATCCTACAAAAAAAAATTAAAATAGAGAGTGAAAGATAGAGAAGAGAGCACAAACACAGCACAAAAAGAACAACACTGACAGCACGAAATATTCATGTTCAACAGGAATTGGGCTGGTCAGCGGCATATGAGAACGAAGGAGGAGGTGTAGGCAGAGGCGGTTCGAATGGCCAGTTCAAAGGGAAACAAGAAACAAGAAAATAACAACAGCAACAAGGCGATAACAATTAAAGCCGGTAAAGCAGACGAAGGGAAGGCGAGAGAGTTTGAGAGTGGCAATACGAGATATGACCTCGGCTTTGTGCTGTTATTTTCCAAACGAGTGCAAATTATTAAAGGACATTATTGCAGCTTCATGAAGCACACACAGTCACACACACACACACACACATACTGTCGTTAGTCACTGTCAAAGGCAAGTGCATTAAACAGCAAATTGTAGTGTACACAAAAAAACAAAGAGTAAATATAAAACAAGTAGAACAGGCAACAGTCGAACATACAAGGCTGCATGATATCCAGTACCAGTCTCTATAAGGAATGATTTGGTTTACATAAATTTGATCAGCATAAGGTATACGAGAATCTGCATTTCAAATATATATAATACAATTTATACTTATGCTATCGTTTCTCGGTAAAAATGCAACGCGACGATTTCTTAACACTTGCAAATAAAGTCTGTGAAATTTCTAGCGGGAAATAGATTAAATTTGACTTTTTATTCATTTTAGCTTACCTCGTAGGGGCCTGTTCATCTCTCCAATACAATCTAACTCTGATTACTTAGACAACGACGTTGGCTTACAACAAGAACTAGGAGGACGCAATTTTCCACAAAATATTGCATGTTTTGCATTTCATAAATGAAACATGTGCATAATATTAATAAATAAATACAGGTAAGCAACAGACAAGTGTGTGTTTAGAGGGGGAGAAATAGCTCAAAAGGAAACTGCAGATGCGAAAAAAAAAATGTTGCTATTCCCAAACTCAAATTCGTTTAAATTCAATGAGATTCATGACTGAGTTCGAGTATATGGCATATAAAGCGCATGCATTTATTAATTGTTTAGCTTAAATTTAATTTAATTGCAAATTATTTGCAAGTTTTAAAAGCTTTTTGTTTTGTCCTGAGACAACACACAGGAGCCAGGAACTGAATCCTCCTCTTTCGAATACTACTTTATTTCATTGGTGTACTTCAACTCTGTCCAGATTTCAATTTTCAAAGCACTTGAATAATGTTCAAAAACAAAATTATCTTTATGTCGGTTTTCGTGGTTTCGGCCAGACAACAACGACTAGCTCCATTTCGCCCATCTAAAATGTTCCTCTGACGTCCTACACTTCTATTCCCGGAAACCAAATGAGCTGCGTGGATGTGGCCAAGGTTTTGTGGGCAGAGATTTTCAAAGGTTTGTGGCAAACAACTTTGCTGTTTGCAAATCTACAGACCACCGCCTGGAAAGCAATTAAGCTAGGGGATTTAATTTTTGTACTTTATTAATATTTCTGTACTATATATTAAGTATTTGTTTCTGTATATTTGATATTCTGATAAAGATAATATTTTAATTATAATCATAAATACTATAGAGACCTGCAAGTTATCACAAATTTTAAGCGGTATCCACTTTTATGAATATGATAAGTTGATTAATCAATTTTTTGACTAGTATTTACATATTTTTTTAAATTTAAGAAAAATATATTATTTTTATATAAAGAAGATAAAGAAAGCGTTTTAATAAATGTGCCAAAATAAAACACTGAAAAACAGCCAAACTTTAAGAAAACTTCATAAAGATAAACTTGTACTAAACATAAATGAAAAAGAAAACAAAAAATGTACATCAAAGGAGCGCAACAACCAAATAAGTAAATGAAGAGAACGAGAGAGAAAAAGTGAGAGCAATGGCAAAGCGTAATCATGACCAGGAAATGCACCAACCATCAGCTGGTTGAGTAAAAGTTCCAAATGATATGATGGCAGCCACTGGAGAACAAAGAATATCAAAGTTAAATTAAATTTGTAGTTTGTGTATGGGCAAAACTTTATCGTGTCGACGCAAAAGCACGCTTACCTCTCACCTGTACTCTGCAACAGCCCAATTTCCCCTGCTCCGCACCAGAGTTCCCCCTCTATCACAAAGCTACCGCAGTTTCTTGCGTTTTGGCTCATTCTGATATTCAATTGGTTTTTTGCCATCTTAATTAAAAGCCTCAAATTCAATTAATATGTACAACATTTTTGGTGCTTTACATTTGAATTGAAGCTCATTAAAATTGTTGAGGTAAAATTATATGTACATAAATACAAGTACATTTCTCTAGCTTACTTTTCCTCTCTCCCCGTAGCTAGATGGAGACACAATGCTTGGCGGATAAAAGTTTTTCGGGTTTGCCATCAAATCTCACAAAAGTTGAGACTTGTGCGAATCCAAGGTGAATTTTAATGAAAAATATAATTATAATTCATGCAGATTTTCTACTGTGTTTGTGTGTGTGTCACGACAAGTGCAAAGTTTGACAAAGTTTATATTATTATTGCTGAGAGCAGTTGTTGTTGCTCGCTGTCGTCATCTAGTGTAGTTGTCGTGTTATTTTCTCTTGTTGTCGGCGGGAATTAAAATGTAATTATGTCGTAGAAAAAGATCAAAAAAGCACAGAACACTTTTCCGGGCAGGTGTCAAGTGGAAAAGTGACACGAGTTGAAGTGGATTTTAATAAACTTGATAACGCTTGCCTTAATTTGTACTTAGAAATTATATGCAAATTATCAAATAAGTATTTATTAAACTGATGAGAGAATGACCTTTAATCAATTTCTATTCCGTGCATAAAGCCAGCTTTACTCTCTTGCAATTTCAATTTAACTGAAATTTAAATTGCACAAATCAAAAAACACGCTTAGCCATAACATACTTTATTCTCTTGCGTTTTCATTTCAGAAATATTGAGGCATGTGTCTAGGGAAACAACTAGCAATCAAACGACGCAGGCACAAAACTATCAAATTGTCTCTCCGATCACTTCAAATCAAACTAAATGTCAATTTGCGGCAACATGAAGACAGACTTGCAGTTGTCAGTGCAGTCTTGAGTTGATTCAACTCTCGTGTCTAATTAAAAATGCAGCATTAGCAGGCAAACCAAGCCAAAGTGACAAAGCCAAACAATAGAAAAAGAAAAAGGGCCAACACACATAATTTTGATTGACAAACGTCCATCAGCGAATGAAGAGGATGAAGGACGAGAAGAATTGCAAGATGATGAAAAAAACAAAAAAACAGTCCACACAATGTGGCAGGGCAGCTAAATGGCAACTGAACATCAAGATGAATGAGATACACACAACCTTACATCCTTTTACACTCCCTTCACATACTCGTGCACACACCCACAAAAGACTCATACAAACCGAATGCATTCATATGGACAAGGCCTGAATAAAAAGTGATGCCATTTAGTACACGTACTAAGAATAGTTATCAACGGCATACTGAAGATTAAATGCCCTTTACATGCATATTTCGAAGTGTCAAGAGTTTATCAAGATGACAAGTAACCAAGTTATTAGGTAATCAAGTTACCGATTAAGTTATCGAAAAGTAAATTTAATAAGTTTTCGAGTTTTTTAATCCCATAAAATTATGATGTCAAGTTAAGAAATCGTTTTACCAAGTTCGAAATTTATTAAACTGGATAGTTGCTAAGTTATTAATAGTTATTTATTTTTTTATTTGTCAAGTATTGATTTAGCAAATCATTAACTTAAAAGTTATTAAAATAATTCAAGTCATACATTTTTGGTTTATTTAAAAATACCTTAATTTTTTCAAAAATATAAGTCTATTTCTGTTTAATTTTGAATTCACATATTTCATCACAGAACGTTAAAACCCGTTTGTAGGGCATTAAAGCTGTCATTTAATGAGACCTCATTGTGCCAGAATGTTCGGTCTAAAAGCAAGCTACACAAATCCTTGCTTCCCCGTCTGCTTCCTCTTTCGCGTAATGAGATGCACAGCGTACAGCTGAAAAGGTGTCGCATCTTCGTTAGAGCAGGGGTATTCTCTTACTCTCCAACAACCTGCAAGCTGTCATAATGCACACAATTATGCGGCTTCCAGTTTGAATCGTGTAAATTAGCAAAGTCACCTTAAATGCACTTTACCTCCTTCCAACACACAAATACACAAACGTACACATATAATGCACCGCTTTATGCGTTCTATACAAAAGCTGTCATAAGCGCAGCTAATGATGATGATTATGATGATTATAATGATGATAATTCTAGATGATAATAAGTGGAATATGGCAAGGAGGAGGAATTTCCCATCTAGCATCTCTTGATATAGACAAAGCCCGTCCAAATGTTTAATTAATCGCAAGCCTTGAAATTGTCCCAACTTGACAGGTTTTAGGCTTTGGGGCGAGGGCGAATGCTCGCGTTTTCAAAACCGCATTTTTAATTAACGCTTATGTAAAATGCACAAATAACAAGCAAACATGAAAACAAAAGAAAAACTAACTGAAATAAGTATAAGTATTACGATTTTATGCGTCCAAGTGCTTGCTTGAGTTCGGATTAGGTAATAAGGCATTGGATAATTTACCAACTATTGCGCCAAGCAAACAACTTTTCACGCCTCAATGGAGCGTATCGCGCTTAAACAAATTGAACGAAAATTCAATAACAACAAATGGCAAGCTGCATAAATAAAACAAAACTAAATAAATAAAAATAAATGCATGTAACACATTGCGACTCACAATGTTTAGCTAAGCAAAATCTTATCTATTATTTAACCGATTGCGTTTGGATAAGTAGTTTCGAATTTCACTCCGAAATGAAAATGATCTTAATTATTTTCAGTGTAGTGAACTGAGTATAAATAAAAAAAGCCACAATGAAATCTAGTTGAGCGTATAAAAATATCATTAAAGATCTTTCGAAGTTCTTTTTTAAAAGATACACGTTTTTTTTAATCCTAATCTGTTTAGCTCACAGAACCTATTTAGTTCAGGTAGCTCAGAAATCTAACTTTTGATTACCATCATGTGCTTCAGCAATTTACCTGCCTTGCGTGTGGTTTGCCATAACTATAAAATCTATAACTTTATCAATTTTTATAGATATCTAACACTAATAGACTACAGCTACAACAAAAACATATTTGACTGCTTTTCACACGACAACACGACCGAGTGAAACAGTCAATAAAAAACCATTAAATATCACTTTCCACAGAACATAAAGAAAAATGATTTTCTTTTTTCTTTTTTTTTTTGCATTCAGTATTCATTTCAGTTGGGGGAATAAAAACTATCAACAGAGACAAATTCTGGCTAAATGTAGCGTAAATATCACAGCCGTGAAAATGGAATACGAGAGATTTAAGCGATATGGGGAGAGTACCCACAAATTTGGCGATAGTTGATTGCGTGACACATGCAAGAGAGACAGAGAATGGACTCGAGGGAGGGGGTCGTTAGTCCCTGAATTCGTGTATGAAAGCAAAGTATGTATATTTGAATTGCAGGGGCTATACTAAAAGTCGCCAAAGGGTTGCCAGTCAGCCCAGTGGAAAGGCAATAGAATATGGCAACGCTAATAAAATGCACTGGGTTGAAGGAGGAGTTGGGGAAGTGGGAAAACTCTCTAGAGCTGAGTTCTCTGCTGCCAAATGTAGCTGAACCATCAGCCTCGTGTTCCGTTCTGTTGGAAGCCTGTCGCTCAGCCTACCCCCACTCACGCCTTCTCCTCTCTCCATCAATTTGGAATCTATGACTGCCTGTCGCCAGTTTTTATGGACATCGCCACGCCCAGTTAAACAGGAAGGAGAAAGTGAGGCACATATAAAAACAACTTAAAAAAAAAAATGGAAAAAACAGTGAGTAAATGAAGTCGCTTGACAACTGCAACTGACGTTGATTGCCTGGTGCCGGCATTAATTATTTACAGTATTGTATGGTGGCAACACTGGCTGCGCACAAAAGTATGCAATTAGTATTTGGTTCATTGTTTTTTCTGCTTTTTTTTCTCAGTCGCATGTTGATTAGTCATTTCGACCAAAAAAGTGGGCCAATTGTTGTCCACATTGAATGACTTTTGTCCGTGTAATTGGCGCAAATTTTGTTAGAGGGGAAATAAATCACCGGAAGGATGGGAGCTTATCTCTCATGTTCTGAATAAATTTTACAATTGCATACTTATTGGCCATTGTGTTTTAGTCTAACAAATAATTATTTTTGACATTGTCTAGCTATCTTATTAACAAGTACTGCCAATTTATCAGTATTCTTATAAAATTAAGTCCTTATTAAACTTCAAAGTGCGGGGAAAACATTTGAAAAAGCTGAGTTTGTTATAGCTCCGACAATAAGCAAGGAATTCTATTCACATTCTTAATACATCACTCGCATCAATTTCACAAACATAACATACTTTTGGGAGCCACTTCTGAAGTATCAACAAACGAATAAGTTTTTCCTGTATTTTACAACGCATTCAAGCACATTCAAGTGCATATTTCAAATAAATACAATTAGGATCTATTCACACTCTAAAAGTCCAAGTATTGATTTCCCGCCTTTGGAAAAGTGTCAACTTTTCGCAATGCTTTTAACTTTTGCCTTTGCCATTGCCTTTACTAACTTACAAGTAGTTTTTCCACTCACCCTCTCTGTCTCTTAGCCAAAACAGACCCAAAACTGTCAACATTTTATCAAACTGTCTTTCGCCCTGTGTATGTGGTTTAGCAATCTTTGGCTTGGGCTGTGCATCACTATAAAATTCAATGAAAAACTTCTAGCACACACATTTAAAGTAACCATGTAAGCACTTTTACCCCAAACACACTCACACACGTCTAGAGTCAATCATAGTTTGGGGGAAACCCCTGGTAAGGCATCTGTGGCTTTTTGTCAGTACTTTACATGCTTTTAGTTCAGTTAAGCTTTCTGACCAACAAAACTCAACGCACAAAGCTCAAATGAGCCAACACCACAGACAGGGAGAGATAGAGAGAGAGAATGGAATCAGTTCAGGAAGAGATTGAAGATAGTTCGCACACACACAAGGATGTGCTATAAATTTTAGAAGAAAGCAACAAATTTATTAAGCTGAGTGCGAGGCGTGGCTAACAAATCCCAACCAGCCAAAGCGGGGCGACAATTTTGTTTGTTGGTTGTTGTGGTTAACCTTTTGCTAATGAGCCAATTTAAATTTACGACTCGGTGGCGCCATCTAGCGTCCCAAGTCCTGCATCTTAAAGTGCCTTAAAGTTGCATATACACTCGTATATCTTTTATAATTTATTCAGATTCAGTTGCAAATTATTAAAGTATGAAAACGTACGTCAACCAATTTGACTGGAAAATGAAAATGAGCAACAACTGAGGCAACGTCTGCTGTTGAAAGGTGAGGGTGAGTGTGAGAGTGAGAGGCGGCATCGCGCTTTTGAACTGCTTAAGAAATCTCCTGAGCGGACGCCCACGACGACCAAGCTCCCAAAAGTGGCACCAAAACAAACAAACAAACACTGAACAGTTAGCAAGAACTGAGCCAAGTCATTGACAAACTTGGGAAAAGTGGGCAAAAACTACTTTATAAGCATAAAATTCAACACAAGTGCAAGGGAGATGGTCACAGCGAAAAAGTTGCAAGAAATTGCCAAGGGATAAGCAACATGAAAGATGAAGAAGCACACGAAAGAAAAAAAAACTCCTCCTCCAATTTTTGCCGTCTGGCACTTAATTATGAAGCTTGTTAACTATTAATGAAAAAGTTGTTGTAAACCAGGCAAATAACTGAAAGGCTGCCGCCTGGCAAAAGTTGACAGCACACCAGAGCAGACCGCCCAGCGGAGTCGTAAGGGACCCTCAGGTCAAATATTTGGCTCACGATAAACAAAAAAAAGAAACGAAAATGCGAAAAATAAATCGCTTTGTTATGGGATTTGAGGAAGTCCTTTCAGAAACACACACAAGATCAACGAGAAGTTAAACAGATTAGTCACGCAAAAGCGAGATTTCCAATGGGAAGTTGAGGAATTTTAATAACTTCAAAGAGAAGTTAGAGAAAGATTAGGAAGAACAGAAAAAGATATGAAATTGAATTTTCCAAAAAAAAAAACCCAAAGAGAATTAAAGAAAGAGATGTTAAGAGAGAATGCAGGGACTCTAATGAAATTCAGAGATAAATAAAGATAAAGAAATTAGAATTCGCTAGAGACGATATAGAGCTATAATTGATGTTAATGTTATTCAAAAGATTTAAATGAAAAATGTAAACTAAATAAGAGAATATAGAATCAAAATTGATCTTCAACTACATAAAAATTAAATGCATTCCAACGTTTGTGATAGTTACAATTATCTTTCGTTACAGTGCATAAATGATTTTCTGACCTTTCAACTTAACATATTCTTTACGCTTTACTCAGCTCTTTCACCTCTCGGTTCTGACCTCAACACTTGGTTATTTCAAGACACAAAAAGTTTAACCTCACATCCACAAAACGAATAGAAAATCAAACTTTGTATATTGCCAACACTTACGCTAAACTTTAAAAGGCCAACAGCATTTAGGATACAGTTGAAACACCTCGCCGTGTGAGAAGAACGAGTGAAATAAAAGAGATAGAAAGAGGGTTGAAGGGAATGGGCAACTTTAGTAAATAATTTGCCTTTAATTAACATGCTGACATCATTAAGCAAGCCAGCCAAATGGCAACAGTTTGTCAAACAGTCGAATCATTTGTCTCGACGCCTCGGGAAAAGGCAAGAGCAAAACAGAGTTGAAGGAAGAGGGAAGAAGTAAGCCAAGTTGGGGCATATTGACAGGATATCTAGCCCCTCACCAAACCCAAAAAAAAAAAAAGCTCTTTTGTTCTGTGTACTGTGTGTGTGTGTGTGCTAATTAAATAGAAAAATTAGAAAAAACTACGTCGTAAATTCCATGGCCGAGCTTCGTCATGTAATACAACACCCCATAGGCACACACTTATCACACTCCAGGGGAGGTCCGCGTCATGCCAGACTTGCGAAGACTGGGGGCGAACGCACACAGGAGGCATATAGACTTAGGGGGAGCAGGAGCAGAGGGAGAATGTGATGCCAGCTGGATTCCATGGTGTGAAATCATTTGACGACGTTGCTCCGCATGACGCAATTAATCAAATTAAGTTGCCGGTTCCCCATCTTCTTGCTCTTGTTCATTTTGGTCAGACTTCAGGGTTGCATTCGGCAGTCGTCGCTTGATTAGCTCATAAGTAGGCGACAGCTTGATGAAATTGTATTTTCATCAGATTGGCAGCACTACTTGCGAATTACAATCAATGACAACTAATTTAGAGCGTGAATAAGATAACAATTTATGTTTTCATCTCACACACGGCATAAAGTGTTGCCAACTTGTTATTCGACACATTACAATAATATATAATTGGTGCTGCCAACTTGTTTACTCTAATAACATTAAAGAAAAGTTTTCACAGATAATTAGTATTCGTTCACTAATTAGTTTACTTATACAATTTTTAAGGATTGGTGCTGCCAACTGTTTGTTTTTCTACTTTTTCTTTACAGCAGCGGTGGGCACGAATTCGGAAGCACTACAACAACATCAACAACAACCCTATTAGAGTCTACCTAAGTTGGGAGCAGCCGCTGCTCCTGGAGCCACTGCGTGCCCACCGCTGCTTTACAGTGATGTCTACTTATGAATTCTAAACTCTTTTGTACTATATCTATTAAACTAACAAACGGTACTGATTATTTAGAGGGCTGACAACTTGCTATTTATAGCACTGTTCACTTATTATGATTTGGCATATTTAAATTTCTAAAGGATTGTCAACTTTGCACATTCAAGCCATCGTAAAGTGTCATAAGCCTGAATATTCAATATTCACTTGCCTTAAATTGCTGCTGCCAACTCATTGAAAAGCCAAGAAATGCAATAAAAATGAGTTGAAATGTAAGCACACTCACTCGCAGGGTTGCTTTAAATCATCGATTTGGCATAGTGGGCACTTTCACTGAACCATAAATTAGAAACTGTAGGCAGCTTGTAGGCGTTCAAGTGCAGTCAAGCCAGAAAAATTAAATGCCAAACTTTTTAGCCGCGCCACAAACTCTCGAAAACAGAATGTACAAAAAATAAGAAAAAATATGTGTGTCACAAATTGCATTTTGGGCAACGCTTCGCTGCCCACACGAATGCTCATGCCACGCAGAGGAACAACGTTGTCAGGGAGATGGCAAGTGGTGGGAGAAGGACAGCCACAGCAGCAGAGTCTTGGCAACGACAAATGTTTCTCTTATCAGCGAACCATAATCAGAAGTGCTGCCACACGCCTACTTCCTCCCTCCCGGTTGGCTTGTTCGCTTCACTTGACATTTGCCACCAATAAAGCCCAATTAGCGTTGCCCCTGCTCGACAAAAACCGACTATAGCTGATTCGGTCTACGGATTTTCGGGGTTTGGGTCTGTCATCCTTAAAGTTTTGTGGGTTGCCCCAAAATGCTAATTAGTGAGTGGCAAATAGTTACCGGCTGAAAAAGGCATTCCTATTAATTAGACGACCATTTAGAAGAACTTTTCCTCACGTTTGCGCAACGTTTGATAGAGTAGGGAGCTGCCCACTTGTCGACAAACATTATTATTATACATTTTAATTAATATTTATTGATGAACAACTTTAAGAAGCCGCCGGTAAGCTGCATGCGTATTCAAGAATAAATATGCACCAATTTTTACCAGTATGAATAAAACTGTCAAACTGTTTATTTGTTTATTTAGCGCATAATTAGAGCGCTGCCAACTTGTTTTCCTTACAATTTAAACTGCCAGCGCGTTAAATGAAATTTACTTTAATTGATACTGAACTAATAATGAAATTTAATGGAACCAATGAAAACTTTATCAATTTTGGAGCTGTCAACTTATGCTTCATCGGTTCGAAGGTATCTTTGTAGGGGGGAAGTGGGTCAACAATTGTGCAGCTGCAATTGAAATTTCCCAAGTGCCATTACAAAGTGCCGCGTGCCACGTGCCACATAACATGCATATTTAATTATACACACGCACACACAAATACGCATTTGTGCTAATTAACGGTTAATTAATTGCACATTTATATGGCAAAAGACAATGCAGCAGCAGATGTTCCATTTTGTCAGCTCGTTTCATTGATTTAAATGCAATTTTATGCAAATTTTGTTTGCTGCCAAGTACCGAGTACAAAAAGTTTTATCAAGTTAAAAAAAAAATGGCCTTATTTTGCAAATGGTTACAAAGTCGAAAATTATGCAACAAATTTGCAGATTTGCATAAATAACATATTTGCATAATTGTCATTTGAATTGAATTCAAATATGTATTAATTCTCTCTTTCAACAGCACAAAAATATAATTTTTCTGTCTTTATCAAATGGGCAATTTGATAAATTTATGCCTACAGTATAAACAGATAAATTGACATGTAAAATATAATAAAATTAAACTCTTGTGCCTATTCACGTGCATAAATGCTATTTAAATTAAATGTTAAATGTTAGTTAAGAAAGTTATAAACAACTGGAGATTGGACAATAGAAAATGCAACAAGAAATTATATAATTATCAGCAAAACTAACAATTAATAAAAGCTTTTATCTTAACAGACAAAATGAAGTAATCAAATTGGCTTCTTCGGTTACGTTTAAGCTATCAGTTGATTTACAACTTAAATCTAGCTTATTTACATCAAGTAGAAAACAGCTTAAGTCGAAACAAAGTAAAAAGCAACCACAAACAAAAAGACAAGAAATCAATTAGACAGACTTTCAGATCAAAGCAATTCAGTTGAAACACAATCACAACGAGTGAATATACATATTATATATATAAATACTAATATGAAATAATGTGCTCTGATGTTGAACGAAATCTCCGATGACTGATTAACACACAAATGCAGTCAAATGAAGCGTATCGAAAGGAAAGTAAACTTCAAGTCAAGATTACTTGTAAGTTTGGCCTAAAGGCCCATAGCCACATTTCTAATTACTTTATTAAGTAAAAAACTTGATGCTTCTCTCTGTCAGTTTTTCACAGCAAAATGAACAAAGTTTTCACACGCTCACGCTCACGCTCACTCCACACCCTCCCCATCAGCAACCTCCCGATGGAGCTTATGTCCCTGGAAGCTGTCATGTTTATTTATATAAAAAACTTTTAGCGATTAGTTGATAGTGAGCGAGTTTTCTTTAGTTGGTAGTTAAGAGTTAAGCCAGAGCAAATACCAAGTAAATCACAACAACAGTTTCCAATTATGTAAATTGCGTGTAAAAAGCATTGAAAACAATTTAATTACTTGGTTAAACAAATTTAAATGCATTTTATATCGATTTAAAGTTCTTCTGCAAAGGCATTTCTATTGATTATAAGTTAATTAAAATTTGAACAGATAATGAAAGGTTGAGAAAGGCATGTTTTACGTTTTAAAGCAGTGATGTTTCAGGTAAGAAAATTACTTCCAATATATCTAGACAAAAGTGGACACCGCTACAGATATATCTTAGAACAGAACTACCTATATCTTTTATCCAAAGAACATGCAACTCATAGCAAAAATATTTCCGTCAACTTGACACTTTAATCGCGGTCTTTTAGTGTCAGCAAAAAATGTATATTTATCAATACAATATATTATGATGCACATCGCACATATCGCACACACTGCAAAAGATTAAGACCGAAGACGCGGTAGAGCAAGAGAGAGAGTATTAAGAACAGTCATAAATAAGAAAAAATATGCAAGAGTGAGAAATAACGAAACGTCGTTAAAATTGGTTGCACAAGACGTCGATAGGCAACAATATGTTGCCGATAATGGATAATGCATCACGAAACGACAGGGCCACAATCGTCTCTCCTTTTGCTTCTCCTTCTTCTGCCACTCCTTTTCCAACCCTCTGTCATTGGTTTTCTTAATGCACCATTCAGCGGTTTCTTTTTTCCGAATTTCATGCATATTTCTTATTAAATGGCGCCGATATTAACACCCCACAAAAGCTGACGAATTGCACGTAAATTGTTCATAGTGAGCGGAAAGAGGGGAGCTCGAGGAGCGGCGGGAGCTATAAAGACGTGTGGCATTGTATGGTAACACAATGCAACGACTTCGACATAAATATGCAGCAATATACATATATCGTAGGACGATGAAAGCATTTCTTATATTAAGACGAAGCAAGTTATGTCAAAAGACGAATATCAAATAAAAATTGATGGAAAATAGATTGTAGTTTGAGTTGACAGCTGTGCTCTCTCCACTTTCCCAGCGCTTTTCTTTATTGTCTGAAGCCATAGAGTGCCATTAATATCAGCTGTTAGCTGGATTCATACAAAAATGATAGCAGAGAATTTAATTATATTTATAACATACAATTACTTTGAACATATCAATAGAAATATAAATAGTAAATATCTGTAGCGCTTTTTACTGATGTTTCATTATTTTACCATCCCGTTTAAGCGAATAATTATTATAATTATGTGATTATTATACAAATTATTTATATCCAATTCTTTTTATTTTATTGATAACAGAATAAATTAGTTAGCATTTTGGCAGTGCCTTTTAATGAATTGAAGCGGTTTTGTGTCGTAATGCATGTATAATATTATTCAGCTGTTTGAAGAATTTCTTACGACAAAATGCAATTACATATACATTTGTGGGAAGACCCGCATGTGCAGCTAGACAGAACAGACAGATGAACTGAAGCAGATGCTCAAATGGCAAAGAAATCATTATTTATATGCAACAGCAGAGCCACAGGACCGCATATCAACTGCCAGACATACATACATATGTGCACACATAAGTACATAGATACGTATGCCAAATGGAAAGAAGGACAATGGCGCAGGAAACATTGAAATGAATGCAAACTGTTGCCAAGACGAACGACATCCAAGGGCCATCAATATAAATTTCAATATGACCAAAAACATATTTGCCATTTGCCAATGAAGAAAAATGCTGGCAACACAATCACATAGTGTGAGTTAAATCATCAGCAGTAAGAAAACGGAGCTTATAAAAGCTAAAACATATATAAATCAATTAAATTATAATTATACAGTCGAACTTCCCTAACTCGAATCACCATTATCCACGAAAAAAGTTCGAGTTAGGGAGACTTCGAGTTAGGGAGGTAGAATTGTATGCAATTTGCCTAGTATTGCCACTCGATTTGGTTCGAGTTAGAGAGACTTCGAGTTAGGGAAGTTCGAGTTAGAGAAGTTCGACTGTAGTTGAATAGGTAACCCACAAATTATCATTTTAACAATTTTCTAAAATTTATTTGCACCTAAGCCTGGTAAATTATATAAACATTGTGATTCATTCACCTATCTGCAATTATTTAGATGCATACATTATTTTTACTTGTTTAATTCGTATAAAGAAATATATTTAATACAAAATTACAATAAATATCAATTATTCTGAACTAAAATATACCAACTAATAATGGACAACAGCAAAAATATACTATTTTAGCAACGCACATTGTATTTGGACACAAAATTACCATGAATGAATATACCAAAAATACCGCTTATGAGATACCAACAAAAAATACCACATACACAAACTCCACAAGAGTCGTCTCTTTGTACACTTCAAAGCCAAACAACAGCTTTAAGCGTAATGACATCAGCTGCCATCCATCGATCCGTCTGTCTGTTTGTCCGTCCAACTGTAGCTGTTGCTCTTCCTGTTTCTGTTGCTGTTGCTGTTGACTCTTTGTAGCATACTCTCTGGGGCACAAGTGGCAGGAGTAGCCAAGAAACGAACCGCAGGCCAAAAGGCAAAAAGTGCAACGATAAAGTTGCAACTTGCAACTTGCAAAGACAAAAGCGATACAAAATTACAAAAGCAACAGCAGCAGCAGCAGCAGGAAATTGTGTGAGCAGAGACAGAGAGAGAAACGAGTAAAGAGAAAAAAGAGAGAGTGCGATAAAAGCGGAAGTGCAGATTGCTTCAGTAGATGCAGCAGCCGGAGCAACCGACTAAAGTGTGTAAATGTCAATTTTCTTTAGGAAGGCTGCTGCCTGCTTGAGGGCGTGGCCACCACCGGAAAATTGCAACAACATGAACGACAACTGCAATAGCGCATATTGATTTTCAATTTGACGCGAAGCGACTTTATCCTAAGATAAAAAGCCAAAAGCGACACAGAAATGACATTAAAGGCAAACGCGTGGGAGGGAACAGAGTTAGGGGGGAAGAGAGTGTGAAACGTGTACAGTGGTTTTCAGAGTCACTGCGAAAAATGGTCAGCTAAAGCTTAAAAGCAATTTTGCGGCTAATAAATCCGATTTCCGTTTTGTTTCGAAATAAATTGCATGCGAGGCGAATTTGTGGAAATGCCTCTCTATTTTTGGGCGGATTGTGTACCGGAAATGGCTCTCAGGGGGCAACAACAACAACAAGAACAAAAGCAGCAGCTGCTTTCAGCCGGATGCGGTAAATTAGCAGCTGCAGTGGGTCCGGGAAATGCACTTATACACACACACACCACAAAAACAACACACAAAACGCATGACCTCAATTTGGCTACTTTATAGCAGCCTCATGTGATTAAAAGATACCCTGTAAGGAGCATACAGAGTCCAAGAGACCTAAAACACATAAGAATTTCAACTTTACAGCAACAAAAATAAATAGAAATACACTTTTAAAAGTTTATCGATTAAGTTACAGGGACAACCAGGCACGCCCAACAATGTGCTCAATACAGGGTATTTCTGACAGAGACCACCGTTACTTTGTGTCAACAACAAAGACACAAGCATATGAAATGAGCTCATAACTCACCTGTACATCAAAGTTTTGCTGCTGTTGCTGCAAGAGATTGCCCGGAGATTCCATATGATTGGGTCCAGCTGTGGCCTGATGATTCAACATGGGTGACTGCAAGAGTTCTTGTTTATAGCAATGATTTTTCAGACTTTAGCAGCATGTCTTACCTGTGCCGCCATTGGCATTCCTGCACCAACTCCATTTAACATCGGCTGTTGCAATTGACTCATCTGCGCTGCCATCTGTTGATGGGCATAGGCGGCAGCGGCACCACCGCCACCACCCGAATTGTTGCCACCGACACCGCCCAGTGAACTGGCACCGCCCATACCATGACCCTGACCGTGATCCATGAGCATGTGATTGAAGTGGGGCATTTGTGGAAAGCCGCCATGTTGTGATGGATCCAATATTGTTGGTGGGCGTGGCAATGTCTCTTCAGCGGGCGACGGTTGACGGGAGCCGGGAGTGCGACTGCAATTTGTAAAAATAAACCAATTAAAATTAGTAATCTAATACATATAATCAACTTTAAAACTGATGACAGTTGTTAAGGAATTGTTCAAGGCACAATAGGTTTTAGAGCGACTGCAAAAGCTGCTTAGCATCCACACAGTTGCGATAACTTTGTGGATCTTATTTAGAAAACAGTTTTGCATTGACTGTCACAGTTTAAAGCGTGCCTACAGCTTAGCTGCCATTGGGTCAACTTCTTAGCACGTACACAAAACTTTAGCCATGACACAAACATGTTGTACTAAACATCATTTAGCACATGACCCTCAAACTGCACCCAAATAAATCTGACAAATCATGATAATAAAACCAAAATTGGAATCCAATTGATAAGTAATTAAAGAAACTAGATAATGATTAATTCGCACTTGAAAGTTATCTATACAGTTTGACAGTCACTCGATGGACTTGCGCAGCTGCTGCGCGCACAGCGGTCAAACAAAAGACTTAAGCAGCAAACTTGTTAGACAAATTAAACGTGGAGCGCAACGGGCTGCCTTATGACGTCAACACAATATCTCACCAAACGGCAGACAGCCACAAAAAAAAAAAACAATAATCATACATAATAATAAATTCATTCGTATTTTACGTCTGGCGCTTTATATGCAAATTCAAAACTAAGAAAAAAGAATACAACAAAACATACCAAAAGACAGCTGCTGTTTGAATAATACTTATGTATATTTTGTGTGAGTGTGTGCGAAAAAATAATTAATGCATTTAAGCAAACGTTGGCTGCAAAAAGCAACCAAATCAAAATCGCTTCATTCATAGTTCGTGCACAATCTCAGTCAACGGCTCTGCAACTGTATGCGAATGATTAAGTTGTTGACTCACACTTGTTATTGCTATCTCACTCTCGCGCAAATTGGCTATAATATTATGGTCGGGTCATTAACACCAAAGTCAGAAAAGCAGCAGCAGCAACTGCAGTCGCCTTGCAACTGTAACAACTGTGACTAAACTTCGAGCAGGCATTGAGAATGCGATCAGTTACTTAAAGTGTCCGTAGAACTGTAATCACTTAACGATTGTATAACTTAAATGGCTTATTTGGACTGATGGACTAAGCCTTGACAACTAAGACCAAGTTGACAACAACAAATAAGCACAGAAAGGATTTCTGAATTTTTTAATTAAGAAAACATATAAAACTTTAAAGCATTATTGTTTTATAATTATTTTTAGATGATATTCCACCAGCCTTTTTTAAGCACAAAAGGCAGGCTCTGTCGATTTCAAAATTGGCAACAAAAAATAGAAGTATTTGTCGACATGCATCTAAAAAAACTTTAAAATCTGCAAGATGCATCATAATATTTAGAATCTGTATCTATTTTAGCACTTCACAATTATAGCAATACACATTTTCCGGTTTAATAAAGTCGGTAATGAAATTATCAATAAAATGTATCGCTATGAAAATAGTTTAAAGAAATATTTACTTATAAAATATTCGAATTTGAAGAAAAACTTTATTTGGTTTTTGAACAATTTAAAGGTTTTAGCGCTGGTAATCAATTCCTATTCAAACTGTCGTTAATTTTATCACATTTACTCAGCATTGCATGAAACATCCGATGACGCATTCCCCCTTCGCCACCCCCTTTAAGCTAACCACTCAATTAGCTGTCGGACAGCCAAGTTTGTACGAGGTCAGTTCCATTGGCAACATTCCCAATGCTCAGAACAATATTCTAATCTCTCGGTCGTCTGTTATGCAAGAGAAAGAAAATAAATTTTTACTTTCAAAACAAAAACACAAAAAAAGAAAAAGAAAGTGACAAGCTAAAAGTGGATAAAAAGGTCAGCAAGTTGACCAAGTTAGGAGCCAAACGAGACAGTCAGAGGTAGACAAACGACCAAGTTGTTGTCTCTCAGTAGGTCGACAGGTGCTCGGTGTAGTAACTGAAGCTAACACGAAAATGTTGCTTTTGTTGAGCGCGATTGCCACAATTTAAGCGGCCATTGAATTTTCGCAACTAAATTTCATTACGCGCTACAAAACGTGCGCGAAAAATTACCAGAGGCAGCTAAAAACAAAAAGGAAAGGAGAAACAAACACGCTAGTCGGCTAAGAAATACTCTGTAAAATATTCGAATTTATTTAGCCAAACAAACGAGTATTCAAACAACACATAAATATACTTTGAGATACACTGTAATGCTCAGTTAAGAGCTTACAAGAACAAGAACTTTTTTTAAACAGGTTAAAGTATTCTACGCGCTTTTCTTTTCTATTTCATAGCTATTGTATTCAATGCCCAGATCCATCATGGCCTTAAAGTTAAGCTTACAGGGAATGCAAAAACCTGCCACAACAACAACAACAAAAACGCCAAAGCCGAAAACATAAACGAAACTAATCGAAAAATGGTATAGAAAAAAAATGTTCAATAGCTTTGTAAACTCGATGCTAATGTTGCTGCTGTTGTTGTTGTTGCTGCTGCCCGTCTGGCCAGGCTCATTGTTGGTGTTGTTGTTGTGATTACCTTACATCATAACAGTTATTACGTTTGGCATTGAAACACGTTTTGGCTGCGCGGACCGGCAATGAAATTGCAGCAACAGCCACAACAACAACAACAACAATTGAAAGAGAAAACCGGCAGAGCAGACCAACAATAAGAACAACAACAACAATAACGACGCGTTGGCAGTTACAACAACAAAAACAACATTGAGCTGAAGACTATAACCACGCACGGACTGGTTTTTAATTTTGGTTTGCTTATGCTTTTCAATTGCTTAGAAACTCTAAAAGGCCTAAAGTTTTGCTGGGTTTCTTTTTTCTTCACTTTCGGAGTGCGTGTTGTAAGAGGCTTGAAGTGAAGACGACTCTTATTTCGTCATAATGGAGAAAAAAGTGAAGAGATAACAGCAGTGTTTAACCAAATAGAGTTAAGATAGGATACAAAGCACGCAACTAAGCAAGAAGTCATTAATTAGCTACTAATTTTTCTCAAAACCTTTTCGACGAAATATAAAACAGTGCTGGGAATAGAATCACGACTAGTATTAGGAACTCTAATACTAAGTTAAGAATCCGACCTACCCTAATATAACTTAAGGCTCCACAATTTTTATATATATTTAGAAAGTTTTTCCCAACAAAAATCAGCTCTGGTAATGTGAAATTGTATTAATGAATCATATCTTTTGATATGTGAGTGCACAAAAAAAGACAGCCTTAATAAGCAAATGCTTGCCACAATATGTGGGCCAAGTGGGCAGCTTGACAATGGATGGATGAAGTCTATTCGGAGACTGCCAGTGGGCAGAAGTAGCAAATGTCAAATTATAAAGAAATTTTATTCAATTCAATAGAAGCCAGAAACATAAAAGAAAAGTGGCTTAAAAAAGAAATGAAATTATTACAATTTCTTAAAAAAAAAAAATACAGAGGGTTATTAAAATTTACATTTACTACTAAATAATTAAAATTATTATATCTTTAAATCAATCACAGGTAAAGCAAAAGATCATAGTTACAATGTCTAGATATATAAAGCAACTTTAAATATTATTTTAGCTGTTATTTATGCGAATTATATATAAAAGATCTACTCTAGATTTTCCACTTGCTTTGCTCTCTCTCTCTCTCTCTCTCTCTCTCGGTTTCACTCTGTCTCACTCCCTCGTTCTATCTATCTCTCTTTCAATATAAAGAACATGTTGGGGGACCTTGAGGAAACCAGTTTGAGCGATGGTATAGGCATTCTAATGTCAATGCCATTGCCCAGACCCAGACCCAGACCCAGACCAGAGCTAGACTGACAGACGGACGGAAAGACGGACAGATGGAGTTTTGCTGTCAGCTGGTTAGTGTCGGAGCAGGGTTGTCTACTCACTTGAATCCCTTGTCATCGTCAATGCCATTGACAACAACGCCATTTGTATTTGTGACCTGGTCGTCCTTCTTTAAGCCATTTGTATCAAATGGAGAATTTGCCTTTTCCTTATCATCGTGTGACTGTAAGTAACAATAAATGATTTACATACATATAACTATAATCTGTATTTAAGAAACTCACCTTATCATTATCGTCAAACTTCAAGTTACGCAGACGCGGCTCCAAACCGGATAATGGACTCTCCTTGTTGGTGGGTGAACTGCTCAAAACATATTCAACGCAATTCTTCACGCATGTCGAGTCGCGTGGACTGTAAAAGAGAGAAAATTATTTTATTAGTAATATTTAAATTAAAAACTAGACCAAAGACCAACCTTAAGATGCCCGCATTGCCATTGTTTGATGTATCAGAAGCACCGCCATGTGGAAATCCTCGTGGCCTGGGTGGTGCCAAAATATTCTCACCCTGTGTGGACCAGGTGTGATCCTTCCACACTGACGAATGATCACCAACGCCGGGTATTTGCATGGGATACAATGCTCCGCCCGGTGTACTAGATGCACCGCTTTTGCCATCCGATTTCTCCCACAATTTCTTGGCAGTCGACGTGGTTATCTGAAAGGGAAATAAAGCAATGATGAGTTTCAAGTTTCTGTGTGCGTGCATAACCAGAGTTTTCCACTTTTTGCCAACTCTTCAATTGAATTATGAGAACATCAATAATTTGCATATTTGTGGACGCTGCTGTCCAATCAGAAACCTCACATTCATCCCTTTACCCAGTTTTCTCTAGTTTGCAGTTTCCTGTACTTTGCTTCCTGTGCAATGCTGCTGGTGGAGCTGATAACTTTATTTTGCCTTCGCTGCTAATCCAATCAGAGACGAGTCCAGCCAGGCTCTGTAAACTTTTATCATGCTAAACTTTAATGCCACATTTCTGTCGCCTCTGACATTTTCATCTGCTTCCTGGCGTACCTAACTTCATACCCGGTTTCGTCTGACTACTCAGAGGCATCCTGTTGACAGGTCAATGTAGAGCTAATGAAATCAAATTAGCTGCTGTTGGACTTTAATGTATACGTGACAACTACAACGCTTAACAATTTTCACTTCTTTAAAACACTGAACTCTCTAAGGGCAACATATTTCAAATATTAAATATTAGAGTACGGAATGAATAGCTGACAATTAACTCGCCCAATTACATTGCATTTCATTAACGATAAAAACAAGTTACGGTTTAAAATGGGCCACTAAATCATAACATAAAAGTTCAATTATATCATTGAATAGATTTCATTTATTCATTCATCTATGGTTACTTTTTTACTTAAAGTATGGGTTATGCACCAGAGTTCTGTTCCAACGTATGACGCTAACCAACTTCAGCATTACGTAACGTTATACGTAACGCATATCAGTCGCATCAATACCCACACTCTTGGCTATTACATGTCTCGTTTGGGCCACTGACCTCTAAGGAAAAAGCCATTGCAAACACACACACACACACACTCTGAGAACAGAGGGGCGACACTGCAGTGTTGTGATAGAGAAATAAATCATATGGGGCTAAAGAGCGATTGAATGGATAGGGAGATAGAGAGGAGGATAGACAGAGAGAATCGCACATCAAAAGCATTTGCCAGCCAGTTACACATTTCTCAACAGTCTGTGGCAGCTGTAAATAACCAACAACTTATGAGCTTTTGCTTTGGCTTTGCCTCGTTGACAAACTGCACTGCAAATGGACAGACAGAAATACAGACAAACAGACAGACAGAAAGTAAGACAGATGGACGTAGAAACAATCCGAGACTCAAGAGTTGACGGTTGCTTCATCTGTCAAGCAGCTGCCTTTGCCTGCCGCCTCTAACTTGACTCAACTCGACTCCATTTGTAGCAACTTTAGACTGCAGCGACATTTATCGCATGGCAAACAAAAGTGACTGACAAGTGTTTTAATCAGTAAAAAAAAAAAGCAGTCAGAACTAGACAGCATTAGCTAGAAAGTAATAAGACAGATATAGCGAGTGACAATTGCTAATATGCAAATTTGAAAATCATATCATCAAATTAATATTCAACTCTCTTGCTTTCCCTACATCCCCATTTGTATATCTCAAGGGTCCACGGCATAAATGTGTCGCAGTCAGAAAAGTTGCCTAATTAACTTTTATGCCACACACAAATTTTTTGCTCGCAAAAACATTTTCCCAACGTGAATTCGTTGTCATAATGCGTCAACGCGACACGTGCCACCCGCCTGGCCACATCATTTTAAATATTTAATTTGCCCATCACTGGAGAGGCAACAGTCAACAGTTAACCAAAAGCCACAGTTTCCCAGCTCCCCAGCTCCACCATCAGCCGTTCCCCCCACGGCGGGAAACATTCACATTAAGAACGCAGAGCACATCATCTTTTTAAAGGCGATTAATTTTACTTTTATTGGCACAATCAAAAGGGTTAACGATGATTGGAATTCAGCTCAGTGTGGTTTATTTATGCGTAGAAATTTTAGTTAAAAGAAACTTAGTTACTAAACATATCATTGCGAAAATTAAACATTTGCTAAAATTTGCGTTATTTAGTAAATCTTGTCAAGTTTGAAAAATAATGTCTAATGTTAATATCTCAATATATGAATGATATCATAAGGTTGACAGTAACTTCATCTTACTTTCGAAATATATTCATGTACACATTAAGGAAATTACTAAAATTGTCCTTGCCCAAATAGTCAAAATGTCTCAGGGTTGCCAACTTTTCTATAAATGTGTTTTAAACCACAATGAAGGCAATGTCAACCGTGCAATTTAAATTTCCAAAAGGCCAAGCCACAAATGGCTAAAGAAAAACTCTGCAACAAATACACATGCAAAGAATGTTTGTTTGCCAATATTTGCAGAGTTTAAAGCTAAAATGTTAAGTAGTGCAATATTAGCTTCAGACCAAACAACGAAAAGCGGCCACGACAAAGTTATACCCTATAAGTTCTTTGAATACAAAAACGCGAAATATTGGTGTGTCCACCAATCTACCCGATTTTAGTTTGATGTACACAGGGTATAACGCAAATAGCGACAAATCAGCTTGAAGTGTGAAAGCGTCAACAAGAAATGTTGCCTTTTAAAACTGGGCCTGTTACACAGATTACCATAAAAACAAAAACAACACATGATGCTAAAAAGCAATAACAATAGCTAGTTAATCGCACCTGTCGCAAATGAAAAAAAAATATGCAACTAGCAATGTGGGTCACGCAATTGAGTGGAAAATTGAATGAATTTATCGAAAAATCAAGTGAAATTATTTTACTACATTGCATTTAAAACGAAACGTAAATAAATGAAAATGTGCAACGAGTTTCTTTTTGCATGAAAATAGAACAATAAATAAAATGCGGCGCCAGCGAAAAATTTAATGAATAAATAATAATTAAGAGCTATTGAGACTGATCAACTATATAATACCCTGTAAAAGCGCATCAATAGCAATTGAAGGGATGATTAATTAGTAAGTATATAATTATGAAAACATATTAAATAAATTAAAATATTAATTCTTATAACCTTGCCAACAAAGTGTACAGGGTATAAACACATTTAATCGGAAATACAAATTTGCTTTTTTGCATTTTTGTCGACTCTTCATTCAACAGAAGCCCCGTACCAAAAAGTAATGAAAATCATTTGCATAAATAATGCGGCAAACATTTTTAATGAATAAGCAACAAGACGAAAGAAAAAGAACAAATTAAAAGCTACTGTAGACCGAGACAACGAAATGAGTCAACACAACAAAAGCGATGAAAAGAAAAATCCGAAAAATATGTGTACGCGCCTCCATCTCTCCGCCCAATTTCCCCATCGCCCCTCGCCCAAGTGGCCACTGAGAGGAAAAACAACTTGAAGGAATTACAAAAACCAAATCGTTCATTAACTTGTCCTTGACTGTGAAGAGAGAGAGACAACAACAACAAACACACACACTCACAGCAACTGACTAGAATAAAGAATGAGAGGGAGGCACAATGGGAGGTGAGAGGGCGCCAGAGAGCGAGAGAGCGAGAGTTTTACACAACGGCGAATAAACCGGCCCCAAAAACATGCGTGAGAGACAAATATAGCAGCTAAAGACAACAAAGCGACGAAGCACTTGCACAAAGCAAACCGACGTCGAGGCGCACAAACAACAAAAACGAAGAAAAACATGGCAAAAGAACGCAAAAAAGAGAGAGCACAGTGAGGCAGAGAGAGAGAGAGAAAGACAGAGGGAGGCTAGAGAGGGTGTAAAATAGGCTCGTGAGCAATAAAAATCAAACGCAAAATATAGCAACAAAATAAAAGAATGGAAAAAATATTTCAATATTTACTCTGAATTTTTGCATTTACCTAAATTAAAATTGTTTTTTTATTATTGTGTTATGTCCGAGTTTCTTGGAGTATACAGTGAATTAGATATGTCGAACTCCCTAACTCGAATCACCATTATCCGAAAAAAGTTCGAGTTAGAGACTTCGAGTTAGGGAATTTTTTTTTTTTAGTTTTTAAATGAAACTACAATTTTATTCATTCATAAATACATTTCAAATTGCAAAATTTTCTTGATATTTTCAAAAAAAAAAAATCCAGTTTGTTCAAGACCTGTCGATATTTTCAATAATTGTAATTTTCGTTCTTTGCTGTATCAAGAAGATGTTCCCGTTTCAAATGACATAATTAATTTTCCATTTTATAATATAATGAAAACTGTTTTCGATGAGATACCATATTTTTCAGCCACTTCAATTTTTTTGGTCCATTTATGAAGCGATAATACACGTGTGCTTAAATATTCTTGAGCGGATGCGTGACAAAGAAGCAACTTATGGCAACATGATTCTGGATGCTATGGTGACAGCAAAGTCCTTCACAAGCCTCTTTTTAAGCAATATTCTATCATAGCTTAAATTTATTCTATGCAATATTCCATCATACAATATTCCAGTTAATGTAAATCATACTTAAGGTCCATAACGTACGTATCAAAACAGTAAAGTAACAAAAGCATTAAATAGATACAAAAAAAATTTAAACTTTTTGGGGATTTTTCCGAAAAGTTCGACTCTAGCAGTAACGCCGGTCAGCCACTATTTTTGTTCGAGTTAAGGAGAAATTGAGTTCAGAGAAGTTCGAGTTAGGGAGACAGAATTGCTAAAAATTTGGTCAGTAAACCTATTGCCACTCGATTTTGTTCGAGTTAGAGAAAATTCGAGTTAGGGAGTTCGAGTTAGTGGGAGCGACTGTATTTGTTTTAATTACACTAGTTTACAAAATAAAATTTTTTTTTTCAAAGTGAATGAAAGTATTTTTTTCTTATGGACTTTGGCCCGCTAAACACGAAAATGGCATTTAAAAATTTTTTTATGGAAGCTGCTTTGAAATATTCGAATTTTTTCGAATTTTTGAGGTTTACTCAAACACTTTTGAGTATACTTCCAAATCTACTGGTTCAAATTTGCCAACCAAGCGCTTCAATTAAAGGTAAGTTAATTCTCTTCAACCTTCCTTCCATAAAGTATAGATCGGTTCAGCAGTTCAGGTGCTAGCGTTTTTTAAAGTTCGAAAATGGGCGTTTTTTGTGATTTTTTGAGCTTGAAAGCTAACATATCGTCCTGGAAAAAATAGAAATCAATGATACAATTTTTTAATCATTTATCGTAAAGCTGATACTGTTTCAAAGAAAATAAGGTATAGTTTATGGAAATCCATCGACATATGGCGAGCTAATGCGCTTTAACCGGCCAAAAGTTGTGGAAAATGCTCGCCTTTGCCCTTGCACATATACAAGTGCGTTTGGTCGCTGCATGTGAGTACCGCTACAATCGCTGTCTTACTGGTGCTAGGTGTTTCACGTAGATATGCCTTACTTCGCCATCTGTCGATGGATTTCCATAAACTATACCTTATTTTCTTTGAAACAGTATCAGCTTTACGATAAATGAGTAAAAAAAATTGTATCTCATTGATTTCTATTTTTCCAGGACGATATGTTAGCTTTCAAGCTCAAAAAATCACAAAAAACGCCCATTGATTCGAACTTTAAAAAAACGCTAGCACCTGAACTGCTGAACCGATCTTAATACTTTATGGAAGAAAGTTGAAGAGAATTAACTTACCTTTAATTTAAGTGCTTGGTTGGCAAATTTGGATAAGTAGATTTGGAAGTATACTCAAAAGTGTTGGAGTAACCTCAAAAATTCGAAAAATTCGAATATTTCGAAAACGCTTCCATAAAAAATTTTTAAATGCCATTTTCGTGTTTAGCGGGCCAAAGTCCATAAGAAAAAAATACTTTCATTCACTTTGCATTTTGGCTGTAAACTAGTGTTATTCTTTAGAAAAGTATAAATCTAAAGTATATAGATTTAGAATTAATGTGTGCTGAGAACGAGATGTAAATGTTTGATGTATAATCAAAATGAACTTTAAATAAGCTAGAGAAATTGAATTACTCTATCGTTTAATATTTGTTAATAAGTAAAAGAGATTTTTAACTTACAATTCAACTTATAATTAGTTTCGGGATTTCGGAAACGAATTGCCCGTGTAAACTAGTTGCAAATAAAGAAACTTTTATAATTACCATAGTTTTGCCAAAAATAATTGCGATTGCCTGAGCCTCAACTGTGACTGACCTTCACGCCAGTTTTATTCAAATTTTGATAACCAAATTATACCCTTAACTCGAACAACCTTTCAAAACAACCAAAAAAAAAAATAAAAACAAAACTCAACAATTTTTTAGTTAATGAGCAAAAAGCAAATATTGTAGAATGCAATGGTTGAGTGAAGAGGCGTCACAACAAACACAAACAAAACACAATGTCTAACAACAAGACAAACAATGCACTTGACATATATATTAGAAAACAACAACAAGCCAAACACTGACCAAAAATGTTGAATCTAAAACAAACATGCAAAAATTACAATAAGAAAAAGATATTTGTACACAACACAACATTAAAATGTATCCATATTTTGTGCACGCAAAGCTGTTGACTTTGAATTTTATTGCGAGTGTAACAATTGAAATGAAAAACAGCAAAAGGATAAAGCTAAGAGATACTCTGTAAAAAAAACTAAATTTACTGACTATAAAAGGAAAGCTAGATAAGAGTGTTTTAAGACAAATGTTTCACTGTGCGAATAGTAATAGACATTCTCTGATTTAAAAACAAATATAAATTAAATTAAAATATTTTTTTATATGTTTATTATTATTTAATATTTAATATTTATTATTTATTCAGAAAAATAACATATTTCTAAATCTTACAACAAAAAAATCTTTTTTTTACAGATTTTAATCTGTAAAGTCCGCGAATAAACATATTTAAGATTTCCTCAAAACGTACCTAATAATGAGCATTTTAAATGTGCATACATAAAATTAAAGAAATAACTAAACAAATTGAAACGAAGTCTAGCAACACACAAAACTAAAAGTAGCTAAAAATTATGGCAACAAACATTAATATTTCGACCATGAGTTGTTTAAGGCCTCATTCATTGCCTCAGGCACTCAAAGAGTTATTCGGCTTCAGTTTGTTGGGTTCAGAATTTGTGCCACCTTTCATCGTCATCAGGTGCAAAGACCTTTTGCGTGTCATACGGAAGGCATGAAGCAAAAAAAAAGGAAAGAATAAAATGAAAAGTAAAGTAAAGCTATAAAGCAAAGCAAATACAACCAGTGAAAATTCCTTTAGACAGCAGGAGGAAGAGAACAGGCAAACTGAAGTGAGAGCAAAAAGTGAGAAAGAAAATGTTGCTTCAAATGTCTGGCAGTCCAATAGTTTGGCCAGAAGAACAGGAATAGTATGTGGAAATGTGGGCGTGGCGTGTCATACAATAATCAGGAGAACGTTCAATGGTAAACAAGCAACAACAATCAAATTTATGAGTTATGACTGAGGACGGGACTGATGGCAGACAAGATTTAGCGAAAGGACAAGGATACAAGGAAAGTACAGCGTACAACAATAGGATATATGTATATCTAGTTTATTCTGAACTAATTACAAAATGTTGTATTTACTGAGGAAATTCAATATTGCTTCAATGATGTATATTCTGAACATTTGCCTAATCGATGCACTTAGTAAATTTAATATGATATTTTACTATTTTTAGTAACGGGGTAAGAGGCGATTAAGTCGATAGGTTTAGAAATTCAATTTAATTCTTCAACTTGAGTTAATAAAAGCTTTAAATTGTTAATCGATACAAATAAACAACTACAATAGTGCGTATCACTTCACAGTGACTTTTGTTCATTATTCACTGTAGAGAGTATGAGATTTTTTGTGGTTCTTTATCGATTTTTTGTGTTTGTGTTGTTCTTGGCCAAAAGGGCAACAAAAGTAAACGCTGATAAATGCGTTTATTGCGCTTTTCAATCGTTGCCGTTGTGCATATTTATTTGGGTTGCCTCCCTTTAATATGGCAAAGCTTAGAGGAGGCATGAAGTGGGGCCACTGAATTTACAATGCAGCGTTGCATTCGCGCAGCTTTTTGTGAAAATATTTTTTTGGGAAGAAGCAAAAGTTTGGCTTAAATATAACATGTTCGTTCTGTAAATATGTGATACCAATTTCGCATATTTTTTTGACTATTGAACATGTTTGCTATATTTTTGATAATTTGCAGTTTATATAATTTGTTCTCATATGAATTTAAATTGTTTAGAACTTCAGCTTGTTTCAATCTTTAAAATCATGTCCAATTGTCACTTTAAGCCAATCAATTTTGACTTACTATTCAATTGGTATTACTTGAGCCGCAATTTCAAAACACTTGACAAGTTTCACAGCCAAAAGTTGGCAACGAACTTCCTCAAGCTGCAATTGCATTGGAAAATTACATCGTTGCAATACCACAAAAGTTCTAATGTTAAATTCAGGCACGTGACAGCGCTACGAAAGCAGTCAAGGATTGACGCAAATAAAAGAGACAGAGAGAGAGAGAGAGAGTGGGGAAAAGCGGAAGCATTTCCCTCTATTGCAATATTTGCAATTTTGTTTGTGGTGTTTATTGGATTTCGTACAACACCTCCTTGGCACCGCCCACAAGTTAACTGTCATGTCTTCCGTCGTCTTCTGCCGCCTTCTGTTTAAATTGTCTTCAGCTGTCGACCTCCTTTTCGAATTATTTTCCCTTGTTGTCTTGCTGTCCGTGCCGTAAACATTTCCGGTAACTCCTCGCACAACTTGTTCATCCTGCGCACTTAATCAACCAGTTTCGTCAAGGTGTCGTCCCTTTATTCATAATTTGCCTACTTTTTTGATTGTCATAAGTGAAATGATGGAGTTTTCCTCACTGTACTGTATACTAACCAAATAATCATGACAATTTCAACGAGCAGTTTGATTACGAATGAATTGTAACGAGTGAATGAGCCAAGTAACAGTTGTATTTAAATTGAGAATATACATATATAAAACAAGAATCTAATTGATTTAGCTAGTTACTAAATAGTAACAGCTTGTACTTAATTCGCCTGAGATCTTTGTACTAAAGTAACGAGTATTGAGAATCTAATTATATTGTATATTGACAATTAATTTATAGCTGGGAGTCAACAAGTTAAAAAATAAAAAAATTTAAATAGATATTAAATACACTAGTCGGCATATTTATTTTGACAACATTTAAATTTAAATCTACTCGTTATTTGAACCTACTTCATGAACATTTTGGCATCAATGGAAAGGTTATTTCAATTCCGTTTGAATGATACAAAACTTTCCTTAACCCATTAAGTACCCATTGAAAATTTTGAATTCAAAAAAACGCCATTTTTAAAACTTTTTTCCTCGATTTTTTTTTAAAAATTTTTTGATGCAAAAAAATTCTTCAAACAATTTTAATAGTGACTGCAAAAACAATTTTTCAAAAATCTTTTTGCTAGTATTTTTAATAATTTTTTGAAAATTGCAAAAATGACACTTTTTGTATGAAAAGTAGGAAAAAGGGGTTAAAATAGTCATTTTTTGCAGTTTTCAAAAAATTATTAAAAATACTAGCAAAAAGATTTTTGAAAAATTGTTTTTGCAGTCACTATTAAAATTGTTTGAAGAATTTTTTTGCATCAAAAAATTTTTAAAAAAAAATCGAGGAAAAAAGTTTTAAAAATGGCGTTTTTTTGAATTCAAAATTTTCAATGGGTACTTAATGGGTTAAGGAAAGTTTTGTATCATTCAAACGGAATTGAAATAACCTTTCCATTGATGCCAAAATGTACATGAAGTAGGTTCAAATAACGAGTAGATTTAAATTTAAATGTTGTCAAAATAAATATGCCGACTAGTGTAGAAGAAATTATATAGGAAAAATAGCATTAGTTTTTGGATGCCCATAAATTTGAATTGATCGAATTGTTATTGCCTTAATAGTTTTAAGTTGTCATCGTCAGTGTTTTTAGCCACGCCCATTCAGAAGCATTTGGCTAATCAGGGTGCGATTCAAATGATGACAACAACGTAATCAACCGTGTGAAATAGACTAGACTGAGCAAGGGAGAACCGACAGATATATGTACATTGTACATATATTTGCATCTGTGTACACATTGCATATAATTGAAACCGGAAAATATATATTTTCATGTAAATTCCTTGAAAAAAGCGAAGCCAGTAGAGCAAAGGGGGCAAAAATAAAACATAAAAAGGAAGGCAAACAGCATAAAATTTGTGTACAATGGAGAGCCCCGTTCAACCCCTCTCTTTTTCTTAATTTTTTTGTAGTGCCCCCATCAGTTCTCAGTTTTATTTTTCTTTCCTCTCTGTTTTCTGTTTTCAGTTAGGGTTAAACTACGTGAAATGCATATAAAAACAATTGGCTGGGCATAGAGAACCGCAAAGCGTTTTTATCTATGAAACTCAGGCCAAACCAAACTGAAAGAACTGAAACCACGGCTGATGCTACTCTTGCCAGTCACTGGTTTCTGTGGTTGGGGTCAAATTTTGGAGTGAATTTTGTGCAATTATCTAATAGCAGAAAAATATATACAAATTCCAACTGTTTATATTTTCTTTAGTTGCGAACCATTAACGAAAATATTTTATAGCTCCTTTTCTTCTTACGTATTTGGCAAAGTTGATTATCATAGGGCATAAACAAAACGCGTCAAAACAACTAATTAAGTGATATAAATGCCTAATATGTACATATATCATATTCGCTGTGGGCATGATATTAGACTAATCAATTTATGAAATACTTATGTATCTCCAAGTGATCAAGTTAATGGGTGAAGTTCCAGTTGTGACAGTGACTGTGTCAAATTAGTTTAAAGACTTTGTAAATAAAATAAGACGAAAACAAGGTATTTATAGTACCAATGTTGATTAAACTTGTTGTTAACGTTAAGCTTGTTACAGTTTTTGCAATACTTATCACCCAATCATGCAATCTAGAATGACTACATATTCCCCCCAATACAGTTTTCGAGTAAAGTAATTAAATATAATATTGTTTCAATATGTGAAAAAAACCTTATGTACTTCAAAATACAGTCGAACTTCCCTAACTCGAACTTCCCTAACTCGAAGTCTCTCTAATTCGAACAAAATTGAGGAAGTTCGACTGTACATTAAAATAAAATAGATAATTACAAACGAATAGCCCCAGCTGCTAGCAATCAAAATTGTAAAATCATTAAGAAGAATCAGATTAAAGACAATAGCAAATTCCTGAACAGGTGCAAAAAGAAGCAGTTAACAAAAAGAGCGAACACATAATTAATCATTGAAAATGCTTTAATCGAATACCCGACTTTAAATTTAACTTGTATTTTCACATATCATACTATTAAAATGCTTTGACAAGCCCCCTCAACTAACGACAATTCATCAAATCCGCCTCAAATGTAAGTGTACTTAAAGTCAATACAGCAACAAATGCGTAAACACTTGTTTCCATCAATCAAAAATACAAATCGAAGAACATTACACAGAGAGAGGGAGAGAGAGCAAAAAGGTAGTTACGTAGCTTTACCATTTCCTGTGTGAGTGCAACATCCTCGGCAGTGCGAGCATCCAACATAAAGTCGTGCAGTAGCATCATGAGTAGGCTGGGAATCGGAGACAAAACGACGAACGATCCAGAGAGCGAGAGTGAGAATGAGAGAGAGCCAAGGTAATGGCACACATACAGACACACACAAGAAACACGTTACACACACTTCTTAAGCTGTTGTTGCTTGTGCTAAATTTATATACAGGAATATCTATGATTTATATATGAATTACGATATTGATTTTAACTTTTCAGCAGCTTCAATTATAGATGAGCATCAGCTGTGATTTTCACATAGAGCACTCACACACACACACACACATTAACGTACGTACATACGAATGTACATATAACTAATTGTATACGACTTTGTAGGCATTTACAGCATTTAATTTTTATTTTTTTTTTCACAAAACTTTAGGTAACTTTTCACGCGCTTGATTGTTTGCACTCTCTTCTTGTCCCGGACCAGGCGTGAAAGCATATATGTACGTACATACAGACACAAAATAAAAAAACGTGCTTAACGATCGCCACAAAAAAACGGACGGATGGGCGGGGGCGGAGCAGCCTGGCAGAAATTGTACACCATGCAGACGAGTCAACTGCTGCGGCCAAACTAAAATTCTACGCGGCAAAAGCGAAAACCTGACGAATCGCAAACAGCAAAAAGAGAGTAAATACGCGTGAGAGAAAGAGAGAGAGACAGAGAGAGAAAAAGAGTAGCGGTGTAGCAGCTGTTGCTCGCGGCGATAATACATAACACATACATGTACATATTTACATACATAATAAGTAGCAATTTATGCTGCTAGGCAAAGCAGAATGACGTCGACGCTAATGAGAGCAAAAGCAAAGCTTCAAAGCCGGCAGAGCAGCCCCTATTCACACGTGTGCAAAGCAGCGCTTATTGTATTCTATTTCAGAGTGAGTATGTCTGTGTGCGCTAAGCCTCATTTGGCATAGTTTTACGTAATTTGAGAGCGAAGAGAATAAACTTTTGAGCGCAGCTTAAGTGACGGATCGCGAGAGTGACAGAGAGCGCAACTTTTATACACCTATTGCGGTTTGCAATTGTGTGAGCTTTGTTTGATTCACAGTCAGTCGTACTGTCTCAAACAGCTGTTTGATATTTAATGAAACAACATGAAAAAGAAGGCGTATATTAAGGAATAAAAAATGTGTATGTAAGTGCAAACTGAGTGACTGAGCTAATACGCCTCACAATTTACAGTGTACAGTGACTGACAATTAAAATCACTTGACTCAGAGTCAGCAGGCGGCAAAACTAATAACAAATTAATTTGTCAAGTAATTTGATGCTGCATTTCAAATGTTTATTTAATTAAGGCCGATAATTGTTTATAGCTACACTGAGAGTCGTTCATGAAGCTCTGCTTAGAATAAATGCTGCTCACATTACTACTGTCAAAGCAGAGCACAGTAAATTAATCGAGGCGGAGAGCGAATGTTCAAAGAGAGTAATTGAACCAGGTCTAGCTAGCCGGCAATGCAAATCAATCATCATAACGTTAGCGCTGAAGTTTATCTTTGCATCACAAAGCAACAAATAAGCAATCATCACCAGCATCGTCATCATCATCATCATCATCATGATTATTAGAAGAGCGTTTCATATTCCTAGGTCTCGTGCTGTTGTTGGAAAATTGCAGGCAGCAGGCAAACATTTTTGCTAATTGGCAAACGCGGCAAGCCAAAGAAACGGCAAAAGCGCTGCTGGCGCTGGCGCTGACGCTGAAGCTGACGCTGTCTGCGGACGCGACGTTTGTTCAATTAGAAGCGTAACGAGCAGAAGACGTTCTGGATGGAATGAGGGAGGAAAAGTTGTAGCAACGAATCAGCGTGCAGAGTGTGTGAAATTAGAGACAGTGTTGCTCGGAAAGAGGCAACAAAGTACAAAAGAAGAACAAGTACAACAGCAGCTAATTGTTTGACTCCACTCCTAAAGTGATAAAGTTAACAACTCTAATGATAATCATTGCAAACTTAACAACTGCACAAGAGTTTCAGGTGGACGATGTGGGTGTTGCATAAAACTGTAGGAATAAGTACAATTTTTAAGATTAACTAATTAAACTGTCATCTCTGTGCAAGGCTACATTTGTACTGTATCAAGATCACATCTCAACCAAAACATATTAAACTTTTATCGTCGTGATTTAAAAAGCTTCTCAAGTCGCCCCAAATCAGCAAGCTGCACCGCCATCCATTAGCAGCAGGCAAACAGCAACAACAACAACAACAGCAGCGGCGAATGACAATAAAATAAAAGCTGCGCTCAAAATCAGACACCACACACAATCAAAGGCACAGATACTCATACACTCACATGAAATCATTACAGCACACGCAAAAAGCCACAGCAAAAAGAAGGCGAAGCAACAGAAGAGAAAGAAGAGTAAGCATCATGCATAGCGTGCAAAACAGAACGACAATTACAACAACAACAACAACAACAGGCAGACAGAAAGCATATGTAAGAAGAAGCGCATATAAAAAAAAAAAATGTAATAAGAACACATTTAGAAGAGAACATGGAAACAGAGCGAATGCAAGCTGAAAATGCGAATACGCCACATGCAACGACGCTACAACAACGTCAACATCAACAACAAAAACCTGAAACTGAAACAAAGCGTTGCAAACGTGCAGAGTGCTAGGGGGATGGGAGGTGCGCCCATGGCTGAGGCATGTGCTGGGACCGCCGCACAGTTAAGCGCAAATCAATGACCTACGACATCAACAGCAACGAGAGCAAACGCACGTAGGGAATGAAAGCCAAAGCGGAGGAGAGGATAAGAGGGAGCTAGTGATAGTGTTGAAAAGATGAAAATTGTTGGGGCTTGTCCTTGTCACACACACACACACACATACACACAGGCAGGCAGAATACAAAGATAATGCGCTAAAACAAAAAAAGTGGAGTAGCACCAACAGCATAACAAAAGCTCAAGCAAAGGCAGCTCACACACACACAAACACACACACTCACATTCATTTTGAACTGTATCTGTCTCTGTCTTTTCCTCGCTCTGTCTTTGTGGTCCTGCTGCTATCCTTGCATAATTGCAATAAATTTGTTTTGTATAGCGTTGCTGTAGCGCAAAAGGAAGTTGTTGCAACAAAAAAGGTAGCGGACAGGCAACAATAAAGGAGAGTAAAAGGGACACAAATGGAAAGCGGAATGAGTTAAAACAAAGTCGACCAGTAAATGCTCTAACTAAAACTTACCCTTACATCACATACATATGTATAGAAAATGTTAAGGTCAGGTAATTGTTTTAACAAAATAAGTACATACTTTTTTTTAAACAGTTTTTCTAAGAAGCTTAGCATTGTTAACTAAGAAACATTTAAGAACTATTTGACTGATATTTGAATCGATACATAAAAGGTAAATCGAATTTAATGACAAATCCATTTGTAAGCCATACCCCAAACTTTAACAATTTCTATCGAGAAGAATCTAATCGATGCGATTGTGAATGAGTTGAAAGGAAATTTGCCGCAAATGCAACTCACCTGTGGTTCAACGCAATCGCACCTGGACCAATGACCAACTCAACTCTTTGTCTGCCTCTTTTTGGACTTGACAGTCGTTGTCGCATGCCAAGCGCCACAAATGTAAAGCAGAAACTTCAACGAGTGAAATTCTCTAATTAAAATTGCTTTTTCTATCAACATTTTTGTCATAACAACAAGCGAACGGGGCATAAGGGAAAATACATGAGTCCAGAGAAGGGGCAAAATAGAGTATGAAAGAATAGCAAGTTGAGCTAGCTGAGAGCTCATTAAGTCCAAGCCGAGTATTAAATTCTTTTTATTTATAAACGCGAATCGTTTCTGGGTACAACGTATGAATGTCTCTACAGGCCCGCCTCGGTGTTGTCTCTCTCGCTCTTTCTCTCTCTCCCTCTCTCTATCTATATATCTATCTATCTGTCTGTATGTGTGTTGTATGCGCAATGTGCGCTTATAAGGTAGAAAATTGCAACCGGAATGCATTTTTAGTGGAACAGAGAGCCACAAACGGTCTACGAAAGAAGTGCGAGGTAATAAGAAGCCATCACTAAGCACACAACTGACAGACACAAAGCACACAGAGCCATGTCTCAAGTCTGGTTCTGTGAGAAGACAACAAAGCAGAAGAACCAGAGCCAGAAGTTGAAGTTTAGCAGTTCGCATATTATCAGGAGATTTATGTATCTGTACAATTTTTTTAGGAATATTAACGACTGCACCGAAATTCAGTTATTGCCATAACTACGCTAAAGTAAAACGTAATAAACATCCCAAGTTAAATACAAAAATGGGTTTCATTTCAATCAGATTAAATACAAGGTTCTACAAGATCTAGGATCTAGAAATTAGTAAACAATTCAATTGAGTAAATCTTTAATTTACAAAGACTGTCACTAGCTAAAGTAATCCAGTATTTTAAACTCTGTTTAAGCATTTAGCAGTTTGTTTATTATTTTGCTGTTTAAAATCTATATACGTAATCATCCCGCACTTTGCGAGCATCATCCATTAAAGCTGCACGATATTTTGACAATGCTCGTGCCACTTATGAGCTTTGCAAAAGCCCAAAGACAATAAATTTGTGAAATTGTGAAAAACAATTCATTCGCCACAGACACACCAAAATATTATTTCACACATCAATTTGTAGATGGAAAATATGAGAAAAAAAACACCAGCAATAAAAATCATCAATTTTATGATGAGGAAAAACTTGAAAGGGCAGAAAAGGAATTGTGAAATCATATAAAAAATAAGAAGAAAAACTTTGCAATTTACAGCTACAACTTTTTGGGGGGTGTGTGGAGTGGTGAGGTAGTTGGGGAACTACAACGAGCCATAAAAGCCAGGAAAACAATAAAAACAGCGTTATTGATTAACCAAAAACTCTTGAGCAAATTTAGCGATATGAGCGAAAAATGGCCAAAACTAAAAGTGCAACTTACATAAAAATAAACTACTGAGAGGCGTTTTAATGTACTCGTAGTAGGCAAAGCAAATAGAAAAAAGTTAAAAAACTTTGAAAAAGTTTTGAATTCTAAATGTAGAATTCTCTCATTAAGGGATGTTCGCTAATAGCTTGAAGCTAACTTAATGTACCGCTAATCCTATTAGCTTAATTCAAGCTTTAAGCCTGTACTAACGGGGGAACAAAATTTTTATGAGACCTGCGACTTAATGGGTATAATGTCTGGTCGAGGAAATACCCTTGAGCTTTAACGTTATTCGCACTTTCAAATAAAGCTATTTTACTTGCTTTTACCTATGTTTTATGCTGGATACCGGGAGTCGGCAATCATGGGCCTCTTTCATATTTTTGTTTAGACTTTAGAGCTCTAGAATTGTGTTAAGAATGTGCAGTTGCTTTAAAAAAAATAACCCTTTCTTTTGAGCCCATGATATATAAAAAAAATTTATATCGATTCGCAACACATACTAAAAAAAAGCTTAATTTTTCCAACGAATCCATAACGAATTCGTTTTCCCAAATACATCCCTAAGTGGCCCACAGTTTTGCCTATGCATATTTTATCATCATCAATCATTGACGATATCAGCAACAACAACGCCAGATAATTGATTAAACTGAAAAGAGCCTATTCATCTGGTTGACTGGGACTGAGGCTACCAGGTTTTTTTGGGGGATATTCCAAGATAGATAAGGACTACTCACCGCTGCATTCCGATTGGCGGCGGCAGCGGCAGCGGCTGCTGCTGAGTTGTTCATATATTGATTCTGTGGCGGCATTAGAGCTGCTCCCATCACAGCAGCTGCGGCATGCGGCTGACCGCCCATGTAGACAAAATCCTGTGGTCCACCGGGCGGTCCCAGTGGCGGTGGTGGCTTCGGCATGCCACCGTTCATTCCAGGATGCATTACACCCGCATGGTGATCGTACATGCTGTTAGCTGCCGCTGACTGTGCATAGGGTGGCATTTGCCCCAAGGCAGCACCGGCGGCAACAGCAGCAGCCACTTGGTTATTCATAACATGACTAAGTAGATTCGAGTTGTATTGATGCTGGCCGGGATGTGTCTGACCCTGGCCTTGTTGTTGCTGCTGCTGTCCCGGCTGCTGGCTTTGATGCTGATGCTGCTGTTGCTGCTGCTGTTGTTGTTGTTGGTTGGGATGCTGCTGGCTCAAGCCGCCAAGGCCATTGCCATTACCCAATCCATTGCCACCGCCCATCAGATGTTGCGGTGGTCCTTGCATATTCTGTTGCTGGGGATGTTGCTGCTGCTGCTGTTGATGTTGCTGCTGCTGCTGGGCAGCAACTGCTGCGGCTGCCTGCGACATCATATGATTGTGTTTAGCCACAGCGGCTGCCTGTTGCATGGCAGCCATATTGGCTGCGGCAGCTGCCATCGATGGATGGTGGAGACCACCGTTGGTGCCGCTGCCTGTTCCAACATTGCCCATGCCACCAAGACCGCTGCCAGCGCCCATGCCAATGGTGCCAATTGCTCCAGGTCCACCATTGCTGCCATTGCCGGGTGGTGCTCCAGGTGCTGCATTGGCTGGATTCATTGGCGGATTGTATTTCCATTTATCCGGATTCTGCAAACACAAATAAAAATGCAAAACACATACATGAGCACATTGTTTATCCTTACAAGTTGTTCGGCTAATTAAAACAAATATGCTTCCTGCTCGCATCCAATTTACGTTTCCCATCCTGCACCCAGAAACTTGGCTAAAACAGCCCCTTGACAGTATTAAAAACTGTCAGCCTGTTATTCTTTCAGCTCTGTCGGCTTGGCCTCTGAAAAGCCACCGGAGCAAAGTAACGAATAACAAGAGGCAATTGTGACTTGATGATACCCTAATGTTGCTTAAAATACACATAATTTATCTTAAATCGCAATATACACTACTGGCCAACATAATAAGTACACTCTTTTTTTACTATACAAGCTATTGTAAGTCAAGTCTAAACAGTAAAAAAAAAATATCTGGAAAGATTGTTTAAATTCCGTTTGAATGATGCAAAACTTTCCTTAGCCCATTAAATGTTCGCTAGTATTTTTTGTTTTTTTTTGAAAATTGCTTAAAAGGCACTTATTTGTAATTTTCATGCAATTTTTAAAAACAATTTTAAAAATGCAAGCGGAGAGTCTTTATACATTTTTTTTTGCAGTAACTTCTATAATTGTTTGAAGAATTTTTCTGTATCAAAACATTTTTTTTTTAAATCGAGGGAAAAAAGTTGATTATGTAGGCATTTACATAAATTCGAAATTTTCAATGGGTAAGGAAAGTTGTGCATCATTCAAACGGAATTTGAATGACCTTTCCAAATATATTTTTTTCCCCTTTAAAAAGACTTGACTTACAATAGCTTGTATATTATATAAATGAGTGTACTTATTATTTTGGCCAGCAGTGCTTATCTTTAAATTTGGATACTAAAAAATGGTGTAAAATATATATAAAAAAATGATAAACAGCGATAACTATAATCGAATTACTTAAATCGATATCTATCCAATATACTATCGTCATATTCCTTTTCTGTTTACTTGAGCATTCTCGTATAATAAGTAAATAAATAAATTAAGAATTCGGATATACCCACTTTGTTATAGAGTATTAAGCAACTGGCTTGCCAGGAAAAGGAAACAAATCCTTGAAATGCCGCAGGCAAAGGAAGTCCTTTGAAAGGGAAATCCCTTTAACAACTGAATTCAGCTAAATTCAGAAAACATTTTAAATCATGATAAAACATTTTTTTAGTGTAAGAATTCTCGCAAAAAAATTTTATATCTTTTACATAACTCATCGGACGGACAGACATTGAGCAAAATATGATAGCCTCTATACCCTTTGGGTACATTGGCTAAATACGCCTATGCAAATGTATATTTGGCAGAGTACTCACATCGATGCCGTGCTCGTCGCCGCAGGTCCAGCGTGTTTGCTGCTGCTTCTGGGCAAAGTGTGCAGCATATTCAGCTGCTGCGGCGTCATGGAGAGTTGAGCCGACGGGTCCAACGCCACCGCCGCTGGCGCCCGGAGACGGACGCTGCTGGAATACATAGCCGACGGCAGCAGCGGCTGCCGCAGCGCTTGCTGCATCCACGTCCTGCGAAGAGGCAACAACGCTGTTGCCACTACGCGATCCGCCGCCTACGACGACGGCGTCGCTGCCAACGCCGACGCCGACGCCGCCGCGTCCGTTGCGATCATCATTACCGCCCAGAAACTTCATGTGTTGTAGCTGTTGTTGTTGTTGCTGCTGCTGCTGTTGTTGCTGTTGTTGCTGTTGCTGCTGTTGTTGCTGTTGTTGCTGCTGCTGCTGTTGTTGCAAGTGCTGAAAGTATGGCGAGGGCGGTGGTGGCAGCGGCGGTGGTCCAAAATGTTGCTGCTGAGGATATGGAGCCTGTTGATGCTGCTGCTGCTGCTGCTGGAGATGATGCTGCGGCGATGGCGACGTTGGTGGCGCTACCGTCGATATCGAGATCGTGGGCGCGCTTAACAGCTCAATTTTGGCGGCTTTTTGCTACACTTAGCTGATCAATTGGCGCGTATTGCAAAAAAAAAAAATATTTGAAATAAATGGCGAAAAACGAAACGAATATTCGACGGGCACGGGACGAGATTAACAGTTTAAAAGCAACTGGACGACGATACGTTGCAAGTTACGTCGCGCTTACGTTGCGGTTACAGTTTAAAATAATAACGAGCACGTCAACTGCACAGTAGTGCAAGTACGTCGAAAATTATGCACAAAGTTAAATCCGTTTTTTTTTTTTTTTGTTGTTAAAGTTGATTTGGTTTTTATACACAATTTTCACTTGTTGTTTATCGTAGTTGAATGTGTTGTTATTTAAACATGCATAGAAACCACACTTTGCTCTTTCTTAATATTTAATATTAATTTACAGCGATTTAAGAGATTTAATTACATTTGTCGTATTCTTTTCAATTTTTTTTTCAAACACTCAAAAAAATTATCTGCATATTTGATTTGGTTTGGGGTTTGGTTTTTTTTTTTACAAAAATTTACACTATTTAACACAAATTATGAATAATATTTTACACAGTTAAACCAAACAAATAAACTCTTTTCAATGCATAGAATAAATACGTATGAGAATCGGTTGAACAATATATTTTTTTTTTACAGATCAATTGAAATTTGTTGAGATTGAATTATTTTAGGTTTGCAGTTTTTGTGGTTGGTGGATTGAATTATAATTAGGATGATTTTAATTTACACGACGTTTTAATGATGAAAATATACACAAACTGTAAAGAGAAAAGAAAACAAAATTTTTTAAAAGTTTTTAAATTTAAATTTTTTGTGTTTTCGTTCATTTAATTTAAGAAAAGGATGCATAATAAGTGCATATTTTTTTAAAAAAGTGAAGAATCGATTGTTGATAGTATTTTTTATGACAGTATATCAATAATAATAAATGAGTATAATAACTGAGTGTATGCCAATTTTCAATAAATTTATAATTTCTTTATTTACTTCAAATTGGTTAATTTTAATTTAATAAGTAAATTCAGCATCAGTTTTCAAATAACAAAGTATAGCATGAGAATATTTCATTAAAATGACTATATAAATCGAATAATTAGATTTTGCTCTTAGCGAACGTAATTCGTACGTTTATAATTGCACAGAAACCACTGTGCCAACTTTGAGCTGGTCATGGTAGAAAGACCAAGATAACACAAGGGGCAGACAGATAACCAGCTGAAGAATAAGCTTAAATTTACAAGTGAGTAAAATAGAAAATAAATGCTCTGCGAAAACAATAACAAAGCAGAAAACGTGCAGAAGAAGACGAAGAAGAATCGACAGCAGTTGCAAAGAACAACGCGACGTCGCTGAATCATGCGCGAAAAATACGAAAAGAAAACGACAGCAACCGATGGGCATTGGACGCACCAAGAGGAAGAGAGATGGAGTCTAAACGAAAAACATATAAATTAACATGCATATATAGACCAACAACAAGCAGCCGGCAGCGGCCGCAAGATTTGAGGTTAAGTTACAAAATATGTAAGCAATCGTCCATCGTCTGTTTTTCTCTGTTGTTTATATGCGCGCGAGCAGGCAACCCCAGCGACAGCGACAGCTTGCACACACCCTAGCTCCCTCCCCCCGACAACCAGCACCAACATCTTCCACACAGCGCTGAGAGCGTCCCCAGCGAAGGCAAAAAACAAGTGCAGCGTGCGAAACCGCAGCGCCTAGCGGGGGCCTCACATACATACACACACACACAGATCACGCACTCACTCACACAGACAATATAAAAACAAACATAAAGATAAACGCCAAAAAGAGACATATGAAAAACAAAAGCACGAGAACAAACAGCATAAAAAAGGAACCCAGCGAACAGAGCGATGCGCAAAGCAAACTCAAAAGGGGGTGTGGCAAGCGCAGTATAGAATTATAATAAAATCTAACAAAAATCCATCTAACATGAAATCAAAATGTTTATTTAATTACATAGTTAACATAATTCTTGGCAACCAAAACGACGTTGTTATTTTGTTTATTTGCGCTTCGGAGGCGGCGGTGACATCGACGCTCTTATTGGGAAAATTCTTGTATACAAATGCAAGGCACTATGCGAGAGAGGAGAGCAAGCAAGAGAGCGAAATGAGCGAAAAAAGAAGAAAAAGAATTAAACAGTGCCGTGCAAAAGTAAAGAAGAAGCAAATGGCTGCCGCTGTCAAGGAAGAAAAAGATACAAGGCACGGGCGGATAATGGACAAACGGACTGACACACACATTTCACAAGCATGCTCGGGGCATTTTGCGAGCCAATCGGAAAATTTAATCCAAAACCAAATGAAATTCACTCAAAATGAACATTTAATTGATTTTTACCTTTTACGCCTGAAAAAGATTTATTTTTCGCGACTATTTATACATGTTTATATAAAAAAGGGCAGTAGTGTGCGTCTGACCGCTGCTCGTCTGGATTTACATGCACACACACATGCATGTTTGTATATATAACAAAATTTTTGCAGCCGCCGCAGCCGCAACAAAAAGGAATCGACGATGACAATGTAAAAAGAGGCATGCAGGCAAAAACAGCACACGATGTGTCTCGGTACGAAAAATTTAATATGTATAGAATTGAATAATTCGATTTATTTTTTGGCACTTACACATGCACTTAATGACTTGGTAAACACGCGCGAAAACCCCTCAGCTTGCTTATGTTATTAGTTTTGCGTGGTTTTGTGTTTAATTTAAATTATTTAAATTACAATTATTTACACAGGATGAAGAAGAATACGGCTAAGAATTCTTCGTCGTCGTCGCGAGAACGATAATAAAGCGAATGCGAATGCAAAGACACAGCGCCAGCGTCGAAAACACAAAAACCAGCAGGAGATTGCGCTCAGAGCAAAAAACAGAGAGAGTGAATACGAGAGAGTGAGTGAATACGAGGAGAGAGAGCATGTGCCGCTAAACAGTGTGGCCAAATTTCGCAACCGTTTTAATAACAGAGTTGTAAAAGTTATTTAACAGGGAAAGAGTGAAATAAAAAAAATATTTAACAAAACAAGGTTGTAATTATTTTTGTGTAAGTCAAATATAGCAGAATCTGATAATAGAATGGATAATAATTGTTCGCTTCCCTCCTTAACATTTACAAATTGTGGCTAAAAATATTCAAATGATTTAAATAATTTACACCGCGCGCACGCTCGCTCACTAACACATACAAAATGCCACAAAAAAGAGCAGCGAGCGAACAGCTGCTTTGATACAAGTGCAAAATGCCGACAGGATTGCCACAATTCCTAAATTAGACATTATTAAACAGGAAAGCCTAAGATGAATTAAAATGCACAATCATAAAAAAAATCATTATAAAATTTTAATAAATTAACATTCAAACAAAAAAAGCACACTAAAATGCATAATGATTACACCCCACAAACTTACAAACAAATGAATTGTTTTATCGTTAATGTAATTACATTTGATATGCTTTTAGCATTTTAATAGTTTAATTAAAGCATGCCAACATAAAACAAACATTTATTTCAATCGATTTTGGAGACCGCAACCAATTTAATTAAACGCATCTCACACACACACACACACAAATGTAATCTAACACTTAAACACTACGGCTGCCGTTTGCCTATGTATTGTTTTGTTTTTGTTAGCGGCATTTTTTATATCAATTCTGTGGCTTTTTATTTTCACAATCGCTTTGAATATAGGCAAAGCAATGTGCTTGAGCATTTGAGTTTCTCAATTTTCTTTCTCGGACGTATTTTAATTCTTTATAGTGCTAGCTTGCAAATTTACGCGAAAAAAAACATTCGTAACTCGACGCACAGACGAGAGAACAAATGATTTTAGCATGCGTACTATGTAAACACAAGGTGCATAAGAAATTGAGACTAATTGATCGATTTTATATACATTTAAGTGCTTTTTGAACACACAAAATATAATTATTCACCTTAGCTTATTTGAAAAATTTACATATGTATGTATTACAAACACGCTGTTCTTACAAACGATTTACAATAACTAGAGTTGTTAGAGTTGTCGTTTCGTTCTGAAAAAGTTCAAATGAACGGGTCATTAGGATGAACAAATGAACTAATTCAGTCAATCGTGAACTATATCGTTCATAGTTCATGACCAACTAACTGGGGACCTTTTTACGTTTCCAGGATATAAAGAAGTCTATTATTACTCTGCGAATTATTGTTCAATTTTATTCGAGTTTTTAAAATTTTTTTTGGAATTTCTTACTAAAATTCACCACGCGAAGGGTGTCGTGCACCAACCCAATTTTAAAATGAACTTCAATATTTTACAAAATTTACAATTTTCTTTGTTTTTTGAATTTGCAAAGACAAATTTTTAATAAATTTTTTTAATATAAATAAATTCATTTGTGAAATTACATGGGACCAATATTATATCGATATTTTAAATGCGCATTTTGGACAGAGTTGTGATATAATATTGATATATCGATTTTTTTTAACTTTTTCCGCCACAAAACGAGGAGGAAAATGTATTCTGACAAAATAAATGCCAAGTGCAAATTTTGCAATAAAATAGTAAACATTAGTGAAAACAACCAAATTGGGATAGAAAAAGAGCTAATTTAGGCTCGCACCCAGATATTTATTTTATCGATATTATCAATATTTCTTATGTCAAAAATAATTTTTTTATTATTATTTATTAATTTTTTTTTTTTCAATTTGTAATATTATAGATATTGATATTTTTAAAAATATATTTTGCCACTTAAAAATATCTGGTAGAGCCAAAAACAAATATGAGCAAAATTTACTAAAAACAAAGCTAAATCTTCTTTTTCAGCTCATGTTATTTAATAAAGTACAAATTCACTAAGCCAAACAAAAAAGATGTATAATTTTTTGCTAAAGCATAGTACGCTCTAGCCGAAAATATTTTTGCAAGGCCAAAACTCCATATAAAAAAAAGGGTTGCAAACATGCTCGAAATTATTTTGTAAGGCCATTTCTAAACGTATGTACGCTGTACCTAAATATGGGCAGCTCAGAATATTTTCTGGCATTTTACAACACTGTTTGGTCAACAGATGGCAGCTTTATTTTGACCTTTCAAAACAACGATTCAATCGATGTTTTGAAAGGTCAAAATCTTTTTGAACAGAAATGGCGACCAACAAGCAGCAAAATAAAAGCCGAATTGAGATCTTTGAACACAAAGAGCGAATTAGACTGATTGAAGAGGTGCAACAGAGGCCAATATTGTGAGATTTGACCGAAAAAAAAACATATTGGCCGCGTTCACCAGAACTAATCAATCAGTAATCATGTATTTTGTTTGTTCGATAACAAAGCATCACAATCAGAAAATTTCAGCGTACTATTTTGGTGATGAATTTTCAGTCATCATAATCACGAAATTTGAAATTTAATTAGCAAAATCACTGCATTTCACCAGAATAATCATGCAAATTTCATCGATTTTCTGTTGTCGATTTGTTCTGGTGAACACGGCCATTGACTTGATTTTTATAATCAATAATTTTTAGTTTAATAAATAGGGTATTAGTCGCTGCCACTTCTCAAATCATGTCTATTTGGTCAATTTTCTCTATTTTGTTGTGCTCTATGTTATTTATTTGTTTTGTTTATTTGTTGTGCACAGCTGACGCAACAGTGTGACCACAGCAGCAAAAGACCAACAATCTCTCAACTTTTTAGTGATTTTTGGTATTATGCTGTCACACTGAAGTTTGTAAGGCCGGACTTCAAAACATCGAACATTTCGAGCGTCCAAAATGTTTTCAGCTAGAGCGTACTACGCTTAAATGAACAAAATCAAAATCACATACAAATATCGCGCGAGCCATTTTTAGATCCACAACCGACGCTGTTTATGTGAATCGACCTTTGTTTGGTCAATCTATCGACAATCAGAAATATCGAATTCCAACGATAATTATCATGACATATATTAGGGGTATTCCATTAGTTATCATTTTGGGGATCAATATAATCCAGATAAGTCTTATAGCCGAAATAATTATAATGCAGAATTGCTATTTGATCATTTTACTATAAATAAATTGCCTAAATTTTTTAAATCGGCTAAGAAAAAAAGATATATGAACAATTATGAAAATTTAATGAGACTCAATTGGCACAGTTCTGAAGCCAGTTATCGGCAGTTAAATTCAAAATGTTTTTTTACACTGTAGTTCTTTTTCAGCAAAGTGATGTGTGCACTTACCAATAGTTGGCCAATTAAATGCTTAATCCTACCCTACAAATTAATAGGACACACGGTACCTCAATAAACAAAGTTCCATAATAACTTTTCAAGAAATCCCAATATAGATTAAAAAATTAGTTTTTTGATATATTTGTATCAATTTTATTATTTATTTTAGTATTATGGTTACTTGAATAAAGTTCATGTACTATTGAATTTGATTTCACAAATTCACTACAATGATACTTTGTTTTTTTATTCTGTTTTTAAGCCAAAATATGTCGAGTTTTAACCAATAACATAAATTAATGGAATATGAATTCATTTTTTGGAATTATATGTGAAGTAAACGGGGGTTGGTAATTAAAGAATGTCGTAAAGTTTTGCCAAAGAAAATATTAAAAATAATGTCAATGTCAATTTTTTGGTGTGTTGATTCTGGTGAAGATTTCTTCTGGAATTTTGATGGGATTACTTTTCTTTCACTCCGTTGAAGAAGTTGGTGCCCAGTTGTGAGTAATGGTAAAAAGGTTGCCTATTTTATAGGATGGGACTTTGTTAGCGTTTTCCGTTTCGTTTGATGTGTACTTGTTACTTTTTACTTAATTATTAAAATTATGCATCTGCCAAAGATGGTTCATCAGAGATACACTCAACGGATTCACCGTTATCGTGATCAGCATCGTCTTCAGCATTGTCCGGCTTCGGATCCGATTTGGAGACCTTGCGGGGTGCTGACTTGGGTGGTTCCTCAGACAGATTGTCGTCGCCGCTGCTGTCCCCATCCTCATCAGCGTCACCACCGTTGGCGTCCATATTGCCCGAATCCTTTGGGCGCCCTCGTCCACTTTTCTTGGCCACATTCAAATTGGCCTCGTCGTCCACTTCGGTAGCGGAATCCTGCTCCACGCCATCGGAGCCGGGAGATTTCTGAATCTTGGGTCGTCCACGGGGCTTGGCCGACGCTGAAGTCTTATTATTATCCGACAACGACGGACGTCCCCGTTTCTTTGGAGTAGACACAAGTGCTGGCATATATTCATCTCCCCCAGATTCATCATCGTGCTCAGACTCATCCTCCTGCTCTTCAGCATCCTTATTTGCTTTCGGGCGTCCACGCGGTCGACCCGATGGCACATACGGGGCAGCCTTGCTTGAGGCTGGGCGTCCTCGCTTCTTAGGTGGCTCATCACCATTGGACCCGGCAGATGCTGCCGTCTCCGATCGCTTTACACTGCCAGACTTGTCCTTCCTAGGGCGTCCGACACCGCGTCCCGAGGGCACAATGTTCAAGTTTACAGCGCCAGTTGATGGACGTCCCACAGGGCGACGCTCCTCCTCCTCGTCATCATCATCTGTCGAGCGAGAAATGCATTTATATTAAGTTAAGCAAAACAAGGTAAAAAAACCAATGACTTGAAGACATATGTGAAAAAATAATAATTATTCATTTTGAGCGATGATTTTATTTTTCATTAAAAGCAATGAAATAAATATCAAATTTTATTTTTATATTTTATGCGAAAAAAATAAAATTCATAAATAGTCGGGGATGCCACAGAAATCGCTTTCGCTTGAATTGCACTTAAATTTGTATGAAATTAATCATTATCATTAAAGAAAATCCTTAAAAATCTTTCAATAATCCTTACTATGTAATTTTTTAATATAACTCATAATGATATATGAAGAAAAGAAAAATAATGCTTCATTTTGAGCGATAAAATATGTAATAAATAATATGATTTTTATTTTACGCGAAAATAATAAAATCATAAATAATGATTATTTGTAAGTTTTATTTTTTCGCATTAAATAACTGAAAAAAATAATTTTTTAATAATGCTTCATTTTAAGCAAAAAAATGGGTAATAAATTTTATGATTTTTATTTTTATTAGATGCGAAAAAAAAACAAAAATCATAAGTTTTATTTTTTCGCATTAAATTTATAAAAAAAAAAGAATTTTTTGATGATTAATTTTGAGCGACAAAATAAATAATAAATAATATACTTTTTTTTTTTATTTTATGCAAAAAAAATAAAAATCATAAAAATTAATTTTTTTTTGCTAAAAAATCATCATTATCATTGAAGAAAATCCTTAAAAATCTTTAAATAAATATTACTATTTAATTTTTATAATATAACTCATAACAATATATAAAGGAAAGAATGATGATTCATTTTGAGCGATAAAATAAGTAATAAATAATATGATTGTTATTTTTTTATTTTATGCGAAAATAATAAAATCATAAACAATGAATATTTGTAAATTTAATTTTTTTGCATTAAATTAATGAAAAAAAATAATTTTTTTTATAATGATTAATTTTGAGCGATAAAATAAGTAATAAATAATATGAATTTAATTTTTTTTTATGCGAAAAAAAAATTATAAATAATGATTTTTTTCGGTAAAAATTTTTCGTTACCATTGAAGAAAATGCTTAAAAATCTTTAAATAAATATAACTATGCAATATTTATAATAAAACTCATAATGATTGTGGTCCCTGCTAAATTTGCATATCAATACCTACTGTACCCACTGTACCAACTCAATGGCGCCTACTGTACTTCGGACTTACTTTCTTCATCGTCACTGGGCTGATGCTTGCGTGGTCTGCCCAACTTGCGGGCTTTCTTTTGTTTCTTCTTTTTTGGCTTGTCCTCAGATGAATCGGCAGCATCCTCATCATCGTCCCCGCTGTTCTCCTGCACGGGAACGGGCTCTTTCCGTGGACGTCCGCGTCCCTTGCCGGTGCCAGCTAATTTAATGGGTTGCTCACCATTGGTCTCGTCCTGTTCGTTATGTTCGATATCTTCGTTATCGCTGGACACGGCAGCTACCTTTGGCGGCCTGCCACCTCCCTTGGCCTTGCTGGGACGCCCGCGCTTCTTGGGAATTGCCTCGATGGGACTGCCTGCAGCAGGGGCTGCACCAGTTGTACCCCCTTTGGCAGGGCGTCCACGTTTTTTGACTACTGCGATTTCCTCCATAATATTTATGAGAGCCTTACAATCGGCGTCTTTCTAATACACAAAATTCAGCTTTCTTATCGAAATCGAAATGACGCCTTCTCTGTTTCGTCCTTGTGTTTTCGTTCGCTTCGGCTTCTTTTTTGCACTACAATTGCAATTTGCTCTGATAAAATAAAAGAATATAAATTAAAATATTGCCAACGAAAATTGTCACATCACATTCTTATTAAATTTTTTTTCACAATTATTGATATATGAAAAGGTTTCTGTTTGCCTTCTAACTTTAATTACCTCTCGCGATTGGCAGACGCGCACTAAATAAAAGCACCTTCTGAATGAAAATAGTTCGGCGTTTATTTGCTTCGCTCTTATTTTTTTTCGTTCAATGCCTATCGATATACACACACTGTCACTGAGATCGAAACAAATTGAAATGAAATTTTTATTTAAACAACTTTGAAATGCGCTGCATTCACGACGATTTTCTTGACATTTGTAAGAGGATATATATTTTTTTGTTCGAAAATAAACATGTCTACATTGATTTCGATGTTATGCCGGCCGGCATTAGTATATGTTATCGAATCCAGCGCTGCCAACTTGTTGTAATTATAATCGATAGATTCTCTAAAAAGTGCGCCATTATTTAATTTAAAAAAAGTAAATTTTTTTACAAGCACGGTTGGCACTTAAAAATATCTGATTGAGCCAAAAACAGACAAAAAATGAGCCAAACTGACTAAAAAAGAGCCAAAACTTTTTTTTGCAGTTCATTTTAACACTTAAAACAATAACACATACTCACATTTTCATCTTAATTTAGTGATTATGTTATATAAATAAAAATACATATTTATTTTTCAACCTTAAACTATACAAAATAACTGATTCTGAACTGATGAAAAAAAGAGCCAAATCGAAAAATAAAGTGCCATTGCGCCAAAAAAAAAAGAGCCAGTTTTGGCGCAAAAACGCCAATTGTGGCAACCGTGTTTACAAGGCACAACTTAACATATGTACATATAGAAATTCGAAGCTAAAATCCGACAGACTCCACTAATTTCCTTGTAAATTCAATATTTCTGTAAAATTTAATAATGCCGCAAACAACAAATACTAAATGAAATCTAAGATCAGTCTTTTTAGCTTCTAGCAAACTTAATTATTTTACTCAATACTTTTCAGTTTTCAGCCAAGACCAAAAAAAAAATCATTCCGTATTCATACATTTATTCATACTAATATTTATACTTATACTAGGACCCTGCATGAGTACACACTAAATCGTCTTTACAGTCAGAAATCACACTGTGCACATACTTAAAACGACACATTTGTGTGTTTTCAAGTCATATTTTCAATTTATTTTCATTTATTCATTAATTATCTATTTATTTTTCGGACTCATTGCACTATTATGGTAAACAAAATTATGTTTTTAAATATAAATATAAAAAAATAGGATAGATTAATTAATAATATACAAAAATTTAATTTACAATAAATTTTACCTTGCTTAATCACCCCAGAAAACATTAATTTTATAAGCAGAATTTTTACAGATTAATTCTTGATTATTATAGTGTGCAGAGTGTTCACAGTGGACAGTTCGAAAATATCGACTGTTGCTGTAATAGTTTTCTATGGTTCGCAGTCACACTAGCTTTTTTTATGACTCGACTGGATAATTGACTCATGATTGTAAATGAGTTGTTAGCTATAGTGATTGTACAGACAGTGTGAGTATTGATAGTGTTGTGTGCTTCACATGATTCGTTATAGAGAAATGGTATAATTTGTTGTTTAGTGTGCACTCATGCACTTATAACTTTTAGTGATACATTTACATTAAGTTAAATATTATTTAGGAATTAGACTTCGCTCATCTTTGATGGACGTGCTCGTTTTTTTGGCGGGAACACCATTTCTGACTCGTACAAAGGTTCAATCTCGAGACTCAAGATAATTTCCTGTGGCTGCGGTCCCGTATTCACATAATTGTGCTTTGTTTTTGGGCGCCCGACTTTGCGTCCAGTACGCACAATGTTCCATTTAACAGCGCCAGTGGACGGACGTCCCACAGGGCGAGGCTCCTTCACCTCCTTCTCTTTATCTGTCAAGCGAAAAATGCATTTTAATCACTTAAATCAAAACTAGAGATAAAGTTTATTCAATAAATATACATGGTTGGTTTTTTTTTGGTTTTTTTTTACCCCAATCTAAGCAACAAATATTACTATTACTATAATATTTATTTTGTTGCAATTTAAAGTATTTTTTTTATTTATTTAATGTCAACTAAGAGCAGTTGACCAATTAAGTGAAAATTTAAGTATAAGTTAATTAACATAAAAGTTAAGTTAAATGTTTATATTTATATTTAAATTTAAGCTAGAAAGATAAAAAGTAAAAAAAAAAAATTGATAAATAAAAAAAATTTAAATTAATTATTAATTTAAATTAATAATTTTAAAGTTTCATACAGTTGATACTTGTCAACTGCTTTTAGACGATGTTAAATAAACAAATAAATTTATACCACTGTACCTACTGTACCAACTCAATGGCATCTACTGTACTTACTTTCTTCTTCTTCACTGGGCTGATGCTTGCGTGGTCTGCCCAACTTTTTAGGTATCTTCTGTCTACTCTTCGCTGGTTTGACCTCAGATGAATCTGCCGCATCCTTATCATCGTTCCCGCTGTTCTCCTGCACGGGAATGGGTTCTTTCCGTGGACGTCCGCGCCGCATGCCAGTGGCAGCTATTTTGATTGTTACTGCACTTACCTTTGGCGGCCTGCCACGACCTTTGGACGCGGCCTTCTTAGTTGGACGCCCGCGCTTCTTGGGACTTGCTGCGATGGGTTTGCCAGCTGCTTGGACTGCACCAGTGGTGCTCCCTTTGGCTGGGCGTCCACGTTTTTTGGCTACTGCGATTTCTACCATTAGAGTCCAGATAATACTCTAGCGCGTGTTTCTAAATAACAAATCTCTCCCTTTTGCTTATTTTATTGAGTTTAAAATGATAAGAAAACTACAATTTTATCAGTCTATAATATTCAATTACGTTTTGCAAAACAACATGAAAATCGACTTCGGCGTCTGTTTTGCTTTCCATTTATTATTTCGCTTGTCGATGCAACTCTAAAACTGTTATCGATATACATTAAAATACAATTTGTATGTAAAAAAAAGTTGTAATTACGATGCGATTGCATATCTTAATTTATTTTGATTATATTTATATATTTTATTATTAATAGTAAATTTTTTTCGGTAATGCTGGCCGGCAAGTAATCGATGTTATCGAAGTAGCTTGCTAATTTATTGTATGAAATAGTGTGTAATCGATAGGTTTATAGTTGTTGTAAAGGGCGCGTGATATGAATTTACATGCGTCCGTTCCCATTCCAATAAACAGTGCTGCCAACTCAGCTTCTAAAAATAGTGATATCTTCACATGATAATTGTATACCCTTTCTCTATCTTGCAAGGATATAAAAATGCATTTGGATTTATGTTTAGAAATAAATAATATTTTTATTTAATAATTTGTTGCTAACTTAAAAATAATTTAACATAAAGTTCTACTTAAACAGAAGATATAGTTACAATTTTAATACATAAAGCTTAATCAGCCTAAGGGAAATGTCTAATTCTAAGAGACCAGGAATTAGTTTAATCCACTTCCTCCACAGTGGGTCCAGCGTAGGAGGCGCCACCGCCGAAACCGCCTGCCTGCTGGCCACAGTTGGGATTGCCCTGTGGCTGTGCCTGCTGGTGCATCTTGGTCATGATGGGAGAGCAGTGCTGGGTGAGCTCCTTCAGCTTGTATTCGAACTCCTCCTTGTCGGCTGTTGTGTTGGCGTCCAGCCACTTGATGGTCTCGCTACACTTCTCCAGCACAGAGGCCTTGTCGCTCTCGCTCAGCTTGTCGGGGCTGGCCTGGTCGACGGCCTGCTTCACGCCGAACACGTAGCCCTCGAGGCTGTTGCGGGCCGCTATGCGCTGGCGCTGTTTCTCATCCTCGTCCGCATAGCGCTCGGCCTCGTTCACCATGCGGTCGATCTCGGCCTGGGAGAGGCGGCCCTTGTCGTTCTTGATGGTAATGTTCTTGGCCTTGCCCGTGCTCATCTCCTTGGCCGACACGTTCAGGATGCCGTTGGCGTCCATGTCGAAGGTGACCTCGATCTGGGGCACGCCGCGCGGTGCAGGCGGAATGCCAGACAGATCGAAGGTGCCCAGAGCGTTGTTGTCTCGCGTGAGGGCGCGCTCGCCCTCGTAGACTTGGATGGACACTCCCGGCTGGTTGTCCGCGTAGGTGGAGAATGTCTTGGTCTGCTTGCACGGTATGCGGCAGTTGCGCTCAATCAACTTGGTCATCACGCCGCCGGCAGTCTCGATGCCCAGGGACAGAGGTGTCACGTCTACCAGAAGGACGTCCTGGATCTTGCCGCTCTGGTCTCCGCTCAGTATGGCCGCTTGCACGGCGGCGCCGTAGGCCACCGCCTCGTCGGGATTGATGGAAAGGTTAAGGCTCTTGCCGCCAAAGAACTGCTGCAACAGGTTCTGCACCTTGGGAATGCGCGTCGAGCCGCCGACAAGGACAATGTCGTGGATCTGCTGCTTGTCCATCTTGGCATCGTTGAGCGCCTTCTCCACTGGCGCCAGTGTGTTGCGGAACAGATCGGCGCAGAGCTCTTCGAATCGAGCCCGGCTCACCTTGGTGTAGAAGTCGTGGCCCTCGAACAGGGCGTCGATCTCAATGGTTGCCTCTGTGCTCGAGGACAGCGTGCGCTTGGCTCTCTCCGCGGCGGTGCGCAGGCGGCGCAGCGCCCGAGGGTTGGACCGCAGGTCCTTCTTGTACTTGCGCTTGAACTCCTCCGCCAGATGAGTCACCAGTCGGTTGTCGAAGTCCTCGCCTCCCAGATGTGTGTCTCCGGCCGTCGACCGCACCTCGAATAGGGAGCCCTCGTCAATGGTTAGTATCGAGACGTCGAAGGTGCCTCCGCCCAGATCGAAGATGAGCACATTGCGCTCCCCCTTGAGGTTCTTGTCCAGGCCATAGGCCAGTGCTGCTGCCGTCGGCTCGTTGATGATCCTGAGCACGTTGAGGCCAGCGATGTGACCAGCGTCTTTGGTCGCCTGTCGCTGCGAGTCGTTGAAATAGGCTGGAACTGTGATGACCGCGTCCGTGACGCTCTGTCCGAGGTACGCTTCGGCCGTCTCCTTCATCTTCACCAGCACCATCGAGCTGATCTCCTCCGGAGCGAAGCGCTTCTGATCGCCCTTGAACTCGACGCCGATCTTGGGCTTGCCTCCATCGCTTAGCACCTTGAAGGGCCAGTGCTTGATGTCGTCCGCAATCTTCGGGTCATCGTACTTGCGCCCAATCAGACGCTTTGCATCGAATACTGTGTTCTTCGGGTTCATCGCCACCTGGTTCTTGGCGGCGTCTCCAATCAGACGTTCCGAGTCTGTGAAAGCCACATAGCTGGGTGTCGTCCGGTTGCCCTGATCATTGGCGATGATCTCCACCTTGCCGTGCTGATAGACACCCACGCAGGAGAACGTGGTGCCCAGATCTATTCCAATTGCTGGCATTCTGTTTTATGTTGCTGCTTGTGGATGTGCTTTAAGTATTTAGCAGTTAATACCAAAATCTCGTCCGCTCTTTAACTTCACTTGGTAACTTGTTTAAACTTTTGTTTTTTACTTTGTCTTACTTCTTTGTTTACTTTGAATATTTGTAACGCTTTAGTTTTTAGTTGTAGCTTTTTCAGCTGGTCGCTTGTTTCTCTGTTGCTTGTGATGTTATCACTTTGCTTGTTTGAATTGTACTGAGCCGAAGAGAAATTACGGGCGCTATTTATACTCCAGCGCTCTCTTCTCGAATTTTCTGGGCGCGCTCTTCTCGAAGCCCAGCGACTGTCTCGTACTTTCGATGCGAGTGCGAGAGAGATAACAGATGTTGTTAAGGCAGTAAGTCGCTGAGAGCGTCAGAAATTAAGAGCGGCATTTGTTGTTGTTTATGTGCATACATATGTACATACATAAGTGCAAAATGGAATTGACTAGAATTTTCTCGAAGACCTTTCATGTTATCATTGGAAGTAAGAGCGAGAACGAGCTAGAATAGTTATTGAATGCCTAACTGACCTATCGCAACAGTTGTAGTGACTTGATTGAATGAGTTGAATATTTTATTTTGAATCATTTTCTAATAATAAACAACTTTTTTTTAGTTTTTTATTTGCGAATATGAATGTGACATGTTGGACTATTTTTGGCAAATCAAGAAGTCATAAATAGATTAGATTTTTACAAAGACTCGGCTTAACATTTATTCGAACACTCTTTTTGTATACTTTAACGACTATTGTAAGTCAATTGAATGCAGTATTTTGTACTAAAATCCGGAAAACATGCATAGAGTGGGTACATTTTTTCGATTTCAAGCGGTTGTCAAAATCGTAATCTATGACGAATGCTAAGAAGATTTGCCAAAGAAACCATGGGTTTAAAGTTTAAACTCAAAATCGAGCTTCCGATGTTTAACGAGAAATTGTAAGTTTTGGCTATTCATACGATTTTCCACACTAGAATTGTTTAAAGAATTTTTCTGCACCAAAACATGTTTTCTTAAAAATCGAGGAATAAGTTTCACAAGTAGACGTTTACAAAAATTCGAAAATAACAATGGGTATTGAATGGGTTAAGGAAAGTTTTGCATCATTCAAACGAAATTTAAATGACCTTTCCATTGATGTTAATATGTTAAAGATAACGGCAAATTAGCCCCTAAATGTCAATATTTTTTCTGTACCAGTAAATATGTTTGCAAGTGTACATACATACATATGTATTTTTCTGGAAATATTAAAACAATTATTAGTAACCCAATCATTTTTTAAGAGTTGTAATCTAAGCTAGATGTATCCATGAAAACATATTGATATGTATTTAACATACCGATTATGAGTTTTTAAACTATTACCACATTTCTATAGCTTTGCCAATACTTTTAAGCGAAAATGTAATAAATGTGATTAAACGATCATGTTTTATCAATTTTAATTTTGCAAAATTTATTTTTACCTTAAAATTTATACAGATTTCTAAAAGTGGAAAAAGCGAAAAAAGGAAAGCACAATAAAAAAAAAAGAAGGAATTTCTGCTGTTCTTCATTTTACCCGCAGTTTACCTTTTAAAAATTAAAGAATTGAAGGGAAAAAACCAGAAAGACAGTGCAATAATAAGATAGGAATTGACGATACCACACAACAGAAATGTTTATTACTAAGTTTAAATAAATACATACAGTTTGTCAATTAATTGTTTGCAAAAAGAAAAAAGTCACACAAATTCAACTTTAACTTAAAAATGTGTATACAATGTCACATTTTGCCATTATTTTTTTTTGCACAGCAATAATTTTTATTGTATTACCTAAAGATAACAGAAACAAAAAATACCGAAAATAATATCAATAACAAAAATGAAAAAGAACAACGAAAATCAAATATTGGAAAATTTTAGACTGACTGCAAAATGCAACCACTTCGTGGAAAAGAAGTTATACTAAAAAATCTAACATTTAGCGTAGCCTCTATCACAGGTCAAAGCCGTTACGATTGGGCTCCATTTGGCTTCCCCTCTTTGAAACCGCCCACAAATTTTCAATGAGGTTTAAGTCAGGGTTCCGGCAGGAGGATCTATAGCCTTGCTACAGTTATACAGCACCCAGGTCCGACACAGCAGAAACTTGTGCATAAGATCCTGAAGCAGGCGAAAAATGTCGCCGATCGCGATGGAGAAAAATTTTAATAAAAAATATCGGCAACTGCCTAATCAACCCTTATTAAGCATATTCGGAAAAAACTAGTTCTGACGAATAATAGTCGTAAATAATAAACTAAATAAAACTCGTCTATTAATAGGAAATTATTAAAAATAAAAGCGTTGACTCATTTAATCTATTTAACAGTGTGATATTTCTAGAATCATAAAAAGAAAATCCACTCTTGCGGTAGGTCAGTTACATAGGCACTCAACAACAATTATAGCTCGTTCTCGCTCTCACTCCCAATGATAACACGAAAGGTTTTCGCGAAATTTCTAATCAATTCCATTCCACAACAAATGCCGCTCTTAATTTCAGACGCTCTCAGCGACTCACTGCCTCAACAACATCTGTTATCTCTTTCGCACTCACATCGAAAGTACGAGACAGTCGCTGGGATTCGAGAAGTGCGCGACCAGAAAATTCGAGAAGAGAGCGCTGGAGTATAAATAGCGCCCGTAATTTCTCTTCGGCTCAGTACAATTCAAACAAGCAAAGTGATAACATCACAAGCAACAGAGAAACAAGCGACCAGCTGAAAAAGCTACAACTAAAAACTAAAGCGTTACAAATATTCAAAGTAAACAAAGAAGTAAAGACAAAGTAAAAAACAACAGTTTTAACAAATTACCAAGTGAAGTTAAAGAGCGGACGAGATTTTGGTATTAACTGCTAAATACTTAAAGCACATCCACAAGCAGCAACATAAAACAGAATGCCAGCAATTGGAATAGATCTGGGCACCACGTTCTCCTGCGTGGGTGTCTATCAGCACGGCAAGGTGGAGATCATCGCCAATGATCAGGGCAACCGGACGACACCCAGCTATGTGGCTTTCACAGACTCGGAACGTCTGATTGGAGACGCCGCCAAGAACCAGGTGGCGATGAACCCGAAGAACACAGTATTCGATGCAAAGCGTCTGATTGGGCGCAAGTACGATGACCCGAAGATTGCGGACGACATCAAGCACTGGCCCTTCAAGGTGCTAAGCGATGGAGGCAAGCCCAAGATCGGCGTCGAGTTCAAGGGCGATCAGAAGCGCTTCGCTCCGGAGGAGATCAGCTCGATGGTGCTGGTGAAGATGAAGGAGACGGCCGAGGCGTACCTCGGACAGAGCGTCACGGACGCGGTCATCACAGTTCCAGCCTATTTCAACGACTCGCAGCGACAGGCGACCAAAGACGCTGGTCACATCGCTGGCCTCAACGTGCTCAGGATCATCAACGAGCCGACGGCAGCAGCACTGGCCTATGGCCTGGACAAGAACCTCAAGGGGGAGCGCAATGTGCTCATCTTCGATCTGGGCGGAGGCACCTTCGACGTCTCGATACTAACCATTGACGAGGGCTCCCTATTCGAGGTGCGGTCGACGGCCGGAGACACACATCTGGGAGGCGAGGACTTCGACAACCGACTGGTGACTCATCTGGCGGAGGAGTTCAAGCGCAAGTACAAGAAGGACCTGCGGTCCAACCCTCGGGCGCTGCGCCGCCTGCGCACCGCCGCGGAGAGAGCCAAGCGCACGCTGTCCTCGAGCACAGAGGCAACCATTGAGATCGACGCCCTGTTCGAGGGCCACGACTTCTACACGAAGGTGAGCCGGGCTCGATTCGAAGAGCTCTGCGCCGATCTGTTCCGCAACACACTGGCGCCAGTGGAGAAGGCGCTCAACGATGCCAAGATGGACAAGCAGCAGATCCACGACATTGTCCTTGTCGGCGGCTCGACGCGCATTCCGAAGGTGCAGAACCTGTTGCAGCAGTTCTTTGGCGGCAAGAGCCTCAACCTTTCCATCAATCCCGACGAGGCGGTGGCCTACGGCGCCGCCGTGCAAGCGGCCATACTGAGCGGAGACCAGAGCGGCAAGATCCAGGACGTCCTTCTGGTAGACGTGACGCCTCTGTCCCTGGGCATCGAGACTGCCGGCGGCGTGATGACCAAGTTGATTGAGCGCAACTGCCGCATACCATGCAAGCAGACCAAGACATTCTCCACCTACGCGGACAACCAGCCGGGAGTGTCCATCCAAGTCTACGAGGGCGAGCGCGCCCTCACGCGAGACAACAACGCTCTGGGCACCTTCGATCTGTCCGGCATTCCGCCTGCACCACGCGGCGTGCCCCAGATCGAGGTCACCTTCGACATGGACGCCAACGGTATCCTGAACGTGTCGGCCAAGGAGATGAGCACGGGCAAGGCCAAGAACATTACCATCAAGAACGACAAGGGCCGCCTCTCCCAGGCCGAGATCGACCGCATGGTGAACGAGGCCGAGCGCTATGCGGACGAGGATGAGAAACAGCGCCAGCGCATAGCGGCCCGCAACAGCCTCGAGGGCTACGTGTTCGGCGTGAAGCAGGCCGTCGACCAGGCCAGCCCCGACAAGCTGAGCGAGAGCGACAAGGCCTCTGTGCTGGAGAAGTGTAGCGAGACCATCAAGTGGCTGGACGCCAACACAACAGCCGACAAGGAGGAGTTCGAATACAAGCTGAAGGAGCTCACCCAGCACTGCTCTCCCATCATGACCAAGATGCACCAGCAGGCACAGCCACAGGGCAATCCCAACTGTGGCCAGCAGGCAGGCGGTTTCGGCGGTGGCGCCTCCTACGCTGGACCCACTGTGGAGGAAGTGGATTAAACTAATTCCTGGTCTCTTAGAATTAGACATTTCCCTTAGGCTGATTAAGCTTTATGTATTAAAATTGTAACTATAACATCTGTTTAAGTAGAACTTTATGATTAATTATTTTTAAGTTAGCAACAAATTATTAAATAAAAATATTATTTATTTCTAAACATAAACTCAAATGTTTCTTTTTATATTGGATACTTTTTATCTCTCTCTGAAGAAATCTTTTCATGTTCAGGAAGTTTAGGTGTAGACATAATATAATTTTTGATCGCATCCAAGTTGTAACTTTTTCATTTCAGATTTTGATCTTTTATTTTATGTACTATATACTCGTTAGCGATACAGGATATCTCACAGTCGAGTAAATGAATAATCATCATTGTTTATATTTGCTTCAGAAAAAGGTTTATTGTTTATTTGATTTTTTTGCTTTCGGTTTTTTTTCGTTTCTTTCATTGTTTTTAAACTCATTTAAATATACATATATTGCAAGTTGATTACCGATTATTAGGAGATATACATTTGTTTATACATAATAAGTAGAAACTATATAATTAATTGATGGCCAGCACGAACAGCATAAGTTGTAGGTTGAGGCTTTGTGAGGGATAGGACACGTCTTGGGTTGGATATATATAAAAACGAACAGGAAACTTACGACTTAGTTTAAAAAAATTTACATTTGTGCAGAGATAACACAATTAAATATTAATAAGGAGTATGTATGATGTGTAGATGTGTAGATGTTAAAAAAAATTGATATATTAGAAAATTTTAGAAATAGATTCATAAATTAATTACAGCATTTAAAGGAGGCAGGTCAAAAGTTGATGTTGTTCTTAAATAATGTTTTTGATTTTTAATAGCTTGTTCTGAAATACTTTGAAATATATTGCAGAAATTGGTATAAAATGTGTGTTTGACAATTGGTATTTCATTTCACGATTTTTAAAAACAACAAATACGTTAATCAGAAGTGTTTTAATGGGATTTATGAATCTCATAAGTTTTGCAAGAATGATAATAATTTCGTTTCATAATTCTTATTCGATTCCAAATTACGCAATGAATGACGCTCCTCGGGGAATAGATGAAGCGCATACGGTTTATTGGCCTTATTTAATGCGCTGATCAGTCGTGAGGTGTGATAGAAATGCACATTCTCATCGATTAGACCATGAATGAGCAGCAGACGATTATCCCTGCAAGGATAAGTTTGTTAGTTAGTCGAATAAAATAAAGAAATGTAAATATATTCTTACTCTTCGGGAAACGAATGCACATAGTTGAGCACAGAACCTGCTGTGTAGCCGGCCTCATTGAACTGCGGCAGATCCATATAACGTTCCGTGTAACCAGTGTCATAAAACTCCCAGTTGGTTACCGGTGCACCAGCGATGGCCACCTTAAATATCTCCGGATACTGCACCAGTCCCATCAAACTCAAATAGCCACCTGAGGTGAAGATATAAATAAGTCCAAGAAATTCAAGATTACGCAGAAAGTCTTACCATAAGACCAGCCATGAATAGCAATTCGGTCCATGTCTATGTAGCCCAGTTGATCGGATAGAATACGCAAGGCATCCACCTGATCCGTGAGCTCCACCTGACCCATGCGACCGCGTATATGACTCTCGAAACGTATGCCACGGTGCCTGGAGCCCCGGGAGTCAATGCAAATTACACAATAGCCCTGAGCCGCCAGCATATGCATGCGCAATTGATGTTTGCCCTAAACGCAAATAAAACTTAATTACAATTGAATTAATTAATTAATGCCATTAGCTTACTTTAAATGTATTGTTAACCGTTTGCACCTCGGGACCACCGTAGACATTTAGCACCGTTGGATACTTGACGCCCAGCTGGAAATTGTGAGGCTTAAAGACCATGGCATAGACGATATCACCCGATGGCAACTGTGGTCGAAAGATTTGTGGGCAATATTGCGGCTCCGGTTTGCCACCTTCATGCAGGAAGCCAACCAACGATATCTGGATGCCATTGACACCGCCATTCTGGCAAGTTTGCGTTACACGCATCACCTTGCAGCTCGGCAATCTTTGGATATTGCAATAGACTAGCAGCATCAGTTGACATTGCTGCAACGGAATGGAGACAAAATGTTTAATACGATTAATAAGAATAAGAATGTCGAAAAATATTACTCAGATTACGAAAAATCGCAGAAAAAAAAAGGAATCAGAAACTTACGAGTCGAATAATTAGGAACCCTAAATTACGAATCCGAAATAAGGATTACAGTTAATGGAAATACAAAATTAGGAAGACAAAAATTGGGAAAGCAAAAATTGGGAAGACAAAAATTGGAAAGAAAAAAATTAGGAAAAGCCGAAATCAAAAATATTTTATTAAAAATCGCGCGAGAGAAAAATTGCGAAGACAAAAATTAGGAAAACAAAAACTGGGAAAACAAAAATTAGGAAAAGCTGAAATCAAAAATATTGTATTAAAAATTGCGCTAGTTTTAATAAAATATTTTTCATATTTTTGATTTTGGCTTTTTCCTATTAGCATAAAGACAACATTTGTCGAACCATTTATTTCAAAATTAGGACTTCGATTGCCAGCGCATGTGATATTTATTCGAACCATTTATTTCAAAATCTACATGTTTATATAAAATGTCAAAAAAATTTTCAGCATTGTGTTGGTATGTATTGAGTAGCGATTTAAGACGGTTGTCTACCCTTTCATATTTTGATTGTTTTTTTTTTCGTGCCCATCTCCAGCGTTAATTTGAATAATCTTAATGTCATGTTCATCTTGTTCTTTCATTAAGTATTTTAAAAATTTGAATATTACTGGATGATTGCACCCTGCGAGCGATTTAATTTTGTTGTGCCAGCTTTTGTACTCTTCCATATTTCTTTTTTAACACAAACCATCACCGTTCAGACACAGAGCTATTTGAAAAATGAATAATGTATATAACTATTCGAAAGAATTTTACCAATGACAGGAAAACCAAAAGTACTTTTCCCAATTTTTTGTTCCTACTTTTTTATTCCGAATTTTTGTACTCCGAATATTTTTCTTTGTTGAAGTTTCTAATTTAATTATTTCTTCCCAATTTTGGTTTCCTAAAATTTTATTCTTGGTTTCTTTTCTACCGTTTATCATAGTCTACTTGAAATGGGCTATGAGGAGGTGAATCGCTATACGATAAACAGAGCCGTAGAAAGCAAACAGAGCTACAATACTTACATCATCGAATTCCACCAGATAGGAATAGCCGGGTTCGGTGAGCAGCCGTATGTGCTCTGGCCGTTGCAGACTAACGACATACAGATGCTTCTCCAATGGAGTGTCGCGCAATCCCACAAAGTACACCAGTTGATTGGCTTTGTCCACCCACAAGTTGCGTGCCAGCACCTCCCATTCGCCGCTCGTCAACGCAACTTTATTGATAATCCTTGGCTGCAGCGCCGATGGTTCTACAAAATTGGGATGCTGTGTTGCAGCTGCTGCTGCAGCGGTCGCATCTGTTTGACAGCCATTAACATGGTTTAGCAGCAGACTAGACGTTACCAGATACAAATGCCGAAAGCCCGTCTCTTCGGAGGCCCATACATAGGTGACACTTAGGTCGCTGAGCTCCAGAAAGTAAAGCATGTCATGGACATTAATCCAGCTCTCCGATTGCTCCGTATAGATGACTTGTAGTGGCGTTATGGTTCGATTGTATGGACTGCGCCAGCTGTGATCACCAAGCGAATCCGTTGGCGTGGACACTTGACTGCTGTACGATTCGCAAAAATTGTCCAACGGTATCAGCATAACATCCAAACGTTGTTGCTTCCGATCTAAACCTTGCATCCAAACACTGCAGTTGAAAAGGTAAATAAATGGCCATTAGAGAGACTCAATTTGCTGAGATTCAATAATTTGAAGACTAACTAGTTGGCATCTGGGGTCCAGCCCACACGGACAATGTATTCCAGCCAGGGGAATACGGCTTGCATCGAATAGGGTAAATCCTTGATGCTAATCTCACTTATTTGCAGCGCCTCATTGAGCACAAATTGGACGAGCTTGAGCTTGGACTTGGCATTGGGTGTGCCGCTGCGAGGAAAACGATACTCATCCACCTCGCCGGGCACAGCGGTCGACGAGGGGAACGTGTATAGTGATACATCCGTTTCATCCACTTCCTCGTAGACAATGCGATAGATGCCATCGTCCGAGTGCGGCTGCCACCAATAGCCCTGATATCGACTGAACTCCTCCTGCATCACATATGATGGCACTCCAGCACTTAGGGCATCGTCCACATATGTGCGACGACCGCTTCGCGTGTATGTCAGACGCTTCTCATGGCCACTGAGCGTGTGCGTTACCCAGATATCACAGTCACTGATGTATGCGATCAGATCCGAGTTCTGTGGACAGATTTGCGGATCCAGTGCACTCCACTCTGGACACGTGCGCAACTGCGTCGGAAACAGCAGACTGGACTGTGTGTACAACAAAATAGAAAAAACAAATGTTGCTTTTATTATCTGCCTTATTGTTTTCCATGGACTAAATCCCTAACCGAAACCGTAACCTTTAGCCAGTAAAAACCGATTGAAATTTAAAACCGTAACCGAAAAAAAAAAGTTCATTAGACCGAAACCTTTAAGCCGAAACTCTGTAAGCTGAAATAACCGTTAAGTAACTGTTTCATTTATAAGGGTTAATTTCGACTTTTCATAAATAACATATAATAATAATTTAAAAAAAGTTAAATTTTTAATTGTTATTTTAAAACTTGCATACAAGCGTAATGGTGTAACTTTTTAATACAATTTTAAAAGCATGTTTTATTTTAAATTTGTATTAGAAAATTTAAAAAGAACTAGTTAAAATAATTTAAAACGCAAAATTTTGAACTGTTCCGATTTTCTCCGACTCATAAGTCTTGTTTGCGATTTCTGATGTGTTTTTTATTTTTTTTTATATTTTTCATTTTTAGTTTTGATTTTAATTTCCTTGTTTAATTTAGAAATTTTTTTTGTGATATTCAATATTGAATTTTCATAGCACTGAATAAGCGCAAATAAAATAAATTTGTTAAATGAAATATTAAAAATGTTAAAATGCAACTAAACTACATCAAACTGAAGAATATGTGAAATAATTGTGTGAATGAAACTTTAAGAAAGTAAGGCCTTTTCAACTATTATTATTATAAGTATTATTCAAATAATTATAATTTTGCAAAACAATTTTATTATTTTTTGTGAACCGAAACCATACCGGTATTTCAAAACCGAAACATACAAAAACCGGTTCACCGTTACGAAACCTTTATTCAAAGATTTTGCGTAACCGATAACCGAAAACCTAAATGCGAAATTAACCGAAACCGTTACTGAAACCGATATTCATTTCGGCTTTAATCCCTGGTTTGGTCAGATAAGTGCAACTCACATTGTAGCCCGTGTCCAGGCACTGATACAGATCGTTCAAGCAGGGAAATACTATCTTGCCGCTGGGCTTGTGCAGCTCATACGAGGTTATGCCCCATGTCGGCAGTCGCTTCCGCTCCAACAGCAGCTGGAGCTCCTTGGCATAGGGGCAAGTAATGCCGCTGCTCACATGGGTGCTGGGTATGGGCTGTTGCAGCAATGGCTGCCACTCCAATCTGTAGCGAGTTGAAGATTGTCAGAACTTGGATTTGTGATTTGGGACATTGAGTAGTTCACTCACCTCGGCTTGGGATGTGCTCCAAAGTGAAACGTGGGTAGGTTAATCGTAGGCGATGCTGCGCCGCTTCTGGGGCTACCAATTGTGGCTGGATCGATTTCGCCACCAATCTGCTGCAGGATCAGTTGCTGCTCATCCTGCTGCTGCAGATTGATGTCGGCAAACAGCAGCGTTGTCTCCCACGTCAGTGGCCGTGTGCTCAAGAAATAGCAGCGTACTCGGCCATCGGACAGATGACGGAATTGTACATTCGTGGGCACCATCGTCGACAGATTGGACAGCTCTTTGCGTATCTCCTGGACAAAGCATTTGTTTTCCGCCCATGACTTGGATGGTGTCGGTGCCGCAATGTGACCATCATTATCGACATTATCATCCTCATCGTCCTCGTCCCCATCATCGCAGTCCTCGTCATTGAGTCCCAATCCGTGTGGCGGTGTACCGCTCGTGGGTGAACTCAAGTGATTCGTTATGGCCGAGGCAGCGGCCACCATCGCCTCGGTGGTGCTGGCCGTTGCAGCCGCTGCTGCTGCCGTTATGGGTGATGTTATTGAATTGAGGGCACTGCCTATTGAGGAGTAAAATGCATTAGCTGTGGTACCCAGCGAGCCCATGCTCGTAAGACTAGCTATCGAACCGGCACCAATGCCGCCAATCCCCGAATGCGTCGAACTGGGCGTGCTGGCGGCACTGTGACTCCGTTCCATGTTGCTGCTGCTGTTGGCCACGCTCACTGCCGTCGATACACGTGACGTGAATCCATCCAGGAGATTTACAAATGATGTAGCTGCCGCATTCGTTATACTATGACTGCGCTGATGTCCATTGTTCTTTTTGCTGCTCATCCGCTTGCTGGTACCACCGCCACCTCCATCGTTGGTTTCTGTGCCGCCAGCTGAGCTTGTGGCATTTGGCCCGCCGAGATTAACGCTGAGCGGGGAGCTGCGCGACGTTTGTTGTTGCTGCTGCTGCTGCTGCTGTGTCGTTTGAATTCTACCTATGTTGCTGTCCATTTTCTTTCGCTTAATCTTTTCGTTTGCTTTAAAACTTAAAGCGCGCAATTGCAACGCAGTTTTCGTTTTCACTCAAATTCCAAATTGACCCAAATTTCTATACCACGTACACACATACACACACAAGCACATACAGAGAGACAAATAGTCCATAGACGATGGTTTTTTGGTTAAATTTCAGTCCCTTCGCTGCTCACACACACACACACTCACATAAACGGCAGACACACACACTCACTCACACACACACACGCAATCAATCACACTTCACTCACACCCATTCGTTGTTTTGTTATTGTTGTTATCTCTGCTGCATTTCTTTTTCAAGCGCCTATTTGTTTATAAGTAATTGTGTACGATTTTTAACAAAATATCTTTTTATCGTCTCGTTTCCAGTGGTGTCAGCTAAAATTGTCGTCTATCTGCTCGGCAACTTATTTTCTTTCTTTTGTGCAACTCTCTTCGTGAGACGATGTGTCGTTTGGTAATTGTTGTTGTTTTAGCTTTTTTTTATCGTCTCTTTGCAAAAAAAAGTGAAAGTCTTGCGCGTGTTAAAAGTGCGGTCCGAGTTCACACATGTGCGAAAGTCATTGCATTCTCAGATACTATTCTTATAACTTTTTCTTATGTATAGTTGAATTATTCAAGTTGTTTTTATTGTTTGTCACAGTAATAAGAGAAATGATTTCTACTGCAATGCCGTTTGTTTTACTTGATTGTGTACACTTTGTGTACACACTGCGTTGCACTTTACCAAAACAGTGTCACCCTCTGATATTTCACTGATAGTAGCTTGAAACGGTCATACTGCACAAAATATTTACATACGTCACATAACGGCCTCATAACATTTAAGCCGAGTTCACACTGCGTCACAGACTGTCACAAAGCATTGTCACAATTCGACAGTTCTGCATCATGGCATCAAAATCCGATAGGCTCGAGAAATATGCAATTTTTCTTTAGGATTTATTAAAATTTATTGTTTGCTAAGGTTCCAGATGGAGCACAGAGGCACTGTGACTGTAAGCTGTGACAGCATGTGACGCAGTGTGAACCCGGCATTATAATTACTTACTTCGTATGGTAAATTCGTCAAATGTAAAATCATCCAAGTCAGTAGTTGGACCAAAAACACATTTGTCGATGCGACTGGTAGGACTACCGGTGTATGTCAACCAGAGGCGCCTAAAAACAAATATTATACATATACATATAATTTTTTTCGCTTTGATTTTTGTTTTGACAACTTACATCGCCTCAAAGCTACGTAAACAGCCCTGAATTAATCCTACGACAGTACCATATTCAGAATTCATGCACCAACCGTGGATTCCTAGCTTTTGAGCTCGGCGCAGTGTATACTAAATGGACAATTAAAATTGTTTAAAAAGAGTAATCGTAATCTTAAACTGAGCCTAAAGTTCTTACATGTCGAAATGAGACGTCTGTAATTGAACAGCATTAAATTGAATGTTTAGTTCAGTTAAATATGAACGTACCTTGCACTATGCCAAATACTTCAAATTCACAACTTTTAATGTTTTTCTCTATTTCGGTAACCTCCACCTTTTTCGTCACGGATCTTTTTGAATGTGGTTTCAGAGCAGATCTTTTTGTTTGTGTGGCAACTTCCGCAGTGTCCATTTCTAAGAAGGCCAAAAACCAAAACAAAATTTTGAAATTAATGCCAATATACGTTTTAGATTTTTTTTTTACATGTTTTAATGTAAATGAGTAGAGCAACACTGGCCTGCCTTAAACACGTCTGTCTATCGTTTATCGTTATCGCTACGCACATACGCTCGAGAGACAACAAGACGCAGTTAAAGCAAATTTATTTCAAAACAAAGCAAGACTAAGAACAGAGAGACAAAAATGACTAATAATACCGTATACGCTGGCGTGCATGTTAAAAACAAATTTAGCGATTTTTATCCGGTGCACAACATCGATATGGAACAAAATGTGGCGTACTTGAAAAAGATCATCACGCAGCAGCTACAATTGCAGTTTGATGCTAACGAACTTGGTGAGTATATACAAAGCACACGCATATAAAAACCATATGTACATACATGGCAATAATGCAAACTCATCATGCACACATCCGTATGTATTCAGATATATGCTACCTGGGCAAGATGCTCGACGACGACTCGAAATTGTGCAGCACAATGAAACCGAATGCGATTATACATTGCTTTCGAAAAATGAAGGGCTACACGCCATACGAACCGCCAGCGGCGAGCGACATCAATACCAAGCATATACAGGAGCTCTTTTCGTTGACGTCGCACCTGCAAATTAGTGTAACGTCGCGTTTTAACATTCTGCAAAAGATTCTGGCCGAGTATCCGGAATTCCGTCGCAATTTGGGCGCACAGGCGTTAATACGCGATTCGGTGCTGTTCAATATGCTGCATGAGCCGGAGGTGGTGCAAAATCTGGTGCGAGATTACCCATTAATTTGCGAGGCAGCTTCATTTATTGTGGACACTATACGCAAGGAGTTGGCCCGTAATAGTTCCGCTTTGCAGTGTAAGTACTTTGGTTTTGTATTTCTTGCATTCGTGCATTTTCTGATGTTTGTGTACAATTTCAACAGTTCAGGAACAGGCAGCATCGGAGTCAACGACTTCATCAGAGGAAGAGAACTCATTGGGAGCCGGGAGCAGCAGCAGCGGCGGCAGTAGCAGCACTGCAGCCATCAACATAGCTGCCAATCGTCGGGATGAGCTGGCCAATATACGTCAGATTAGTCGTCAGCAGCTGGCCAATGCCTTGGCACGCGTCGATATGAGCTCCTTTAACTCGCTGTCCAACATAGCGCAACGGAATGTGGACGAGGCGCTTAGCGATGAGCGACCACACACCAGTACCAGTGGTACTACCACTGCCACTGCCACTTCATCGGCTACTTCTACCGCCGCTGCTGCTGCCGGAACTTCTGCCATCACCTCGGAGCTATTTCGAAATGAACTGGCGCGTGCCTTTCAATCGTTGCAGGCACATCAACAGCCGCCAGCCGTCGAGAACATGGATGTGGAGGCGACGGTCGATGCGAATGCTGGAGAGGCTGTTGTCGATGAGCCGGAAGATGCAGACGATGCTGTTGCTGGGGACGACAGCGATGTGTTGCCCCGCTGCTATCGTCGGCATCGCTTCACCGAACAGCTGCGCACAATGGCAGCCATGGGATTCATCAATCATACCCAAAATGTTAACTACTTGACGCTGGCCGATGGCAATGTGGAGCACGCCATAAATCTGCTAATGTTGGGCATGAACTGAACTGTCGACTGTTTAGCAAATTGTATTTATTCTACTGCAGCTGGCCATGTCCAATGCCAGATATCATATAAATATATAGAATTGTATATGCTTGTGTATATTTCTATGCACACTTAAGCGATTTAGCATTATGTTTTGTAGTTTTGCGTATTTCGGCGTATGCAAAAAATAAAAGAATATCAATTACTCAATAACATATAGTACACATAAAATAAAAATGCCGTTGTATATAACGACGAGAGGCGATTGTATTGACCCCGTGCTGTTGCCTGGAAAATTGAAGCTACTTAATTAAATAGTCTAACGCTTTGTCCTTGTTGTTATCAAACTTCAAAAGCGCCGCTGAGATTTGAGTTTCTTCAAAGCCGAGATCCATTAGCTCGCCCAGTGGTATGAGATGTTCGATTATCTAATGGAGACAACATTTAATATTGGCATTTGATTTCCACATAAGTTGTATCTTCTTTACCTTTTTATCATCGATGCCACACAGGCTGATCACCTTGGCCACTCGCTCCAATGGGAAGCCCATGCTGCTGATGCGCTGTGCCAGCTTTTGGGCCGGCACCGCCAGCTCCTGGAATACGTTGGCGTTGCTTGGATGGGCCTGCGTCTCCGGTTGGGGTAAAGTCAATCCTACAGCTTGTCGTTCGTTCTCATTGTGACTGTGCAGGCGAGCACGTCGCTTTTCCGCCTGCTGCAGTTCAGTTTTTAGCTCGCGCAGAATATCAGGAACGCTTCTGGACTTGGCATCTGCTTCTTGTGGGCTCAACAGAGCATTAGCGGTCAGCGAACTGTTGTTGCTGGCAGGGATCGGCGGCAAATGTGTGGGCGTGCCATAGCCATTGGCATAGCCGTGATGCAAGTAGTTGTGATTATGATATAATTGCTGCTGCTGCTGCTGATGCTGGCCGGAAACCTGTGGATAGTAGTGCTGATTGTAGACCATATGCTGATAGTCGTGTTGCTGTTGCGGAGTGTTATAGATGTGTGCTGGGTACATGGCTGGAATGTTCTGTCCATCATCACAGTGCATTTGAAAGTTGACGCTATCCAGCGTTGCTTTGGTCTCGGCCAGTGTGGTCACAGCCAATTCCAATTCGACTGGCGGCTCCTCCCTTTCCTTCTTTTCCACCTCTTGTTTCTCTTCCGTCTGTTGCTGTTGCTCTTGCTCCACCTCTTCCTCGGATACCTGGGCATTTTGCGTCAGCTGTGTCTGATGCAACACCTGAGCCAGAATATCCAAATCGTTAATGGTTTTCAGCTCAATGTTATCAAACGGTGTCGAGTTCATATTGTACTCAAAATCGGCGTAATTCAGTGAGCTATTGCGTTTGTGGTGCGTGACAACAGGTGGCGCTGTCGTGCCGCTGAGTATGGTCGGCTGCAGTATATCGTGGAAATTATTGCATGAGTTTATTGACTTTGGTTCCAGTTGCTGTTCACGTGATTTTGATTTCGTTGTTGTTGTTGTTGCAGTTGCTAGTGTTGCTGCTGTTGGTGATGCTGTTGCTGTTGTTGGCGACTCCGCAGCTAGCTCGTCATCATCGCTATCCGAGGAAAAGTCCGCTGCACTTGGATACTCAACAGCTCCCAGCATTTCCTTCTGTTTCGCTTCGAGCGCACGCTGACGTTCTTGCTTGCGCTGCTCCAGGCGCACATGACGCGCTTGCTGCTGCTGATGACGCATCTGTCGCCAGTGCTGGCACTTGCTGAGTATGGTGCGCTCCAGCTGGAAGTCATATTGATACGCCTGCTCGTCGTCAAAATAGTTCGGTTTGTATTGGGCCAAACGGTTGGCAATCGTCTGGGGCAATTGGTAAACTAATGGCGGTGGTTTATAGCGTTCGACTATTTTGACAGGCACATCTTCCATATTATTTAACTATCACTAGACATTAGCGTATACACGGGGAATTTAATTAATTATTACCCTACGCACTTTTGTAGCTATTCCGTGTTTCTTTTGTTGTTTTTTTTCACTGCTCTTTTGTTTTTGCAAAACGATTGCGATAGTACGAAATCAGAAGACACTAATCGATATCAGCTGCTATGTTGAGTCATTTTGAGCTTACTAAAATATGTACACACTGTTCGGGTATAAAAGATAATTTACAAGCAAACACAAATTTTACTATTCATTTGTAATGCAGCAAAGCATCCAGAACTAAGATAAGTTAGCTTTTAGAATTGAGCTTAAATATTAACTGTGAATTACTAAATCTTTTTTCTTTGTTAGCTGTAATTGGACAAATATTGCGCCTAAAAGTCGGCATTGTTTATATTACGCTCGCAATCAGCTGTTAATTGTTTACGTTTCGTTTTCACGAAAATACATTTATTTTTGTCGTCTGCTATTAGCAGTTAGCGCTATATAAACGTCGATAGTGTCTCCATCTATGATTCTTAAACCCAATAGTGTTACATTTCTATAGATCGAAGGGTGAAAATGCCTAGAAACTAGTTCAGTTTTACAACAAAGGAGTATTCCTGAATCAAATTTCGATGGTTATTGCGAAAAATGTAAAAACGATTACTATCGATATTATTATTGATGTTATTGCCAATGTTGCCAACTTAGCCATTTATCTAGCGGGAATTATAGCTATTTTCCATTGTGCACATCCTCGAGCACTTCAAGGTGGAATCAACTAATATTGAGGAGGTTCTGTTTTAAAGCGTAGTACGCTCTAGCTGAAAACATTTTGGACGCTCGAAATGTTCGATGTTTTGAAGTCCGGCCTTACAAACTTCAGTGTGACAGCATAATACCAAAAATCACTAAAAAGTTGAGAGATTGTTGGTCTTTTGCTGCTGTGGTCACACTGTTGCGTCAGCTGTGCACAACAAATAAACAAAACAAATAAATAACATAGAGCACAACAAAATAGAGAAAATTGACCAAATAGACATGATTTGAGAAGTGGCAGCGACTAATACCCTATTTATTAAACTAAAAATTATTGATTATAAAAATCAAGTCAATATGTTTTTTTTTCGGTCAAATCTCACAATATTGGCCTCTGTTGCACCTCTTCAATCAGTCTAATTCGCTCTTTGTGTTCAAAGATCTCAATTCGGCGTTTATTTTGCTGCTTGTTGGTCGCCATTTCTGTTCAAAAAGATTTTGACCTTTCAAAACATCGATTGAATCGTTGTTTTGAAAGGTCAAAATAAAGCTGCCATCTGTTGACCAAACAGTGTTGTAAAATGCCAGAAAATATTCTGAGCTGCCCATATTTAGGTACAGCGTACATACGTTTAGAAATGGCCTTACAAAATAATTTCGAGCATGTTTGCAACCCTTTTTTTTATATGGAGTTTTGGCCTTGCAAAAATATTTTTGGCTAGAGCGTACTATGCTTAATTGTCGAAGGTCCGCCTTATTAAGGGGTCCAATTTAAAGAATACCACAACATGGATGCAGCAGGAAATAAAATAATTTCGGCACTGGCATCATGTGCGCTAAGCCTTTTATCGCTGCCATGGTCGAACGCACAGGTGGAAATTATCATTAGTTAAATGAACAATTTTAAATCTAATCGAAATAGAATGGTCGTTCAAACATTAAGGTAAATTTTACATTTTATCTGTTCAACTCATATTTTATAATATTAATAATATTTAATTTCAATTTGAGAAGTTTTCAAGAATACTGGATTAAATCAATACAGATATCGTTTCACTACTTAAGCGTTTTTTTTTATTTATAGCTAGTTTAGCTTTTTTATAATCCGAAGAGTGGGCAACACTGGATATTGCTGCTCTGGTAGCAGACGCTAAAGCAAAATCGCCTATGAACTGTTGTTGTTAGTGTCAAACGACAGAGGCGATGTCCTTGTTGATTGATGCACTAATTGTAGGTCTTTGAATTACCTTTTCATGCTCTTTCGGCATCATAATGTGCGATGTGGATAACCTGAGGCTGAAACATCAACAGATGTTAACGGAGATATTTACATTGCTGGAAAACACCGCCGACTCGAGCGATGCAAATGCCTTGCTGTTAAATCAGGAGCTGCAGCGGCGACTGGAACAGGTTCGCACCCGTATGCTGGAGCTACTGACGCTGGTACGTGCTCGGTATGCCAGCAACGAGGAGATAATGGTTCGCCGGCTAAAGCCGCGTTCGCGAGGTTCCGTTGCCGAGAACATTGGCCAAAGTGGCGCCGTACTGCGGGGTGGAACCTTTCGTTTCAAGGGCAATTTATATTTTCGCGACGTGGACGGACGCAGCTGTCCCAACAATGAGGACTACAACAGTCGCTGTGCCACTGAAATGTTCCCCACGGACTTCGATATGCGTTCCAAGCATGTCTGGACAGTGCTAGACAAAAAGAACGTGGTGATGGGCATTAAGACGCAGGTGAGCAGCTGGTGTGGTCGATGCAAGAAATGGCAGCATGCTAATCCGTTTATTTCCCTATGCAGCTGCTCGATCATATGACGGAGCAAACCAAAACGGTAGCAACTATCAGCAAACCCGGAAAACGCAAGGCGATCGATTTACATGAGCAGACGCTGGCCAGTTTGCTTAGCTCAGTGGATGGCAGCTTTAGCATTGACTGGAATCAAATTAGCAACTTGGATGTTGATTATCGTCATTCGTCCTATAGCTGTGAGGCCATGTGGCTTGTGTATTTGCATCCACAACTTAATCGCGACGATTGGACAAACGAGGAGGATGACAAACTGCTGGAGGCGGCACGGGCCAACAAGCTGCAAAACTGGGCAGCCATTGCGGAGGCAGTGGAAAAGCGTTCCGACTACCAATGCTTTGTCCGCATGCAGACAACGCTGCGATTTAGCCTTGAGCCCGCCAACTTTAAATGGAGGGAACAGGACAATGAGAGATTGCGAAAGCTGGTATCGCGGAATACGGTGAACGGTGTTATTAACTGGTCCCAGGTAGTCGAGCATTTTCCGGGCAGATCCAGATCCACTCTAATTGGACGTTACATGTATGTCCTGCATCCCAGCATCAGTCATGGTAAGTGAACAGTGAGCAACGAATTTCGCAAGATTAAATCACATTTGTGGCAATTAACATATTTCAGAACCGTTTAGCCCCAAGGAGGACATGATGCTGTTTGCGGCCTTTGAGCAGTACAATGGCAAATTCAACTGCTTTCCGCGCACCTTGTTTCCAAATCGATCCTTGGCTCAGCTGCGCACGCGCTACCACAATGTGTTGGCAGCGCATAATAAAACCGAATCCTGGTCGGTGATCGATGACATGAAGCTGGTGGAATTTGTGGCCGAGCATGGCACCTCTCAGTGGGTGAACTGTGCCAGTCATTTGGGCAATCACACCCGTACCAGCTGTCGCACACGCTACCTGGTCGTCAAGCGTTTTCTGGAGCAGAATCCGGATGCATCGGTTGACGACATACCCCGCCGTATTCGCAGGACCAGACGAAATGCGCAGGTCACTGCCGACAATTGGACGCAACGCTTGGAGGAATTCAATGAGGACCCAGACTCAATACTCAACACGGATGCGCCTCCTAAAGTAAAGAAGATCAAAGTGGAGCCACAGGGCTATGTGGATAAGTTACGTGGCCTGGACATTCGCATCTATGAGTACTTTAAGTATGCCTATAACCTTAACCTGCGTTCGCCCGCAGCGCCCATTCCGCAACCAAGAGATGCACGTAATCTGCATGTTGTAGCCAATGCACTGAGCTTCCGACCACCCGCCACTGAAGGCCTGTTGACTGATAGCGCTTCGCTGCCCAAGCATCTAAGTCGGCTCTATAGTAAAATGCTGCGTCAACTGCCGCCTATTAATGACAGTGAATCACCAGCGACTCAGCTTTTGCCACCCAATTGGTCCACGATGATGGGGTTCCGAGCCATTTGCATATTGAATTCGTGTAATCATGCGACTGACGTACAATTGACCATCAATTATGATGAATCTCACCCGGCTGTGCAGCTATTTCGGCAAAGATTGCGTAACCTCTTCTATCGAACGACGCTGTTGAGTCGCCTGGAGACAACCGAGTTTAAGCAATTGCCACAGGCGTTGATCCAACTGCCGCGTCCAGAATCAAACTGGCCAAAGGCGGCCCAGGACGTGGCGCGCAGACAACTTGACGAATTGGAGTGTATGAAGATTGTGCGGCGCAATCTAAAATCCGAACCAACTGACGGCAACGATGAGCCTGGCGTTAAGCAGGAGGTTTCCATTTAGTAGCTTGGTTTAAATTTGATTTTATTATAACTAATATCGTATTTATGTATATGTATATAATAATAACTAACAATATGGAAGATATCCCTATACAAACAAGTTGTTGACTTTAAATTGGGATAAATACCTTTATAAATTATGTATGTTTTATGTATAAGTATTTTAAATCGTTCTTTAGGTACTTATTATGTGGTTAGCAAGCATTCGTTTAGCGGGCTATAATAAATAACGCTATTAGCCAGATTATTGCATATCTTGACGGCAGAGTTGTGCCTATAAGCATTACCATTACTATTTAATTAGCATTGAAAAAATTAGTGCTAGTGAAATTTCATTTCAGTAGGCATTGAAAAAAGTAGTGCTAATGAAATCGAATTTAACTAGCATTGAAAAAACTAGTGCTAGTAAAAATTTTTATTAATTTTCATTTTCAATGCCAATGAAAATTGTTTAATTAGCATTGAGTAATTATAGGAAAAAATTATTTTAAATAAAATTATTAATTATTTTTTTTGGAAAAATTGAAAAAAATTGGAAAAAATTTAGAAAAATGGAAATAAAATTGTAGAAAAATGTGGAAAATGGCTTTTCCAATAGTTTTCCCGATATACCATATATTTAAACGATAGTTTTATACGCCATGTGCCACCAGATGGAACACCCTCTGTGATTCTTTTCAGCATTTGCACAAGCACAAAGATAAGCTTGAGGAGCTATGTACGCTATTGGGAGTAGCAAAGCTGACTTTCCGATAATTTCAATATTAAGAGGAATATTGCCAAATAATGGAGCCATTGGCAACAGGGCTCGACTTCCTCCAAGGGGAAAAAACCATGTTGTATGGGTATTTCATTCCTACCCTTATAACCATAAAGGTGAAGTGGCAGAAAATGCAATTTCTTAATTGAGAGTATGGTGGATGCACTGATAAGGGGGGGTTTATGGGAAAACTATCGGAAAAACCATTTTCCGCAATTTTATTTCCATTTTTCTAAATTTTTTCCAATTTTTTTCAATTTTTCCAAAAAAATAATTATTAATTTTATTTAAAATAATATTTTCCTATACTACTCCTACTCAATGTTAATTAAACAATTTTCATTGGCATTGAAAATGAAAAGTAATGAACATTTTTCACTAGCACTAGTTTTTTCAATGCTAGTTAAATTCGATTTCATTAGCACTACTTTTTTCAACGCCTACTGAAATGACATTTCACTAGCACTACTATTTTTTAATGCCAAATTCATTAAAAAAGTAGTTAATTAGGAACAACTCTGCTTGACGGTTTAATTTGGATAGATTCAATTACTGAAAGTTGCTAAAGTCCGTTTTCAGTTTGATCGTCGGATTTTGAGGCTTGGCCAGCAATCCCTTACGCTGCGCCTCGCTGGCTTTCTGGGCGAGATTAATTGACTGCTGCTGACTCCGTATGGCCGCCTCCAGTTTCTGGCGCAGCTCGGGCTTTTGGCTCATCAGCGCCTTGAATTCCTGCGGATATTTGGGTCCAATCTTGAGAAGCCACTGCAACGCCTGCTCGTGCAGCTGCCGCTGGTATCTGGGCAACGTGCGCAGCTTGCTCGGATCGGCCAAGTAGCTAATTAGCACCGGTACTAGCAGCGTTAGCATTTGTATATCTGTGGAGAGTTCAAATCAATTTATTAGGCAACATCAAATGAAAAGTCAGGAAAAAGCAAGACAATTAACGGTGCAGTGCAACTGTTTGGGGTGTGTGAACACTTTTCTGTTATCGATAAAGAACAACATCGATATTTACATGCAGTTTGCTACGACATTAAAAGCTATTTAATTTGCAGCTACAACAATAACAACAAACAGTTGATTATTTATTTGATTAATTAAAACAATTTGTTAGTGTGCTTTTAATGCATTTGTTAACATTGAGGGTGCAAAACAAGAATCTGGTGTGAATGATTTGATTATTGATTAGTGGGCGCATCTATTTACCTTGTAGCAAGTTTCCTAACGATATAAATATTTTATTTTTGTATTCAAGTGTGATTAATGAATGAGTAAAGCCGGTTAAAGAGAAGAGACGAAGAGAGAAAAAAAGAGCAGAATGTAAAAAAACGGTACTATTTGACGACAATAACAAATTGTGCGCCAAGTTGGCAGCGCTATTCGCCATTGATAACGGACAAATGCACTGGGAAGAACGCACTAGTTGCGAATTGTACAGGTCTGTCCAATTAGAACAGTCCTGTGAGTTATGATAAATTACAGACAAAGGCATAAGTATTTTGACACCATTTAAAGTTAATTCTACTGGTAATTTGAAAAGTTTTGCATCAATGGAAAGGTCATTCGAATTCCTTTTGAATGATATAAAACTTTCCTTAACCCATTAGGTACCCATCGAAATTTTCGAATTTTTGTAAACGTCTATTTTTTAACTTTTTTCCTCGATTTAAAAAAAAATGCTTTGTTGCATTTTCCTTATTTTCATACAAAAGGTGAATTTTTTGCCATTTTCAAAAAATCATATAAAATACTAGCGAATAGATATTTCAGAATATTTTGAGATATTTTTATGCAGTCACTATTAGAATTGTTTAAAAAAAACTTTTTGCATCAAAACATTTGTTTTAAAATATAGAGGGAAAAAGTTGAAAAAGTAGACGAAAATTTCTATGGGTTCCTAATGGGTTAAGGAAAGTCTTAAATCATTCAAAAGCAATTCGAATGACCTTTCTATGAATGCCAAATTTTGCATGAAGTAAGTTCTAATAACTTTAAATGGTGTCAAAATACTTATGCCTATGACTGTACATAAATTAAATGATAGAGTATCTGCTACTTACGATGCTGCGGCTCAGCGAGCTCAATTAGTTGATCCACAGTGACAATGCTCTCGAGGGTCACCTGAAGCTCCAATTCACTGGCTGGCGTCTTGCTGGACTCCGCGTACAGGGACTCGATGATCCGGGGCGCCAGAGCATGTATGTAGGGCGTGGCAGTTTTAAGATCCGCCTTTGTGAATATGGAGCGCGTTGTTTCGATGCACTTCAGCTTAATCGACAAGTGCTCCGATTGCAGACACTGTCGGAAATGATTGATGCACGGATATTGCAAGGAGGGCGTGGACACCACAGAGGCGGGCGTGTGGAGAATGAAAACAGAGATTGCCAGCAACATGGTAACCTCATCCACCTTGCGCTCCTCATTGTCACCAGCCGTTTTCGTCATATCAATGATGGTGGCTAGTGCACTCTGGAGCAGCTGCTGCCAATCCTCCATAGTGCTCGGCTGCTGCGACCAGCGATGGATGCAAACAGAGCGCAGACACTGTAGGGCCGCTTGGACAGCGCACGTGTTGGCCAGAATGCTGCTATCGATGGACGACTTGTTGGCTATCTCCCTGATGATGCTCGTGGTCATGTAGAGGATGGTGGGCAGTATGGTCAATGCACCGCTGGGCGTGCACAGCTCGAGTAGCTGCTCAACACACTGCAGACCGCTGGCCACCAGCCGACTATTCTCATCGCCCAATACCGAAAAGAAGGAGGCGTTGTTTTTGGCATACGCATAGTCCATCTGTAGGTTGGTCTGCTTGCTGGGATTCAGGCTGGGTATTTGGCGCACGAAGAGACACAGACACACCTCCAATACGGCATAGACATGCGAACTGCCCGGCTGCATGACGCTGCCCTCTCCCAATTCCAGACATTCCGTCTCCGTCTCATTCTCATTGGCATTGTCTGGTTGCTTTTGGGCATCTCGACTGCGTTGCAGATCCTCGCGAGCTGCTTGGATGGTCTGCTTGAGTATTTCCACGCAAAGCAGCTGCACGAGCAGCTCGTCTCGCGTGAGTATCTGTCGATGCAGCACATGGCATAGCTCGATAGTCAGCGCCCGATCTTTGATCAGCTGGCGTCGTGCCCAATCCGAATCAAAGATGCTGTGCAGCGACCGCAGGCAGCTGACAATGTTCTTGGGCTTGTCCGAGCTGCGCATGCTGCACAATGCCTCCATGCAAATGCCAAAGATCATGTGAAAGCGATCCGCCGACAAGGAGCCGTGTGTTATGTGATTGTTATTGGACTCGGTCTCTGGTGTGCCTGGTGCGGTGGTTTCCACTTGCGTTTGGGTCTCCTGATGCCGGGCAAAGCCCTCGTCGCGCAGCCAGAGCGCAGCTGCATACAGAATGGGTGGCCAGCTGGTCATGTAGTGTGGCTTGGACGAGTTGATCGTGTCCGTGGTGTAGAAAGATCCGCCATCCCGCGGCAATTGTGATTGAAACTCGGCGGGCAGCAGCAACAGCGCATGATCCTTCATCGCGGCCAGCCAATGGTTGGATAAATTATGCAGCTCCGGCTGCACCAGACCCAGCAAACTTTCACCCCGATTATCAGCGTCCAGATCCAGGCCACTCACCAGCTCTGTTTGGGTGGACGATGCTGCTCCAACGCCAACTTGGGAGATGGCTAGAAGTGAGGCGGGCGCTTTGCCATTGCCCAGCATGGCGACAATGTAGACTTCGGCCCAGGCCTTCAATATGCTGAGCTTCTCCAGCGTGGCCATGGATTCATTATACAGCTGTGTGCTGTTCGTCTTCGTGTATAGCTTGTTCAGCGAACTAACCAGCAATTGATGCACACGCCGCAAATCGCTGATGTCACGCGCGACCCCGGAGCCAATCCAGGCGGAGCACACCTCACAGGCGGCGGCGGTAACATGCGAGGGTGTATCGGGCGCAAAGGCCGGACGCAAGGCGGCGCCCACCTGTGCCTGGTACTGCTCCAGCAGCAGATGGCCCGGAAACTCGGGCTCCGGCACATTCGCAAAACGATCGATGATCTCCTGCAGCGTGCGTAATCCCTCCAGCCGTAATTGATCCGAATCCGAGGTGGCTGCCATAAATGACATGCGTATGAGCTCCGCCAGATGCAGTATCAGAAAATCGCCGCTGCGTGACTTGACCAGCTGCTGTTCCTTGGCCTGCAGCAGATCGAAATGCAACGCATTGGCCGCCTCGCAGCTGGCGATGATGCGGCGCACCGACTGTGAGGCAAAGACACGAGTGGGCCAACGTGGCTGCACGGCGGGATGCGTGGAGGTATTCTCCTCCGCCCGATACTCGGTGACATCGTCGGCATACTCCTCCTCCTCGTCATCGTCGTCGTCTGTGTGCTGTGCCTCGCCTGCGGCTGACTTTCCGGCTGCATCCGCTGACGTTGCCGAGCCCGTTTGATCCTCAATGGGTCCGCCGCTCTCTACGGCCACGGTGAGTACTTTCTTGCAGAGGCTCAGCCAGTTGCTAAGATTGTCCGCAGCGAGCATTTGCAGCATGGACGTCAATGTGTCGTGTATGTTCTTCAGCATCTCCGCATCCGTTTCAGTGTCCAGCATGGAGAAGAGCAGGCCGGGCAGTCCGTATTCCGTAATAACCAAATCCGGGCATTGTTCCGGTGTTATGGTCAACGCCAATTCGCATACTTCCCGCGCCTCGCGATGCGCCAGCTGGCGGAGACAGGCGACAGCCGCCTTTCGTAGTATAAAGTAATTGCTGGACAGCATTTTGACCAGCGTCGGCACGAGCGTGTCCAGCTGCAGCGACTTGCAGGCGAACAGATGCAGCTGCTGGAGGCAGCCAATTGCCTCGGATTGCACCAGGGGATCGGCGTGAGATTGCAGCAATGCAGCAGCACAGAGGAACGAGCTGCGCATGGCGCACACAGCTGCATTGTTGCCCTGCAGCTCTGGACCAACGGTGGTGATCAAAGCGTTCACCACACGTCCCACACACTGATGCACATCCACGTGGGCATGCGGTACGCTCAGTAGAAGCTTCAGGCAGAGGGTTAACGTTGCCTCCACATAGCCACGGAACATGGGACCACCGGAGTCGGCAATCTGGGCCAGAGCATAGAGCGACCAGACCTGTACCACGGGGGAGGCGCTATCCTGGGCCAGGGCTAACAATATGGACACACTGGTGTTTAGATGCTGTGAGGATCCCATGCCGCCGACATAACGATGCAGACAGCCCAAGGCATGCGAGTGTCCCGTTCGTGTCACCACATCCCGTGCCGACTTCAGTTTATCGAAACTATTCTGCGCCAGCTCGGCGGTAAAGTGCGAGTCGGCGACGACTTGGGCCAAACGGCCAAGGGATTCGCCGGCGGCACAGCGTATTGTTGAATTGGCGCTGGTGAGAGAGGCGACAATTAGACTTGTGGCACTCTTCTTCACATCCTCCTGGCCAATGCTCGTCTTGCTGTCCGTCAACTGTTTCAGGGCGAACAGCAATGCGGTAAATATATTCATCTGGATCGCCTCCTGGCGATTGCTCTTTGCCTGCTTAATGCATTCCGCAAAGTGATCCAGCATTTGCAGGCGATGCTTGTTGGCCACCTTGGGGAAAATGGTGCCGTACAGCGTTACGGCCATGTCGATAACCGCCACGCCCAATGGCAGCGGTCCCGGGCATTGTTGTACCTTGCTGATCAGCTGTATGTTGTTATTGCCCGTATTACTTGCGCTCGTCGCATAGTTGTGCTGGGCCGACCAGTTCGGTCGGTATAGACAACAGGGATCGTGCTCCAGGGCGCCGGAACCAGCAGCGCTATTCGGCTGAAGCTGTGCGTAGAAAGGAGGCAAAAGGGACAGTAATTAGTAAAGGTTTAAAAAAAAGATAAAAAAAATAATTGTGAATTAACGAGAAAGGCATTTTAAAGTACTAAGCTCGCTTGAAAACTAACGAATAAGGCAAAACTATAACAAAAAAAAAGTACGCAACTAGTTATAGTTGCATCCTTGAGCAATAAGCTGAGAAGTAACGAGTGATAACAAAAAAATGCAACGAATATCAATAAAATAATTAACCAAGCGGAACAGTCGAGTGCACTCGACAGTAATATACCCTGGACCTAGGCCCCGGCACGCCAAAGATTTGATGCCTATGCAATTCTCTATCGTTTTTGTGGCAGCTACATACACATATAATATAAATGAGTGATTTAAACCAATTTGCAAGGCACATTTAAATTTTAAAAATTTATTAAGAGTACAAATAATAAGAGTAAAAACCAGGAATCAAACCCACGACCCCCGCGCACGGGCGCGTATCTCTTAGACTTACAATTCAAAATATTAAATAATTGAAAATCATTTGCAACGAGTTATAGTTGAATCCTTGAGTGATAAGCTAATCTCGCTCGAAACGTAACGAGTAACCAATTTAAGAAAATGCAACGAGTAAAATCAATAAAGCAATCGATTTAAGTTTTAAGCATCTTCGCCTTAGAAGTAACAATTAAACGAACAACTAATAAAAGTTGCTTTCTGTAGCCATTGCAAATTGTCTAATTAAAGCATCAAAATAATTAAATCAAGCATAAACACAATAAACAGATACTCGCTAGAAATCTAACGAGTAGAAAGAATTCGAAATTCGACTTTGGAAAAAGACGAATTACGCATGCAAAAGTAAATTGTTAAAGACAAATATTTGATCACGCTTTTTCTGAGGGACGGGCGCGTAACTTACATGCTCGCCATCGACTTTACGATTGGGTTCCATCTGTGCCGTTATCGACAATGCATGTACAGAAATTGGGGAAAATAGTTTAAGAGGTAAAAAATAGTTTTGGTTACATGTAACTGACACCATACACACTTGGAAAGATCCCACCCAGACCTTAATTTATTGTTCAGTTCCCATTTACTATGACGTACCTGATCCTCGATGGTGCGGTGATTGGTTTCCTGCAGCCATGTGCCCAATATGATGGAGTCATCGCCGTGGCAAAGGGTGCGCAATAGCGAATTTGTTGTGTTGGCCGCATTATCCGACAATGTAAACTCCGAGACGAGCATGCGCAAGAGATGCGTGTAGGATGCCTCCAGCACAGTGGGGGGCAAGAGCGTCAGGGTTTCAAACAGACGTAAACGCACCATAGCCGCGGGAGCCTTCAGCTGGGTGCCATAGCTCTTGAGGACAGTGGCCAAGCTGCAGACGAGAATTCAAATTTAAATGGGAATGAAGAGAAGGAGGCGCATGGTAAACTCACTTGACCAGCATGGCTAAGGCGCTCTCGATGGGCGTGAGCAGACGCCGTGTTATATCCTCGCTGACCAGATCCGGGCAGTTGAGCAGAAAGCTGTGCATAACGGACAGCGCACCAGCACGTCCCTCTAGGGTCACCTGCCAGGTGAAGGCGTCGCCGCGTGCCTTCTCCGATTCAAGTTCCTTGTTGGAGCGTGGAAATGAGTTGCGCCAAAGGAGCAACATGCGTGGCAATAGACCTTTGACCACCGGCGAACCAAGAGTCATAATGGCGCCAATCAGGAGCCAACCCGCCTGGGTGCGATGCAGCGACATGCGGCTATTCTGGGAAGCAGAACGCAGCAGCTCCTCGGCACAGTTGAACACCACTTTGCCCTTGGTGTGCGGTATGCCCAATGGTGAGTAGCGTGCGCTGCCCAAAATGGCCGCCAAAGCGCAGCTATAGCCCGCAATGGCCTCCGGCGAGGAACGCATCTGTTCAATGGCCTCGATAAACCGATCGATAAGTGGCGTTATCTGACTGGGAACTGCAATGCAGCAGCTCCTCAAACACCAGGCAGCAGCCAAACGTGCCGCCGCACATGGATGCACCAACACCGCGCAGGTGGCATCAATAGCATTGAGAGATTGATCTGTCAGCAGACTCTGCGCCGTTGTGCCCAGGCCAATAAAGAGGGAGCTGAGCTCCTGAAGCGCGCAGACCAGAAGGTGCTGACTGAAGAGCGTCTCCTGGTTCGAATCCTTGGCATTCTCGGGATTAAAGTCGATAGAGTTCATTTGCTTGGCCACCAGATGGATGAGTTCCTTGCAGGCGGCGCTTTGCGCCTTCTCTCCAAGCATTTTGCCAATGGTCGATCGTAGTATAAAGTTGATGCATTTCCGTGAGTAGACGGCGTCCACGTGAGAGCAAGCCGCCTTGGGATTCGCCACCAGATCCAGTATATGTGCCAGAAATGTGCTCAGTTGCCGTTCGAGCCAAACGCTGCCCATGAACTGCACAAATACGACATATGCATGGGTGACTCCGACGCGCACCTCACGATTGACCCCAGAGCTGCCCTTGATGATCTCGCCGGTGCCCTTGAGGAACGAGGCGCCGCCGCGCAGAAAACCGGCCATCAGTATGTTCAATGCTTCGTCCAATGAAACCAGACGCAGTGTGGCGCCTTTGGCAGACTGCAGTGCGGCTAGGGCCTGGGCATGAGGTGATTTCTTGTTGCCCACCGCCTCCGCCAATTGTTGCGTGTAGGCCAAGAGCGTGCCCAGGAGCTGGGCAACGGCGCAGCGCACCTCATAGTTGCTGCCGTCGAAGGCTCGGAAGCACAGATTGCCCAAGCTCTCCAGCTCCGCTTGATACAGAAATGGAGCACTGTAAATCATCTTGAGAATGCAACGAGCGGCGGCAACTCGCACGGCCATCACCCGGTCGAGCAGACAATGCTTGGCCGCCTTGTAGATGTCCTTGTGCACGTTGGCAATGGCGGTGCCCATTCCGGCGTTCACCTTCTCCAGCGTGTGCATGATCTCGATGCGAGCCTGCGACTCGGCGTTTCTTAGGGTGCGGATTAAGATCTGCACGGTATCCTCATAGGTGCGGCCCATCATACGACCCAGTTTCTCGTACATTGAGCCCAATACGCAAATGGCAGCTCTGTAAAATTATTAATTAATGAAAAGTCAGAATAGGAGAAAGTGAAAAGCTGATAATACGCGGAGGACCTCCAAACAAAAAAATAATCCAAAATTAGAGGGCGACTTACAGTGAATTAAGGTGCAACAATTATTTCCGGGTCTCTTCTAGTTTTTATTTTATTGCAAAATTAACTTTTTTTAGTCAACCATGCAAAAAGTTAATTTTGCATTAAATTTCAAAATTAATTTAAAAAAAAACTAGAAAAGACCCGAAAATAATTTGTGCACCTTAATTCATTATAAAACGCCCTCTAATTTTTGATTTTTTTTATTGGAGGTGTTCCGCATATTGTGGACTTTTACCGTTGACTTTTACTTACAGCTTTGTTGGCAAATAGCTGGGCGAGTCGTCCTTGTTCTTCAGTATATCATTGCACGCATTAACAGTGTCAAACAGCATGAAGGTGTCGCCCACCGAGAAGAGTGTGGCCAGTGCGCTGGCAATGAGCTTGCGCATGGGTGGACCTGGTGCACCCTGTATGCGCTCCGTGAGCTGTTGCACCAGCTTCTTTTGTCCCGTCTTGATCTCATGCTTGGGCATATGCGGCAATGACTTTTCCAAATAACGTAACCATTCCAGCTCGAAAACGGCACGCTTATGTTCCGGCAACTGCTTCATTGCCTCCTCGTTGAGGGTCAGTGTGTGGGCGAGCTCCATTTCGTCGTGTGGCGCTGTCGTCTCTTCGGGACTGTGGCCCGTTGCTTTGCCAGCGGCGGTGTCGTCACTATGTATAAACGATCTGCAATGCAAATGGAATGTTTCTAATTAATTAAAATACATACAATATACGAGTATGAATAAAAGTATGTGTGTGAATGCTTGAGAGTATTTGTGGCGTGGGAATGATGGCAAACAGGCGTTGCACTGTGGGCAAAACCGATAGTCTTGCAAAAAATAAAAAGAATTGTTTAATTGTCCCAAAATTGCTTTTGATATCAAAATACCTATAATATTAATTAAACAAAGAGGTCGACTATAAAACAAAGTTTTCGTCTAGGAGTAGTTTTTATACTCGTTACTTAAAAAATAAGTAAAAGGAGATATTGTATTCGTTGCAATGTATAAAACAGGGAGAAGGAAGCATCTCCGACACTATAAATTATATATATTCTTGATCAGCATCAACAGCCGAGTCGATATAGCCATCTGCCCGTCCTTCTGTGTGACGGCCTAGATTTCAGAGACTATAAGAGCTAGAGCAACCAAATTTTGCACACAGACTTATATAACGCAGATCAAGTTTGTTTCAAACGTTTGCCCCTTTCCGCTTCCGTAAATCGCGAAAAGCCACCACACGCACAGTTTTCAAGATATTAGGATTTTTTACTAACTAACATTAGCTACTATTATTGCCTATCATCCAACTGAATCATAGCAAGATCGGACTATAGCCTTTCCCACTTGTTTTTTATTATTATTGGTAAAATATAAAATTAATTTCAGTACTTCAAATTTGAAAAAAAAATCCAAATATCATTTGAATATCTTGACTAATTTCGAAAAAGTCATCGCTAATCTAGGTATTTCTTCCACTGTGCGTTTTCCGCTCCAATTTCGACATACATATGTGCGATCACTTTAATGAGCTGCCTATCGATAACTTGCAGCCTGTCAGGGCTATAGCGCTTGACCTTGGACTTGCCAGCCCGTTTGAAGAATCAAAAGAGAAGGTCACACACCGACAGTGTAGAAGCCCCTTACTAGCTTTTCAATTGAAAAATCGTGCATCATCAGACGAGCCGAGCTGAATGAATGCGATGACGCTTTATCATCTTGCTAAATATTGAATGAATTACACACAAATAACGAGAAAAGCAGCGTCTAACACAATCACACATGCACAATGATAAGTGCAAGCTGTCGCCTTGGGCGCGATAAAAAGCAAATCGTTGACACACATAGCCTCATCCTATAAAATACACACCACACAACAAGTCAAGAGAAGCCAAATTTCAAGAGGGGGACGAGGTCGAACCCCAAAAAAAACAAAGAAAGGCATGAAACGCCAAACCTCTTTGTCTTTTAGTACGAAAATTATATGCGCCGGTTGTGGGGCAATGGTAATGCGGCAGCCACCACAATGGGGTAACGTCCTAAGGACTATACCAAAGGGGCTTTTGTTTGTGGTCGGCATTCAAGTGTCGCGCGTGTTGCATATACACAAAATCAAAATCCATACATGCAAAAGCTAGAACAATTGACGTCTGCGGGCTCGAGTTACATAAGACGCCTTGCAACAGAAAGAAGCAGCGCTCTTGTCTTCGTCGCCGTCGTGTGGATGCCACATAAAGGAAACAAGTAAAACCTGTAAGGTGCAGCAATAGGAAAAAGCAACCACTATAAAAAAAGAGTAAAAAGTAAAAACCAAAAACCGCCGCTTCACCGTTCTGCAGCTCAGACAAAAGCATCGACTTCGACTTCGTCATCTTCACATCCCACCCCATTCTGGGCTGATGCCTAGAGGGTAGAGGAGTTTCCCCGTACAGTCTGCCCCTGGTGGTTGTTTGTTGTTTTTGATGCATTTGTTGTTGTCTGTTGCAGATTTATTTACCTGCGCGCCTCGTTGATGACTTTGCGCAGAAATTGCGGCGTGCGTGCAAAGTTTAAGTTTTCCATTGCATTCACAACTTTGATTTAAAAACTTTCTTTTGCTTTTGGCCAATTATTGTTGGCAGCGCCTCTTGCCGCTTGCAACTTTCACACAAATCGATAACGTCTTTTTTTGTTCATACAACTTTTGCACAAGTAACAATAAATTAGTTGCTAATATGTTTTTAGCATGATGTCTTTTTCTTTACATCACAAATGTTCAATTATTAAATAGTTGTCTACTAATAACTCTGAAGTAATTGCAGAAAAATGTGTGTGCTTTGAAAATAAATTGAGGCAGCTACGAGCGGCACTTGCTACGCGCAGCAAATCCAAATGGCAACTGGAAGCAAGCAGCAAAGAGCGGCAAGTCAACCCGTAACGCCACGGCCGTCACAGTTCAGAGAGTTGTGGGATGTTACGAGGTAAGCTATGTGACGTCACAAGTTTACTTCTAATATTGTTGATGTATTAATGTTTTCAAATGAATTCAAATATATACTGGAGTGCCACAGAAATCTCTTTCACTTGAATTTGACGTAAATTTGTATGAAATTTACGTCAATTTTCAGGTGAAATAGATTTCTGTGACACCCCAGATATTGTGGCTATTAAGTTATATATAAATGATTTTATTTAAATTTGTTTTTACTCAACGCTCACAGTTTTATATTAATAAATTATGCTAAAACATCAGCTATAATTCAGCTATATAATTCATTTTTCAAACACTCGTGACGTCATCAGCAAGAGATTCTGTGTAATCTCTTTATTAATTTTATCTTGGGGCACAGGCGTCTCGCTGACTGGTTGCAAAAATAAAAAACAAGTGAGAGAAAGAGCAGAAGCAAGAGGAACACCACAAAGAGAGCATGTCGCTCTTTTTGATTCGCTCTCATTTGCTCGCGCGCGTGTTTGTGTGCGTGTGTGTGTAAGCATTAATGATGACGTCGTCACAGCTGTTGACAGCCGCTTGCAACAAATTGGCAAGTCGTTATCGATAACTAACTATGTGGGCGGACTGCCAAACTGTGTCAATGTGTCAAAGAGCCGCTTCAAGTGATTAGTTTATGAATTAAAATTTATTACGATCTTGATTTATTACAAAATTAGTACTTATGTATAAACTAGGGCAAAAACTGCATGCTGGGTATGTTGATGAGCGCCTTTGATGTGGCGCTTTTCGGATTACCCAGTTCCTTAATTATACCCTGGACACGGGCAACAACATCACTGCGTTGGACATCGCCACGGTCGAGCATGCGTTGGAAAAGCGTGTGCAGCTGACGTGTCGAGGAGGCATTCGATAGCTCGAACAACTGCTGCAGCAAATCCTCCGAGTAGCCCTCGTATTTACTGAGATTGGCCGCCTTTGCATCGCGCTTGAGCAGATCATAGACGAGCAGAAAGTCCACATAGGGCTTTGTTGGCGGCACGCGTTTTTTGCCCGCCGTCGATGTGCTGCTCCAGCGATCCATTGCCGACTCCACGTCAAATGCGGCACGTCCGTAATTGTCATCGTACAAGCGCAAGAAGTTATCTAAGGACTCCACATCGTTGGTAAAATCATCGTGCAGTGCCTCCGTTTGGATATCGCGGATTAGCGAAAGTGGTAACTTGTCAAAGTCCGAATCACCGTGGATCTCACTGAACAGCGCCTGGCCCTCCAGTGGTGATGGTGCAGCTCTCGAGCGGCCTGCACCTGGAGCAAAGAGTGCTGGTCCATGCGCTGGCGTGGGCGCGGCAGTCGGTCGTTCCGTGGTCGTGGTGCGTTGTGGTGTCTCCCACCAGCTGGGTGGCTGCCACCAGCCGCTTGTGCTGCCAGCGGGTCTTCGCGTTGTAGATGGTCTGCCACTGGGCTTGGTCGTAGACTTGGGTGGAGTGGGAGGCAGTGGAGTGCTGCTGGCTACCTGCTGCTCCTCATCGGCTGCAGCACTGAACGGTGGCTCCGCGGTGGTGCTGGAGAGCGGCTCATATTGCAACAGATCGATGTAGTAGGCCAGCGCCTGCATGGAGGCGGGCAGATAGCTGTTCAACAGATTGGCAGGCTGACCGGGCGAAAGTAGGCCCAGTAGCAGCAGCACTAGCAATAACCAACTGCGCATTTCACTAAATTTGTATTTTTATGGTCGAGTTTTGAACGATTTGCGCGGCAGAAAGACAGTTGGTTAACTAAAAGTGGGCAGCCAGCAGCAAGAATCTTCAGACACTGAAGCTGGTTTTTCAAATTGGTCGCTCATGCTAAGTTTGGTAATACCCTGTAGCTGCAAACTGTGTTATGAGGGTGGATCAATCGTTGACTATACTAAGCCAAATATCACAGATTTATTTGCGTCGAAACATTTAACATCCTTATTAATTCAAGCAATTTATAGAGAATTTCGGCCATAAAGATTCTTCAATTGCATAACTTTAGAATCGTCTCACTATTATATTCAATAAGTTTTCCAGGGTATCTCTGAGTTGAATACACTTGGCACATTTGTGCTGTCTCTTTCTCTTTGTTTTTTTTTTTTAATTTGGCAAACTTGTTAAACAGAGGCCAGCGACCGCTTTGAGTTGCGTCAAAAATTTTTGGTAACCGTCGTTGTCCTCAGGCGTTGTTCTTGGAAAGAGTGAAAGATGTTGAAGTGTGCGCTGTAAACCAGTTTGGGTATGGGCGAAGGCGTCTGCTAAATATTTATAAGGGGCATTCATATAAACCTGATTTTATTCCGTATGAATTTTTGGCAAATGAATGATCGAAAAACACACATTACATCAAAATGCAGTTTGAATTGAACAGAACAGTTTGAGAGTAACTGATTAATGCAGTCGCACGCATTATCGATCAATGTGGTAATCGAGAGCAGCAGCTGTTGACCGGCAATAAAAGAAAGAGCGAGATAGCACAAACCTGTTGTACTCTTACTATGCCTACGTCACAGTCTCTCGTTCTTGCCTAGGCTATGTTTTCGCTTTTCGGGCAAGCACAAAAAAATGGTACAAGGTAAACAGGCCATAGTCATTCAATATAGCGGCAGCACATAACGGATAAGCGCACAAAAGTGAGATGGCACAAAATTATATTTAATTATGCAGAGAAGTTGACCCAAATATTTGTCAACGGTATCGCATATCCGTTTTTCACAAACAAGCAAAAGAAAAGCGACGATTAACACCTCATATAATATCGAAAACTATAATTATTGATGTCGTGTCGTGTTGTCGCAGTCTTAAATGACAGCGGAGCACCCACACCCACAATCGCATACACTTGCAAACATACACAAATGTTCCATTACACTTCTTTTATTTGTATTTTAAGTGCTAAACTCACCGTTTCACGGTTTGCACATTCACTTCTTAGCTTAAAAATCGATTTTCACATGTTTATTGCTTTTAATTTAAACAAATAAACATAATTTTCACTGTATTTTAGGTAATTTCCGCGACGCGATGATATGTGTTGGTGTCGATAGCCGATTATTTAATCGTTGCTAGGCAAAACGATAACATTCACCGAATATCGAACAAATCAGCTGTTCTTTAGCTACATTCATCGATAACATTAGATTGCACGTGTTGCAATGTTTAGTTTTGTTTGATATTTATTTCTACTGCGTTGAAAGTGAATTAAATTAAACAAAATGGCCAGAAGACCAGAGCATTCAGCACCGCCAGAGATTGTAAGTGAATTGGTGAATAATAAACCTCTATATTACATATAATCTGCCTTGCAGTTCTACAACGACGATGAGGCCAAGAAATATTCTACCAAGTAAGTTTTCGATTACCAAATGCATTTACAAATGTAGCTCAATGTTTATTTACATTTTCTATCAGCACACGTATAATTGAAATCCAGGTGGAAATGGCAGAGCGTGCCCTGGAGCTGCTCGCACTGCCCGACGACGACGAATCGCGGCTTATTTTGGACATTGGCTGCGGATCTGGACTCTCGGGCAGCGTTCTCGAAGACAGCGATCACATGTGGGTGGGCATCGATATATCGAAATCCATGCTGGACATTGCGGTTGAACGCCAAGTCACGGGCGATGTCATATTGGGCGACATGGGAGAGGGCATGCCCTTCAAGCCGGGCACTTTTGATGGCGCCATTTCGATATCGGCCTTGCAGTGGCTTTGCAACGCCGATAAATCCTACCACAATCCACACAAGCGTCTGCTGAAGTTCTTTAGCACACTGTTCTCCTGCCTGACGCGCACTGCACGCGCTGTTTTCCAGTTTTACCCAGAGAATTCGGACCAGATTGAGATGGTCACAGCACAGGCCATGAAGGCGGGCTTCTACGGCGGCCTGGTGGTCGATTATCCCAACTCTTCTAAGGCCAAAAAATACTATTTGGTGCTCATGACTGGCGGCGCAGCGGAACTGCCACAGGCCTTGGGTATGACAGTCTTCATTGTGATTTGAATTGTGTTCCAGTGCATCAGTCATTTCTTTTGCAGGCTCGCCGGAGGAGGAAAGGCGTGTTAACTATATAAAGAAGCGGGACGCGTGCCGCGATGCACGTGGTAAGGCGCCAAAGAAATCGCGAGATTGGATTCTGGCCAAGAAGGAACGTCGTCGTCGCCAGGGCCTAGAAACGCGTCCAGACACCAAGTATACGGCCAGGAAACGTAGTGGACGCTTTTAAGAATCGCTGAATATACAAATCAATTTATAATTTGCGTATTTATTTAAACACTTAAGCTTACAATTATAGTTAAATTGAACTAGACTCCTTTTAGCATACTACACATTGTCAAACGTCCTTGGTAGCAGGAGGTGATCCCTCCTCCTGCTTCTTTCTGTAACTCTCCCTTGCCCTTTGCTTGGGCGTATCGTACGAACTCTCTGCGACAAACATCAGATACACAGCTAGGCACGCAAAGATCAGGGTCAGCATCACCAGATCCGTTTGAGCCGATATTCTGCTGTGCTCCTTCTGCATTTGCAGTCGATCGTATTTCTGCTGAGCCGCCTGTCGTCTATCAAAGTTTTTGCCATAATGAGCTCGACTCCATTCGTCGAAGTCGTAAATGGGCGTGCGTCCTTCCGTGTCGGCCACCTTGGTTTTTGTAAAGCGTGACTTGTAGAATTTGGTCTGTGGATCATCCTCCTCCACATCCACATCCTTCTCTGCGTTCCGTATATTCTCTGCGTACTGCGGTCCCGCCGTATGCACAATGCCCTTGTCATATAGACGCCGCAATCGATAGTTTCCTAGCACCTCGTAGGCTTGATTGATTTCCCGAAACTTTTTGGCTGCCGTTTCGCTGCCCTTGTTTCGATCCGGATGGTAAGCCATGGACAACTTGTAGTACGCCGCCTTGATTTCAGTCTGTGTGGATCGCTTGCCAATGCCCAAATCATCGTAGTAGTTGAGCTGCCAATGCGTGTGTGTTGTGAACAGACTGCGGACTAACGGTCGCCACAATTGCTGGCCATGTTGCAGCATTACTTGATCGAATTCTGGCAATTGTTTTTTATTGTTATATCACAATATATATATATATTAGAACAAAACAAACGCACAGCTGTTTGCAGCTGAACTTGACCCGCGATATATTGCTTATCGCTTTTAGATTTATTGTTTTATCGATACGCCAGCTGATTGTCGGCGTTTGCAGGTGAATGGCAAATTGAAAACTGTTGCTGCCGCAACTTTTTTGGTTTTTCCTTTTGGACGTTATTTATATATAGCACGTCGAAGTAGTTGCTTGATATTTTCCACACAGCGTGCTTGTTTTTCACGCCAGTGTGTGTGTATGTGTGTGTGTGTGTGATCGAGAAGTTTCTGCAGCTATTGAATTTAGGCCAAACGGTATAAAAACAGTGCATATCTAACCAAAATCGTGAGTCACTCGCATCGATACTGAAGCATCGAGATCGTTTAGAGCTAAAATAATTGGTTTTCATTCAGCAAATTGTATAATCATGACTACCGACGACGATACAGCTGCTGCTGCTGCCGCCATCATCCACAAGGACAAAGGCAACGAAGCATTCAAGGCATCCCAATGGTCGGAGGCAGTGCAGCAATACAGCTCGGCCATCAAGCTGGGCGCCAAGCACAAAGAGTTGCCCGTGTTTTACAAAAATCGAGCTGCCGCTTATTTGAAACTGGAGCAGTACCAGAACGCCTTAGACGATTGCACAGAGTCGCTGCGCCTGGCGCCCAACGATCCGAAGGCGCTCTTCCGACGTGCCCAGGCATACGAGGCATTGAGCAAGCCCGAGGAGGCATACCGGGATGCCACGGCGCTATTCAAGGCCGATCCGGGCAACAAATCGGTGCAGCCAATGTTGAAGCGTTTGCATCTCATTGTGCAGGAGAATGCAGCTCGCAATGCCAAGACTTCAACAAAGGTGACGCAAATGATGGAGCTCACCTTTGACTTCGCTGCGCCCATAGAGAAGCGACGCTCAGCGGCCAATAATCTCGTCGTGCTGGCCAAGGAACCAACTGGCGCCGAGCTAATGTACAAGGAGCAGTGCATAGCAAAGATCGCTACGTTGGCCAAGGTGGAGAAGGATCATGACATCTATCTGAACATGGTGCGTGTGGTGGCCTCTTTGTGCGAAAACAGCGTGGAGCGCACCAAGGGTGTCCTCACCGAACTGGGTATTCCCTGGTTCATGCGCGTGCTCGATCAAAAGCACGAGGATTGCGTAAGCACCGCCCAGTTTTGTCTGCAGAGCATTATAAATGCGCTGTCTGGCCTTAAAAACAAGACCGACGCCAAGCCGGACAAGGAGTTGTGTAGTCGTAATAATCGGGAGATTGATTCACTGCTCACCTGCCTGGTGTACAGCATTACGGACCGCACAATTTCGGGCAAGGCGCGTGATGCTGTCATTGAGTTGCTCACACGAAACGTCCACTATACGGCCTTGGAGTGGGCGGAACGTTTGGTGGAGATACGTGGCCTGTGCCGCTTGCTGGAGGTGTGCTCCGAGCTCCAAGATTACAAATACGAGAGCGCTATGGACATAACCGCCTCCACCAGCACCATTGCCTCCGTCTGTTTGGCCCGCATCTATGAGAACATGTACTACGACGAGGCCAAGGTTCGTTTTACAGATCAAATCGATGAGTTTGTCAAGGATAAGCTGCTGTCGCCCGATATGGAGTCCAAGGTGCGTGTGACTGTGGCGATTACGGCGCTGCTCAGCGGTCCCCTAGATGTGGGCAATCAAATAGTGGCCAGAGAGGGTGAGTTAGAAGAGATCATATCAATTGACAACTTGTCTTTATTTATTGTTTATTTTTGTAGGCATTCTACAGATGATCCTCGCCATGGCAACCACGGATGATCTGCTGCAGCAGCGCGTGGCCTGCGAGTGCCTTATTGCGGCTTCCTCGAAGAAGGACAAGGCGAAGGCGCTGTGCGAACAGGGCGTGGAAATACTCAAGGGCCTGTATCACTCCAAGAACGATGCGATTCGGGTGCGTGCTCTCGTCGGCCTGTGCAAGCTGGGCAGCTATGGAGGTCAGGATGCGGCCATTCGACCATTTGGCGATGGAGCCGCCTTAAAGCTGGCCGAAGCTTGTCGCCGCTTTCTCATCAAGCCCGGCAAGGACAAGGATATACGACGTTGGGCGGCCGATGGCTTGGCCTATTTGACATTGGACGCTGAGTGCAAAGAGAAACTGATCGAGGACACGGCTTCCATACATGCTCTAATGGATTTGGCCCGCGCTGGCGATCAGTCTTGTCTGTATGGTGTCGTCACGACGTTTGTCAATTTGTGCAATGCATACGAGAAACAGGAACTGGTGCCGGAAATGGTGGAGCTGGCCAAGTTTGCCAAACATCATATACCCGAAGAGCATGAGCTGGACGATGTGGATTTCGTTAACAAACGCATCACGGTGCTGGCCAACGAAGGCATCACCACGGCCCTTTGTGCGTTGGCCAAAACCGAAAGCCACAACTCCCAGGAGCTGATTGCACGCGTGCTGAATGCCGTCTGTGGACTCCAGGAGCTGCGTGGCAAGGTGGTTCAGGATGGCGGCGTCAAGGCGCTGCTACGACTGGCGTTGGAGGGCACCGAGAAGGGCAAACGACATGCCAGCCAGGCGCTGGCACGCATCGGCATCACCATCAATCCTGAGGTGGCATTTAGTGGCCAAAGGTCGTTGGATGTAATCAGGCCGCTATTGAATCTGCTGCTGCAGGATTGCACGGCGCTGGAGAACTTTGAGTCTCTGATGGCCCTTACCAATTTGGCCTGCATGAATGAGAGCGTCCGACAGCGTATTATAAAAGGAACAGGGCGTATCGAAGATTGAGTTTTATCTGATGGAGGATCATTTGTATCTGACACGCGCCGCTGCCCAGTGCATCTGCAATTTGGTCATGTCCGACGATGTGGTCAAGATGTTTGAGGGCGAAAACGATCGCGTCAAGTTTCTGGCTTTGCTTTGCGAGGATGAAGATGAGGAAACGGCCATGGCTTGTGCCGGCGCTCTGGCCATGCTCACCTCTGTGTCGACCAAGTGCTGTGCCAAAATTCTGGACATTGCCAGTTGGTTAGATATATTGCATACGCTCATTGCTAATCCCAGTCCGGCGGTGCAGCATCGCGGCACTGTTGTCATCCTGAACATGATCAATGCCGGCCCCGAAATTACCAAAAAACTTTTCGCTACGGACATCATGGAGTTACTGAGCGGTTTAAGTCAGCTGGCGGATGATACTCGTGTCAAGGCCAGAGAGGTGGCTACCCAATGTTTGGCTGCAGCGGAACGTGATCGCATCATCGAAAGATCGGATGACGTCGAAAAATTCCCGATGTGTTTGCCGAGAGTGCCAAAATCACCGAAATCGTCGACGACGACTGAGTGCCTTCCCAGCAGCGAATCTGGTTTTAGTTCTTCATTTTTCTTATACTCACTGTGTCATCATGGAATTTAATTTATATTTATTTTTTGCCAATTGTACTTAAGCTAACAATGTTTTATTTAAATCATGTACGAATTTATAATAAATTCAGCAAAATGTTTCGTTAAAATAATTGTGTTGAGTTTAGTTTAAGAACTTGCATTTAAAATGTATGCACACAAATCCACATTGGTTTCAGCCAGGGATTAAAGCCGAAACGAATATAGGCTTCAGTTACGGTTTCGGTTATGCTCGCGTTTAGGTTTTCGGTTATCGGTTATCGGTTTCGTACCGGTAAACCCGCTTTTTTTGTCGGTTTTGAATCGCCGGTATATTTTCGGTTTTCAAAAAAAAATTAATTATATTAATAATAAATATTAAAAAGGCATTACTTTCTTAATGTTTCATTCACACATTTTTATTTCACATATTCTTCAGTTTGGTGTAGTTTAGTTACATTTTAACTATTTTAATATTTCATTTAACAAATTTATTTTATTTACGCTTTTCAGTGCTCACAAATTAAATTAAAATTTAAGCATAAGAAAATTAAAATCAAAATTTAAAAATATGTAATAAGTGTGGGGTTTTATATTTAAAGTAATAAGTTTATTGGCAATGATTAAAGATAGGTATATAATGTTTGTTCACACGTAATTAAATTTCACCAGGAACTGCGACGTTATGAAGCAAGCTCGTTGTTCTCACAACCACACTAGGCCGAACTTCTAGCTGCTTCCTCGTTGAACTCTCGTAACCGACTTCTGCTCGTTGCCGCCACCGTGCAGCACGTTGCCTTCGTTCTCGATCGTTCTCTTCTTATTCGCCGCCTTGCGAATTCGCCGTCGTCGTCTTTGCATCTTTGTTGCTCGTCGTCTTTGCAACATTGATGCCGTCGTTGCTGCTCGCCGCTGCTACTCGTCGTTGTTGCTACTCGTCATCTTTGTCACTCGTCGTTGTCTAGGGAATCTTTGCTGTTGCATCAGTTGGAATTAGTGTACACAGCTATACACTAACCCACATTCGGCCATTCTGACTAAGCATTCGGCCCGAATGCGTCGTCGTCATCGTCGCCGTCGCCACCAATGGACCAAGGCTTCATGTACTCTGCGGTCGTCGTGGTATTCTTTGGCCCATCGCTGTTATCAACTTTCTGTACATCGTAGGCGTCGCTGTGCTTGACCTTGACAACTTGGTAGAGTCCCAAAAACTTTGCTTTAAATTTCAAGCCACTACCAAATTGCGTTCGTTTAATCGCCACCAAGTCGCCAGCATCGTATCGTCTTGCCGGTTTGCGTCGTAGGTTGTAGGTCATCTTATTTTCGCTCTGAAGCTTTACAGTTTGCGCCGTTGCTTTTGCCCTCAGATAGCTGCGTTCGTCGTTGAATGCTTGTGCCGCTTCTTTGTTGATCAGGTCGCTCATCTCAAGGTCTTCTTTGGTTCGCATCTTGGCTTCAACTAGCATTTCAAAAGGCGTCGTGTCAATGCTCCTGGTAAATGTTGAGTTAACAGCCTGCTCAACTCTGCCGCCATGTCTGTACCATTTCGTAGGGTCGTCGTCGTCGATTCTTAGCTTGGAGAGCACTGAAATTATAAAAGCATTTAGTGTGTCAACTTGACCATGTACTCTCGCTAATCCCGTTGTCGTCTTCAGCTTCTCGTCTTTTGCCTTCGCATCTCGTAAAGCAATACTGATGCTGTCGTCGTCTGGAGCTTTCTGAATCAAGACTGCTCCATCGCCATCAATCGAATCGTCTGTGCGTAGTTCTTTATCGTATGTCTGGTAATTGTCATTTTTAAGCAACTCGTCAGTCTTTTTGTCGACGATTTGCGTCTCGGTAAACGCCATTCTGCTGGGGTGCGAGATTATAGATGTCTCATCGTTATTTTCGACATTTTTAAATTTCGACTTGTTTGGCACATAATTGTTTATTTTCTCGCGTGTTTCTCGTTTAGCAGATTCACTTGCTGCTTCGTTATTGTCAAACACGTCATTATCGACTTCCGCACTTATTTTCATCATATTTAGTTCCTCACTGTTCGACATTTTGCGCACTTGCACACCGTTGCGACTAAAAACAATTTCCGCCAGTAAACACAGTTCTTCTCCTATTACCAATTTCACATCGACGAATCTGGTTGGAACCACGTAAAAATCCAATAGGAATTCTTCTTCATCAATCAGAACCGTGCGTTTGAAATGTCCCTTTGGTTTAATTTTATTCGAGCCACGATCGTTACCGAATCCGATTAAAACAATACTGCAGCTTTCTAGCTTCGGCTTGCCAATGTCACAATAAAAATCTTCGCGTATGACATTAAACTTGCTGCCCGTATCAAACAGTGCTATGCACTTTTCATTGTCAAATGCAACTTCTTTGCGTGTTATCTCGACGTTTGATTGTAAACTTCGCGCATTTGCGGTTGCTACACCATGTCTGTCATCTTCCTCGCAATCTTTAGAAATGTGCCCGAATTTGTTGCACCTGTAACACTTTCGACCTTTTTTTTTATTTTGGCAATTATTCGACATATGCCCTTTTTCACCGCAATTATAACATTTCAGGTCTTTTTTAACTTCTTTGTTTACACCATTACTTTTCTTGTCTTTTTCTTTCACATTGTCATCTTTGCGTTTCGACTTTTCTTTATCCACCTGATTTTCTTTTTCCATCATTATTTTATATGACTTTAACTTTTCTTTAAACTGCGTCATATTTTTCGTGCCATATAAAATTGTTTTGTTCACACTCTTTTCGTCTATGCCGTCAATCACATACTGTATGAACGCGTCATCTGCAATTTCACCACGTGATGCAATGTCTTTCATTTTGTAGAAATACTCAAAAACGCACTCATTGCTGCCTCGTTTTGTTTCTGCGAGCTGCTCATGAATTTGCTTGCTGGTCACACTCGATTTGAACTCCGTTAATAAGGCCTGTTTGAGCGAATTCCATGAATTCAGTCCTCTTTCACTCAATACAAACAACTTTGCACAATTCCTTTTAATGCCTTTTTTCCGAACAAAAACTTTTGAAACTCATTCCACTGCATTAGTGTCGCCTGTTCTTCATATTCTTTTATCCACACTTCGACTGGAATAGTATTAGTGCCGTCAAAACTTCGGATGCTCTCTTCTACATCGCGGAAGCTAATCGCAAATCGTGGCGTCATCATCGTGTCTCTGTCTATCTCATGGTTTCTCACAGCGTTACTTCTTGCAGCTGCGACTTGCCTAATTTCGTCATTCTTTGCAACGTCTTCTACGCTTCTGTGTGCCGCCGTTTCAAACGAAGCGTTGATTTCTTCATTGTCCTCTTCGTTTTCGTATTCGTCGTCAGTTTCGTTGTCGCGCGCTTCGCCGTACGCCAATATGCTGCCCGAACGCAAATTACGAAAAATATGCAAGTGAAGGTCAACGCTCGAATAGCTGATACCTAACACATTACATATTGCGACAAGATCACTGTGCGTCAAATTGTTGACTGCGTAGTTTTTCTTCGAATCGTATTCTTTCGCTGTTTTCGTCAAAATCAAAACCAGAAAATTCGCGTAACCTTTTTCTGTTATTTCTGTCTCCGTCTTCCTCGAACACAAACTTATGCAATGCTGCTATGCACTCTCTCTTGCTCGCACGCAGACTTGCACTGATGAAATCATTTAAGCACGCCATTGCTTAAAAAATGATATTCTCACTTCGTCTTTAATTAGTTCGACTTTTTAGTTCGACTTTTCACCTTTAATTCGACTTTTCACCTTAGTTCGACTTAATACGCATTTCCTTAATCACGCCCGATCAAAAGTTTTCCGACTTTTGCTCATATCCACTTTTGTTCATATCCCGGACGAGCCTCCAAAATGTGGGGTTTTATATTTAAAGTAATAAGTTTATTGGCAATGATTAAAGATAGGTATATAATGTTTGTTCACACGTAATTAAATTTCACCAGGAACTGCGACGTTATGAAGCAAGCTCGTTGTTCTCACAACCACACTAGGCCGAACTTCTAGCTGCTTCCTCGTTGAACTCTCTCGTAACCGACTTCTGCTCGTTGCCGCCACCGTGCAGCACGTTGCCTTCGTTCTCGATCGTTCTCTTCTTATTCGCCGCCTTGCGAATTCGCCGTCGTCGTCTTTGCATCTTTGTTGCTCGTCGTCTTTGCAACATTGATGCCGTCGTTGCTGCTCGCCGCTGCTACTCGTCGTTGTTGCTACTCGTCATCTTTGTCACTCGTCGTTGTCTAGGGAATCTTTGCTGTTGCATCAGTTGGAATTAGTGTACACAGCTATACACTAACCCACATAAGTATATTTTTTGATGCATGAAAAACCGAAATTTACCCTTATAAAGGAAACGGTTACTAAACGGTTATTTTGATTTACATAGTTTCAGTTTAAAAGTTTCGGACAGATACATTTTTTTTTCGGTTACGGTTTTAGTTACGGTTTTGAATTTTAATCCCTGGTTTCAGCCTCTGATTACAGCGTATATCAATTTTATTTTTCCATTCCTATGTTTCACAAAATATTCATTTATTTATAAACAAACTAACAACTATTTGCTGAATTACTTTACAAATTCTGAAAATCTTAAGTCACCGTTGCGCATTTTTCCCTTTTTTTTATTTGAGCTGCTGCACAATTTTGGCTTTATTGAGCAACTTTTGGTGGCTGTTGCGTTTGGAGCTGCGTGGGTTGCCATTTTGGGGCTGGCGGCTGATTTAATTTGAACTCATTTCGATAGCTGCCTTATCCATCTCCCAACTTCAGTTGTACATACTTACCAAACATAATAATATTAAGTGCATTTAAGGACTTGTTGCACATTTCATGCATTGTTAATAGAAATTCGTAGCTCAGTTGAGTGTTGAATGGAGTTAATAGATTCGCGAATCTGTCTAAAGGTATGTTCCCACATTGTAACTGGCTTGGCAGCAGCTGGAGTATTCATTCCAACACTTAAACTGACATTAGCCGACGGTCTTGAAAGAACTTCTAATGCACAAATAATTGCAGTAGTCTGCCGTCAGTAGCTTGGATGCAGCAGAGGACGCAGAGCTCCCAACTCCCAACACAACTCTCTTGGTTTTCTTTTCAAATTGCTCAATTTCAATGAAAATATTATTAAATAAATTAATGTAGCGTTAATTCATTTTGCTTTTCTAAAGAAAATAGCTGTGAATCTTGAGACCTGCTGAGCGACAGCAGCTGCAACGTCAGCAGCTCATCATCCTAATACTAATTCTAATCCCAATCTTGGCTTCACTTGGGCCTAGCGGAAAACAAAGTATATAAATATGTACATTGTATATATATAAATGTGTTGCCAGTTGGCTCATCACTCTGTGAATTGGACCCCCTTCTTCAATAAGTTTGGCAGACAAGCGCGGCATTAACCCAATTGGGTCTTGATACGAGTACGAATACTTTGCCTTTTGTTTGGCTCTGGTCTTTGGCCCGGAATGTGACAATTGATAGACTTGATATGGTCCTATAAGCAGACGACACACTGACATATGAAAGTATTGTCACAGACTGTTAACAATAAGAAAAGAGCACGTACTTAAAAGGGAGAATCTGTGCTTTAAACTAGTCTTTTTGACACTAAGTACATAGATTCTATATACGAACGTCGAAAATTATTACTCAGAATACGAAAATTCGGAAAAAAAAAATGAGGAATCAAAAATTAGCAATCGAATAATTAGGAATTCAAAATTACGAATCCGAAATTATGAATTTACTAAATAAGGAATCCAATAATTAGGAAGGCAAAAATTGGGAAAGCAAAAATTGGGAAGACAAAAATTGGGAAAACACAATTTAGAAAAACATAAATTGGGAAAACAAAAATAATTAGAAAAAGCCGAAATTAAAAATATTTTTTTAAAAATCGCGCGATTTTAAAAACAGTTTTTTTGATTTCGGCTTTTTTCTATTTATTAGCAAAAAGACAAAATTTGTCGAACCATTTAATTTAAACTCTACATCTTTATATAGTATGACATCTTATACAAAAAATCAAAAAATTTTTCATCTTTGTGTTAGTCGTATGTATTGAGTAGCGATTTAAGACTTTTCCCAATTTTGTTCACATTTTTTTCCTTTAATTTTTAAACTCGGAATATTTTTCTTAGTTGTAATTTTTAATTTATGATTCCTATTTTTTCTTCCCAATTTTGGATTCCTAAAATTTAATTCATGATTTTTTTTCTTCTTTTTTAGAATTCCTTAAAAAAGTTTTGGAATTCGTATGAATTACCAAGTATATAGGGTTGGAATTTACTTAAGAGCATCAATTAAGCTTATTTATTACAAAGCAGCTGAAACTAAACCCGACTCTAACGATTGATTTGAAATTTTTATTACAAATTTGTTTGTACAGGAAAAAATTCGGGATTCAGAAATAAATCAGGCTATCAGGCTCAAAGAATTCCGTTTCTTTAAAAAAGACAGTGGTTTGCAGGAATAAAAGTCAAAGCATAGCTCCCATTGACGTTTTTATGCTGCAAATTTATAATATTTAACTTTTTGCTGTAATTATTTATTTCAAATCGATTGACAGAACTAGAAGATTAAACTTTGAAATTTATCTAACTTTATCTCTCTTCAGCTTTTACAAGTATCTTTTTCTCCGTCCATCTTTGGAATTGCACAAATGGATTGCACTCAATTTAACGCCATTCTGAGCGACAGAGTGTCACCCAGCAGCATTCCTGGCTAATCAGCACGTGAGATTCAGCACAGATTGTGAAAAGTGAAACCAAGCAACTGTTGTCTGCTGTCTGGTGGTTCCATAACGATCTTACATCAATGGAGCACTATCGATTGCCGGACCACGGACCACTTGCCGGATTGTGGACCACTTGCACTTTCAACACTTTGTGTGGAAAATCATTCTACGAGTACGCAAACAACTTTCATCGCGGCTCTCGGACTTTCGTCCAATCGGTCAGTCAGTGTGGGGAGTCGTTCGCCTCCGGGGCCAACACATGAATGCCCATCCGCAGCGATGGAAGCTTTGTAATTTGCATATTTTCCGCAAGTGCAGACGATAAGGCGTCTCTTTTTCTCTTTATCTTGCAGTCTCTGTCTCTATCTGCCTCTGTGTGGCAGTTTATTAAACAAAAATATTGACATGAAAATCGGCTTTCGATTTTTATGCACACATACCTGTATGAATGTGCGACAAATTGTGCGTTGCTGCAGTTGCTCCACAAAACGAGATTAAATGGAAAGTGAAGTTGCGCATGCGTCGCCAATCAAGCGGAGCTCTTTGGTCTCGCAATATCTCAGTTTCTCAATGTCTCCGCTTCTCGGTCTCTCGCCTGTCTCAGTTTGTCTGCGTAATTAGGACAAAATGTCTAATGTTGACCAGGCCAAAAAGCAAATACTCGTACTCGTTCATCGTTCATCGTCCATCGTCTGGTTTCGTTTTTGGCTTACGCACTTGGCGATCATTTTACCAAACTAAATGCAACTGGCTTATAAATCGTTGTTGTTGGTCTTATTGTTGTTACTGGACTTAAGCCGATCCATCTGGTTAGTTGCACTGCACACAACTTTTACTCAGGTGGAAAGTTCTTCTGTCAACGCTTTGATTTGATTAGCGGCAGATGCGCAAGCAAACCTTATGAAAGGCGAGATGGGGGGAAAATAGGAGGGGAATGGAAAGGGGAATCACAAATGTTAGTGAGAAAGTCACGATACTTGGGCTGAAACTGAAAGTTGGACCAGCTGACAGCTTAGCTCAATTAAATATTTGACAATTTAAGAAAACAAATGCGATCAGTGAATGAAAATGAAAACTTTGAACTTTATATTGATCTTCTTTAAACGGTAGCAATAAGTAGATTGATGAATTCGTTGGACTTTAAGCTGTTGATCTTTAAAAACGAACGAATTCATCAATCAATTGCTACCACTTTCCACTTTTCCACATTTGTTTGTTGTAGGTGTTGATAGTTGATGGTAAGAGGGAGAAACTTTTAGTATCAACACTATTATTAGGGCTATAAATAAAAATTACAATAAATACTGAAATAGATATATGTAAATATAACACTTGGATATTTATACAAAAATAAATAGTGCTATTAATAAAAATGATTATTAATATTTAAATAGGGAATTTTTAAAAAATTGTTTAGTTATCAGATGAATGTAAATATACATTTATTACTTTTTAATAAAATATATAATAAAATTAGTTTCCCGGCATAGCACTTGCTCAATAGGTGGCTAATAAGATATGTTATCAAAAGACTGTCACTAGCTGCTGGTGACACAGTCCACTGCAATAACAGTGAAAGCTGAAAGCTATAAATCGACTTGGATATGGGATTAGAAAAGGGATTTCATGCTCATCCCAAATGTTCGAAAAACAATTATCAAACGCTTTTCACACAGTTTTTCCCAATGAAGTTTGAAAATGTGCAAGTAGAAAGTTTTCGTTTAGCTTTTGCAATAGAAACAATTAAGGTAAAAATGTGCAAGCTCAGCGTAATGAAAGCTGAAAATATTGCAGAGTGTCGAATGGTTTTCCTTAGCCTTAATGATCGCGCTTGGGATGAGTCTACAGTATATTGCAGTTTGAGAGTGACTGGATGCCAAAAGGTAGAAGACGCTGGATGCTGGAAGCTGTGTGGTCTTTCGGCCAATGACTTAAATCGCTTGACAAATGCCCAGCAATTGACATAAACTTGGTTAGCCAAAGTGCTAGGTCTAATTATGGGTACGATCTGATCGGTTATTTCCTTCACTCTCTTCACACAATGGTATGCTGCTGCTTCTTCTATGTCTTCCTCTTCGTCTTTTAGATTCTTTTCTAGCTTCGTTTGCTCCATTTGCCGCAATTCAAATGCCCGGCAATCTTTTCAATTATTGCTTATCATTGCGAATGCAATGGGCACGTCGATGGGCCGACAAATGTCATTAGTGGAGGGCACCAAATGGTGCATGCAACATTGTTGCCTCTTTGCCAGTGGGTAGTTGCCAGTTGCCTGGCCAGCCAGACACTTCCTACTAATGGCCACATTGCCATATGTTGCACATTTGAATACTTAGCATATTTTGTGTCCAGTCCATGCCCTTACCCATGTTCGTATCTTAACACCAGCGCATTCAATTCACGATATGAGAGTTAATTCCAAATTTTCAACTATCGCTTGATACAATTTCAACTATTCATTTCGCTGGCTTTTGGCTTTGTTGTTGACTCTTTGCCGCCGTTGCATGCAACATGTTGTTGTTGGCACTTATTTTTCGGCTTTCAATGGCTTTTCCTTTGGCCAGTTGTTTGATTAATTGCCATGCCAGGAAAACGGAAAACGTTTTACAAATTTATCACTCTTGTCAGGAGAGGATTGGTGAAGCAGAGGATGACTGCGGACAGGGGAAGCTTGGCATCAAGTTCCGGCCAAAAGTTGTTGACAAATGTTCGCAAATTAATTGCGCACATTTTTAAGCAGATCTTCAAAGGAGGCGAAAGTTTGAAAGCATCTACTTTCATCCAAATCTTCAGATCATAAGACAATTTTATATTTGATACTTCCGTTTTTATTACAGATCTTTCTTTAAATTTAAAAATTCAATATAAAGACTTACTAACATTCAATTTAAAAAATTTAACAACACAACATTTAATATTATTTGATTTGTTAAGTTTTTCACAAAACCTATTAAAATACATGAAATGAATTAAAATTTTTTAAATTAATTAAAAAGTGCATTTAAATCTTAATATATAATAATATTGTCTTTGCAAATCAATTAAATTTATTTAATCCAATTATTATTATGAATTAATAATTAATTTTATTCTTGTAAAAATCTCAAATAATCCTTCAACCTCACTTCACAGCTCATTGCTGACCCAATTAGTTGTTATAAAACTTGAAAGCATGTTTTTCAAATAGGTTTTTGTTTTAACTAATACAAATACTTATAGATGGTTTTCCACATTTTTATGATTTGTCAGAAAAACAGAATATAGTATTAGCACCGCATTCCTGAGCAGCGTGTCCAAGTATTGTATGCCGTCTAGAATACACTTTAATTATGTAGTTGGGTAAGCCCTTTTGTATAGCTACATATGTGCAAACTTTGGCGCATTTTTATGGACCACTCATTAGATGGGGACCTAGATTGCGATTGGGACTGGGCCGCTCCTTTATGACGTCGACGTCGCAGTTGAAATAATATCAACAGACCTTAACAACGCGCACGGCTCATTATAATGGGCGGCACTTTATTTAAATGCGCGCACGGCACATCATTAACAAGGCAAACGGCAAACGGAGGACAGTGGCCTGATCTTGGTCTTCTTGGTTTGGTCTTGGTCGTTGGCCATTGGAAGGATGGAGGATGCGTCTTTATTAGCGGACGACCGCACGCACCGACAGCGGCGACCAAAACGATTTCATAATATCTCAATTGAGGCTTGGAACGGGCTCTTCGACTGCGGCTGGCTCCATTGGACATCGCCCATCAAAACATTGTTTACTGGACAGTGGTGTGCGACTATTAAAAACTAAACGAATATTACAAATATTAGAAAATAAATTCAAACCAATAAACAATGATTAACATTTTTTTATTAATTATTTAAGGCTAAAATCAATAAATGAAGAAATCAGGGATTGAAACCCTTACCGAAACTGTAACCTTTAACCGGTAAAAACCGATTGAAATTTAAAACCGTAACTAAAACCGTACCGAAACAAAAATTTCATTCATTTGACCGATACCTTTAAACCGAAACTCTGAAATCCGAAAAACCCTTTAGTAACCGTTTCATTTATAAGGATTAGTTTCGGGTTTTCATACAAAAAATTAATTTTCATTTTTAATTTGGATTTTTGATTTCAATTTTATTATGTTTAATTTTAAATTTCCATAGCACTGAATAAACTGAACCAAAACCATACCGGCATTTCAAAACCGAAACATTTAAAAATCGGTTTACCGTTGCGAAACCTTTAATCAAAGATTTTCGTAACCGATAACCGAAAACCTAAATGCGAACATAACCGAAACCGTAACTGAAACCGATATTCGTTTTGGTTTTAATCCCTGGTAGAAATAAAAATATTTAAAAAAGTACAAAGGTTTTAAAGTATATAAGATTACTATAATCAGCAGCATAAAATTTAAGAATCAACAAAATATATATTAAATGTATTAAACGATTTTATAAAACAATTTTTTTAAGTAATAAATACAAGAAAATGCATATTATTTAATTGTTCATTAGAATACTTTTTATTATGCAAATATTTTTTCACATAAATAAGTATACATTTTTTATTAGACAGTTTATTATCAAATTGTTTCTTTCTAACTGCCAGCTGAGATCAGTGTGCATCAGCGGCTGGCGCTTTAATTGGTTTCTTAGAACCAGCAACTCGCCCTTCCTCTTTGGTTCTTTTGTACCGTTCTGGTTCCTGGCTCTATCTCTGATAGTGTTTCTGTCTTCTATCTCCGTCTGCTCTGTCTCTGGCAGGGACTGTGGCTCTGTTCTCTAGTTCTATGTGCGTTTGCCTATTACGCGTCGGCTTCTTCATCTGCGCCCGTTGTGCCCGCTAATTAAGGTCGTCAGCGGCCTGCGCTTTTGTGCGTTTGCAAATTACCCCGCAATTGGCTAAAGGCTATAGCCAGACAGCCAGCCAGCAACTGGCAACAACAACAACAACAACAAGTGCCGAACGAAGGAGGGGTGTTGGGGCATTGTGTTAGAGCTTCACTTGGTAATTGCGTGCAATGCCTCTTGGGCACGTCAGTGACTGCTAAACTGTGAATCGATTGATTTGCTTTGGTCAAAACGTCGCTATTGGCATCGTTTTCATTTTCAATTGTTTTGACAGTGCATGTTAAAAGTTATCTCAACAGCAATAAAACTTGGTTAAAACTGTTATAATAATATATTTAAATATTTTTTATCACATTATTAACCACACTGATAAAATAAAACAGTTGTTGTAAAACTAAGAAGTACAAATTTTTAAAAGTGAATATCTTGATTTTAAGATGTAATAAATTTAAATTTTTATTAATTTTCTGTTTCAGTTGTTTTATTTAAAAAAAAAAAAATTAAAAGAATATTCTTGATTTTAAAGGCAGTTATTTTTTTATTATTGTATGTTTAAGAGTTTGTAAAAATTCCCAGAAATTCCATTCTGCCATTCCCTTTTCGTATTGTTTCTTTTGCTAAAAATCATAAAAGTAGTTGAGGTTGGTTGAGGTATAATGTATTTATACAGTTTGACATTCTTCTACTGTGCAGTATCAACTTTATAATAAGAGTATTAATTATCAAATTGAGTTTCTATTTTCATACTTTAATCTTCATACTTCCATTTATGTATTTGCAGAGCATCTGTTAGTCGATCATTTATTCTCGCCTTAACTTTATTGAAACAATCATAATGTTAACTCGTGGCTTGTGGTATTAAAACTGCTTGTAATAAAACGCCCATTAAGACATCAGTTGATCAATCAATCAATCAATGCGTGCATCATCGAAGACTGCCTCCTTAACTGCTGTGGCAATCATTTTTGGCAGCATTTCCGCTCATCCTTGACACAAATTTGAAAAACTACAAATATTTTTGATATTTGTGCGTAATTATGACAGCAAATGGACATCAAAGTCGAAACAAGTCGAAAGTCAATATAAATATTAAAAGCAACAGATAAATATCAGAGAGATATTGGACGGACGCAAACAATGGGAATAACACAGCCCACAATGGTTTGTTTATTGTTACAAAGCATTTGCCATTATTTAATGCTTTTTGTTGTTTTTGCTTTCGCCCTCGTACTCATAGATACATGTGTATCTACAAAGTAGTTAATTACGCGCGTGTATCTGTCAGATACTTGCGTCGATCTTTACCAGCAAAAACGCCAGCGGCCAAAATTGCCACAGACGAAGCTAATCAAATGCTCAACTGGCCCCAACTTTGTGGCATTTACAGACCCAACCGAAGTGATATCAAAAACCCCGAAAAATAATAATATAATAAACAAAAATGCAAATCGCTTTAAGTTCACCTAAAACTTTAACATTAATGCCCCAGAGATGCCTCGGCTCGAAATTGGCCTCATGGCCATAATGTTACGCCGAAATTATTAGCACTTTGTTATTTTCGGCTGCCACGCCTTTGTCTTGTACGCATTAGCACTAAATTCCAATATACAACACTCATATGTATGCACATACAAGCTTGTAGACTTCCAGTTTGTGGGAAACTGTTAGGCTAGAGCAAGCTTTGATAGCTTCAATGGGCTGCTTCCATGGTCAATTTATAACATCAAGAACTAAAATCAAGAAAATTAAATATTGATAAATGAAAATAATTAAAAGATCTACATGAACTGCATGATTATTAAAGAAATTAAGATAAGACCTTGTTTAATAAGAAGTAAATTATTACAGAAATTAAGATAAAACCTTGTTTGTAAAGAAGTAAATTAAAGAAAACTAAATCTTTTTTAAAAGAAAATTATTGAAATATTTCAAATGGATATTGATCTGTTCACAATAATTACGGAAATGAAGATATTTACTAATTTTTTCTTAAGTTATGTTGACTTGCCGGCATTTTTATAACACTTGCTATATCTTTGTTTCCATGCCTAGGATTGAGGAAGTTATTTGGCCAAAAGACGCCTCAATCTTGCGCAATTTGTCGTCGTCTTGGCATTAACTCTTGCCTGCTTTTTTTCATATGTTGACCATAAGTCAGCTGACAATTGCTGACCGCTGTGAACTGCGTTGCTTGTGATGCAGCAGCATCATCATTATCATCTTGAGTATCATCATCATGATGATGATTGTCTATGATGGGCTGGCATCTTCACCTTTTGCCGACTTTCCATGCTGCGCTTTTCACTTTCTTTGCACGACGAAACTCGCTACATGACAGGCGAATTTTCGTAGCTAAAATAAAAAAATAAAAAAAAACGGGGAGGCAAAAAAAAGTTATAGGCAAAAAAATAAGAAATAAATGCAAATTGCCAGCGTGTGTCGCGACTTCCTAGCAGCATCGCGTAATTAACATTCGAGTTGTCTTTTGTTGCTGCTGGTGAAATTGTGCGCTGCGCTTTCGTAATGAGGAAATAAATGTGGCCAAATGCGTTGGCGTCGACGTCGACGTCAACGTTAGCTGCATTGCCTGCCAGACGGCTGATAAGCCGCAGCGGCAGACGACGACGACCGACGACGCAGCTGGTTGAAGTCATTGCACCCGCTTGGCTGCGGTTTCACATGCCAGACTTATCGTCTTGTATCGTTCAGCTGATAAACAGGCGAGCTCGCAAGTTCGTGTCTTAAGTCTTTTGTTTTGGCTAGCTATGTGAAAACGGTTTGGGCATTCCATATGCAATTCAATGATTAACTGTCGACTTCTACACCTGCATATACATATTGCAAAACTGTTCAACTGCATAAAATTCTATTAAAGCTTAGAAGTCGCCACGCCCCATTGCTCTAGTCATACGCCCCTCAACCATAAACTGGCCATCGCATTGCAAATGTCAATTGCTCAGCTCATTCAGCTAAATGGATGCTACGTGCTGCAATTTCAATGCTCGAGATACCGCTAATAAAAGTCAAGGCCCTCCTCCTCCCCACCCATTACCCTCTTCAGTTGTGGTTCCCATGTGAGCTGCTGTTGTGGTCGTTGTTGTTGTTGTGGTTGATGGGAGGCCTCTTCTTCCCATAGCATTTTGAGGCGGATGTTGATAAGCAACAAAAACGCAACATAATTAAAACTAAATTCTCTGATTATTATCATTTAAGTATTATTTACTAAAAATGTATTATTATTAACAACATTTCCGATATCGATCTAGATTATAAAGTCATGATACAGTCTTAGTTGTCATACTTGAAACAATTAACTTGTTATCAAATTCTAGATAAAAAAATATTTTTCATATGAAAATTTATGTATTTTGTGAAATTTTTTTTTATTTAATCAACATATGACAATTTAAGGTCTGCTCTTACTATTTGTAAGCTCATCAATTGATTTAATATTTCATTATCCTTATTTTAGCACTCATTTGAAATGTGCTAAAGTAATTACTAAAAACATAAAGCCAGCCGGAAGCGGAAAATAGAAAAGCATATAATATAGACACGTGCATGTTGGAGGCAGTTCGAGTCTGTTGGCTAATTTGTTGGTTTCTTGGAAGCGCTAATCAAAAGTTTAATGCCCAGCCAAGGGATGGGTACAAGTGGAATGAAATAAAGTAAAGCAAACAAAAATCGACAGCAGACACAGACAGAGAAAGAGGGAGAGACAGAGAGAGGCAGTGAGAGAATTGCAACTGCAACTGCAACTGTTGGAAGTGGCTGAACAATTATGCAGCTAAATCCACTTGAGGCGTTGCCCGAACCGGCGCTGCCAAGTGATTCTAATGATGCTTCTAATGATATAGTCAAAAGCGAAGCGAGCGCTCTGGGGCCAGAGACAGAGACAGAGTCAGAGGAGTCGCTGCTCGAGACAGGCGACGGTAGCAATTGTACAGAAGGTTGAGGTTAGAAGGGGGGCAAGTTAACAGCCAACTTGCATGTGCTTAAGCTTAACCCTGTTTTGATAAAGCTGGGCTTATTTAACCCCGTTGAATAGACAGGATCAAAGTTTGGTAAATGCTGCACAGATAAATAAAATATTGGCCTAAAAGTATTTTTAGAAATAAATCTTTATTTTTATGAGAAAAATATTGTATTAATTTTAATATTATTTTTATTGAATTGAATTATCCCTGAAAGTTTTGTTTAAAAAAAATATCTTTTTAATAACTTTTTATTTTACTTTACCATTAAATTTGTTTTTTTGTATGAGTAAAGTTGACATACTAAACACAAGTCTGTCTCTTTTTTTATTGAAAGTTCTTGGTTGAAAATTGTTGTAACATTGGAGGGTTAAGTAAATGTTCTTGCACCAAGTCTGCTGCAATTCTGTGCCTCTGGTGCCACATGCCTGGCAACGTCAGTTTTGCCGCTTTGATTTTGCGTTAATCTTGGCTTGCACCTGTTGGTGGTTGGTGGCTTGTATTGCCTCCTCCGTCCGTTGCCTTACCCCCAGTTCAAAGCTGCTGTGTCCCCTGATTCTGCTGCTGCTGCTGCTGCTGCTCTTGGTGGTGGCTCCTCCTGGTTCCCGTCGATGCCGTTGTTCAATTTTGCGTGCCGTTGCCGCCTCTGTTATTTTAACAATCTGCCATTTAAGCGTAAAAAATGTTGCCTCGTTTCGTGCCGCAGCGTTTTGGGCTATTTGATTTGGCAATCATGGCTAGCTTAGCAATGGCGATGGCGCTTTGCCCACTTTGCGGATTCTGCGTTCTGCGTTTTGCTATGATTCCATTTGCTTTGCTTAAGCCTCACTCACTGCTTTTGCCGTTGGCTGCAGTGTGGGCTGGGCGGTGGCTGAATAGGCCGCATTGCGTTTGGTCTTTAGGCCCCCTTTTTGGGCAAACATTTGGCTATTTTTTTTGTTCTTTTTTTGGTTTACATTCGCTTGGGCAACTTTGTGTGTAATGTGGCTCTAAATCGATAGTACTAACTATGTGGATTAGTCAAGAGCATGTGGCAATGCGTGGAGCTAGCCATGGCTAAGACAATTCTTTGAAAATCGAAACAGAAATCTATGTGTATAATATTCTCTTTCTCAGTCAAATCTTAAACAGCACCCTTTTTTACCTTTCCTTATTTACAGGGTATAAACATAAAGAAAAACTAGATTCAGACATCGGAGATGACTAACTGGGCGTTATTGGCCATTACTCAAGCCATTATTCTTAATGTCAATTCTTGACTAATGTCCCAATGGCCAATGGCAAGGTTGTTCGACTGCAGCCTACAGTGAGTACAACAAGTATCAGCCCATTGATCATTGCCATTCCCATTCCCATTCCCAATCCTATTTCTATTCGCATAGTCAATTTGATAAGTGCCTTGATTCTTTTGCGTTTTATCGTGCGGTCGTTAGTCAATATCAGTTTTTAAACGGCAGTAGTGGAAAGCTGCTAAAACTTCAAACAATCAGCTACCAGATTACAGCACTAACAACAGCAACAGCAACAACAACTACTGCAAACTGTGGCAATTGCGTAAATGATGTTCTAATACAACATCAATTACAATGGCAAGCGGCCCATGGCCAAACGGTAATGATGCTACAGCCTCCGAGATGCGTCTGCACAGTGGTTCGAGTATAATTGTAAATAAATTGAATATTACTTAATATTTTATAGTAAAAAATTTAAGAATAAGAGTAAATAAAATAGTTTGGATCTGCTTTTAATATCCAGAAACCTACATACCATAAAGCTACAGTGATATCTGAGCACCCGATATAGTACAGAACTCATTATACTGAATTCTATAATTTTAACAATAACTATAAAATGAGAAGAATCAAATAAAACAATCCTCTGATGTTTCCTTAGCAGCACCATAATAATGTAAAAAGTGCACAAAATTTTAATTAAACATAGCAAGACAAAATTTAACAGCTGTTAAAGCTCTGTAAGTCGTGCACAAATTAACAACATTTGCTTTAGAGGGAATGTTAAATGTATTGTATTGCAGCCTTAAGGCAATTGGCACACTTTTTCTTTTTGTCACCTGCACCGAAGCACTGTGCGTATGCGTGCACAGTGGGCATACCCACTGAGAGGCGGCTTACGGCATTCACGCCTATTTGCTGGTTGCTGGTCGTGTAGCTGTTATCGTTGTCGCTGCTGTACCGCTTGCTGCCTCGTCCCAACTCGATTCGACTCCATTCGAGCTGACTCGTCTGGTAACTGGCAACTGGTAACTAGCAACTGGCAGAACATGTCCCCGGCTCTCTAAGCCTTTCGTCGCGCGTCTCTTGTACGTTTTAAGCAAACAATTTCATGCATGTTGCTGCCGTTGCAACAGCAACAGCAACTGAAACAACAGCAGCAACTACAGCAGCAACAGCAACAGCTAACAACCGTTTTACGCATGCGTGTGCCACGGACTTAGGCCTCTGTTTTCGCCTGTTGCACCTGTTGCCAAAGCGTGCCTCCCCCTCCCCCACCGCCTCTCCCTTTGCTCCTGCCCCTGCCGAAATGCAATCCCCGCCGCCAACTGTCGATGCATTGCTTCAGTTTATGCTTTAATTGTGGAAATTATGCGACATTTGTTGCTGTTGTTGTTGTTGTTGTCTGTCATAACTAGTAAAGTTGTAATTAAACTGGTGCTGCCACTGCCTTTCCCTGCCCTGACCAAGCTCCGAAGCTCATCTCCTTCAATTGCTGCCTCGTGGCACTGTTGTTGCCGCCCATGTCTGCGATCATCAGTCGGGACAGGGAGACAGTTTTGTGGGTTTTACTCGTTGCTGTAAACATTTTACGGTTGTTTATTGCCAACAATTGATGCATGGGTGCTGTAGATGATGAATAGTTGAATGGGAATGCATTGCGCAGCCGGTCATGGATCACATAGATAGAATAAAATAAAACTGAAAGCATTACATATTAATTTAGCAGGATTTATGTTCTGATTTTTTATTTTCTCAATGATTATTTCCTCAGTCAAGCGAAATCTTAATATCATTTAGTATTAGTTTTTAATAATTTTAATAAGATAGTTCATATTTACTTCTTGTTTGTTTTAATTTATTATACAGTTGTTATACTCGACAGCATTGTTATTATAGGAATGTTATAATTATTTTGACACATTGTATTTAAAACTGACTTTGTTTTTCTGTGGCTATTTCTTTTGCTTATAATTTGTTTAAAGAAAAAATGCCCTAAAATAATTAAGAACGTTATTTAGATGGCGATTTACCCATTTTTCATTTTAACCTTGTTTTTTTTCTGTCATTTTTTATTTTTTTAAATTGTTGTTTACTGTACAGTTGTACCAAATTTCCAAACAATTTTGATTTTTGTACAAAATATTCATAATATTTTTTTGCATTAGTCGAGAAAATTCGTTTTGTTATTTTTTAATGAAATTGCTTTGATTTTTTTCGGTTTTTTGAATATTTTTTTAATTGCTGTTATAACATACCAATACATATAATAAAATTAGTAGCCTTGCAATATTTGTATGTATGTTGTTAAGAAATATGTACTAAAATCTTTATCAAATTTAACTTGATCTCATGTTAAATTGAATGAAGCAGCGTTGTAAACACACCTTTTGATATAACGCCGAACCACTCTAACTGCACTTTGATTGATTCATTGCCTCTTGCTATTTCTGTTGCGGCTGTTTTTGTGGCTGTTGGTTTTTGGCTCATTAACAGGCAAGTTAGTGGCTGCGCTTGGATCTTGAACCCCGTTGAACTTGGGCTGCCAACCGCAAACAAAGCAACAACAACAACAATAAAACACCCACAGACAGTATTGTAAGACCAAGTCTCTTCTACCCTTCTCTCTATCTGTCTCTCTCTCTCTCTCTCTGTTTCCTTTCCTTGAAATATTTTTGGCTTATTGGGTGTTGACTGCATTACGCTTTAGCTGAACTTTATGGTGTGCTTATAATTGAAATTGTTGCCTAACTATAACGGTTAACATCAAGTTACAGGTCCAAGTCCAGCTAGTTACAGATTCCATTTCAAACAGCAAAAGAAGTTAGTTACAATTGCAGGTCATCGCATTTAGTTTGGCGCTCTCATTAAAATCCAAAATTAAAATACCGTCACGTAATCCTATAACAAGCAACAGCTACGAAACACAATTAAGATCTAAATTTTTATGGTGTTCAAACTATAAAATTTATATTATTAAATTGCTGTTATAACTACGACAACAACAACTCCAAAATTTCAGCAATTGTTTTTCTCTCAAAAAAAGCATAACATCAAGAAATGTTAAAATAACAGCGGCAGCTTTATTATAATTTACTTATAAACGGGAGCATAAAAGAAAAGCGAAAATCAATGTAGCAGCAGAAACAACAAAAACACGAGCATCGATTGTTATGATTATCGTTATCGGAAGCGGGCATACAACAACAACAACAACTATATCAAAATTATTCAGCAACAACGAGACTTCTGATGCACTATAAAGCAAAAAAATTGGGATTCCGGGATATATTAAATCCAACGTAGTGTAAGTATTATTATTTTTTTTTTTGCTGAGTAGTTATTATCAATAAATAAAGTATTTATGTGATGTTACTCATATCGATTTCACTTAAACATGACACGCCTAAACTTGTAAATGCACATTATACAGTGTATTTCCTAAACAGCCTGGCAAACATCTCGACAAAATCATGATACCCTCTTTAAGTCAATTGCAGCATTACTTGCTTCAGTTATGGCCAATTGCAATTTCTCCATTGTCTCGGTCACTTTTTCTTTTTCGCTGGCGAAAAATGAAACTACTGCCGTCGTTGACGTTGACGCTGCCGTCGCCGTTGCCGTTGCCGTCGTCAACGTCGCAGCACCCGGAAATCAATCAAAGTAAGGGCATTCCACTTCAACATCGATTGTTCGATGGCATCAAATTGCAATGGCCGACTGCTGCTCTTGTTGTTGGTGCTTTTCCAATACGCCGCAAGCACAGTGGCCACTTAGTGTAAGAAAAGGAAGAAAAAATAATAATAGCACACATATACATACATACATACAACTGCAAAGCGGGAGACGCACTGGCAGCAACAAAAACAACACAAAACACGGGCGCCAGCAAAGTCGGCACCAAATTTGGGCACTCTCTCTCACTCTCTCATTTATTGCTCTCTGAATTACTCGTTCGGCAGCTGTCTGCAGCAGGTGCCCAAAAGCTCTCTGAGCTGTTGGTTGAGCTTTCAGCTGTTGTTTGTTTTTAGCTTGCTTGCGGTTGTTTTTAGTGCCGGTTGCTGTTGTTGCTATAGCGTGTTTTCATTGATGAAAACGTTATGGCGCGAATGAGCAGAGTACAGAGAGAGCGCGCGTGTGAGAGAATGAGAAAGAGTAAGAGAGCGTAGCTTCCAGCACACTGGTGGCAAGACAAGTTGGCATAGAATTTAAAAAGATCACAAGAGGTGTTTAAAGTATAGTAAAGTAAAAAAAGGAAATTAATAATGTTAATACTTATGTATGAATGTTTACTTCCTTGTTTACTACTGCTTTTAATTGGTTTAAATGCCTTATTAATTAGTATTTATAGTAACATTTGCTTTGTCTAGCTTTAAATGTATCTTAAATGCCACATAAACATTTTGAAATGTCAACATGATACAATGCATGTATAATTTATGTACATTAAATATACAGTGTTTTAAATTACTTGACAAAATAAGATACGAGCAATAATATCAAAGCTCTGTACTTTGCACAAAATAATTTATTTTTTTATTTTGTCAAAGCAATAACTTGTCTAACTGTCTGCATATCATTACAAAAATATTGCCTCAAAGTCAAGGTTTGAGTTCAGCTCTATATTCGCCCTGTTACCAATTCTCACTCCCATTCCCGTTGCATTTCTCAGCCATCAACACAACCCTCCGCGTAGCTCTGCGAAATTTCGCGAATATTTCAGTCACAAAAGCAACAATAGTAACCAACAGCTGTTTTGTGGCTCATGCTTGAGTTTGCTCTCTTCTGCGCTCTCGCTCTCCGGCTCTCTGGCTCGCAGCGACAGCAGCAGCAGCAGGTGTAGCGACAATAACAACTCAGCGAACAAGTCGTAACAAGTGCCGAGCGGTGCTTTCGTCTGTCGCTCAGCCAGTCGACGACAATTTGAGCCGCAGTCGCTGATCAGTTTGAAAACGACTTTCGTGCGAGACAGACGTGAGGTGAAGCTCTGAGCTTGTTACAAATTAATAACTGCAACTTTGGCGCGACTCTCGCAGACAACAATCGAAGTGAAAAAAGCAAAAAGAAAAATAATACATAAAAGAAAAACAACCCAAATTGAAAAGTGCATGGCAAATTAAAAGAAAAAGTGGCGTGTGAAGCAACTGCAACTGCAACTGCAACAAGTGCAGCAGAAAAGCTCATTGTGATTTTTGTTCGCGTTGAAAAGTTGAAAAGTTTTGCGACTTTTCAAAAGTGTTGCCAAGTGTAACACTGAGAGATATATGTACAGATATTTGTTATCCGAGAATTACGAAGCTCAGCAAGTGGACATGTCTGCGTCTAAATTGGAGCAGCACTCAAAGCCCATACTGAGTCCAACACGATCCCTTGACGAAGGTTTCGAAAGTGATCCGGATCGGGTTTCAACTGATTCAGAGCATCAAACAAGTGCAACTGCCAACAACAACAACAACAGCAACAACAATAACAATGCCAGCAAGTTGGCACTGCTCAGCTCGGCTGCAACGGGCGGTGCCAGCAGCAACAATACTAACAACAACAGCAGCAGCAGCAGCAACAATCACAACACCAACAACAACAATAACCTGACAGACAAGCCAACAACGCGAGTCGGCGTCTCAGGCGGCGTTACAGGCGGTGCTCTCAGTCTGGCTGCACCGCAACTACAGCGACGGGAATATTACAAGGACCAACTGCATCATCAACAGCAGCAGCAACAGTCGCAGCAACAGCAGCAGCAGCAAATCAAGCACCAACACCAACAGCACCAACACCAACAGCAACAGCAGCAGCAGCAACGCTTGCAATATCAGAAGCAGCGACAACCTTTGGTGGCCAGCGCCGCCTCCAGCATACACAATCATCGACTGACCAGCGGCGTGTCTGTCGGCGCCGGAGCTGCCGCGGCCGCTGCGGCGGGATATAGGCGCGGACGGCGTCTGCACGTGACGCCGGTGGCACGGAGTGCACTTCGCTCGCATTCCGTGGACGCGATTGGACGACAGCGACATGGCTACGATCCCAGCAGTCTCATACTCAAGCACGACGGCAACGGCAATGTGAGCAGCTGCAGCAGTCCTGGTGTCGTCACTGGCAACAGCCGCATGCTCAACTACAAGAGCTCTGGCCCAACGGGATCAGTTGGCCCCGTGACGGGATCTACGGCTGCCGGACAGGCGGCGCTGCTGGTGCAGCCAATATCGAGTGCAACGCTATCGCCGCTGGCGGGCGTCGGTGTGGATGGTGTCGGTGTTGGTGGCGATGGTGGCGGCTCATCGCCAGTGATTGCCTCCGCCACACACAGCTTGTACACATTCTATCCGGCCGAGGGCAATCTGCAGGTGTGGCAAACGGAGTGCGGCGATCTAACGTACAAATCGTCAAGGAATATGCATCAATTACACAAGGCGCCAGTTTGCTGGACACAGTCCATTCCCAGGCAGGCAAGACGGTGAGTCCTTAATGCATTTTCCTCATACCCTGTAATTATAGAATATAGAAAAAAATTAATATCGAAATGTTCCAGGGAATATAATTTCTCTATTACTTTATAAAGTTCATTCTCTCTGTTAAATAAAATAAGTAATAATTATTTTCAAAATATATTTAATGATTCTACATATCTTAAAGCTATTCTTGTTGTTATTACAATAGTTTTCTCATGTCTAGAAGCTGAATTTTTACACTTCAGATATTATTAGTTGTTCGTTTTGTTGAAAATTTTCGAGAAATTTTGGCAAATTGCTGTGCTCTGGTTTAAAGCTATTTAAAAGTGTACGCTAATGGGTTAATTGGTTCGCTTTATTTTTGTCCAAAGAGTCAATAGCCATTTCATCTCAGCGCTGCAAAGTGAAAGTCTTTACCAGCTACAGAAACAGCAACTACAGCAACAGCAGCAGCAGCTACTACGACAGCAACAACAACAACAAAGTGGCCCGGCCAAGTTGAGGTCTGGCCAAGCGCATGTGTCATTTAACTTGGCCGCGGGGGCTGCAATTAAAATGCCTTCAAAAATGTTACATTAAAAAGCGCCAAAATACTGAAGCAAGAAAACAGCAACAACAATAACAGAAATTGCTTTACAGCAAACTGCGCGATCCTTTAACAGCACCGTGACTCTGTTATACTTTTGCATAACACACACTGTTAAGTATGACCTCAAATTTAACGCAAAATCGCAATTTTTGAGCTTTGCAAATTGCAGGCACATAAAATTTGGTAATTTTGCTCACTTTATTACTTGTTTCAAATGCCTTTTGGGTTATATTCGGGTCGTATTTGATTTTTGCTTTTATTGTAAGCTAGCAAAACTGAAAAGAGCTGCCGAAGTGTGTTTGAAATGCCAAATGTGCCTCGAATTTGGCTAATTTTTATGTCTCAGCGCATTTTGTGTGCAACACGAAGTGTTGCAAGGTTCGTTGGGAAAGGATGGGGGTTGGAACCATCGACTATAGTACCGCACTAAAAATTCAAATGAAAGACTTTTTTAAAATAAAATGGATTGCAATCAATTACAATTTATAAAGCTCATATTTTTATGTTTATTGGTACTTTTAGTGGGATAAAATTACAATTTAGGGTGAAAAAATTACAGGCCTATCACACATTTTGTTTGATCTTTGTAAGAAATAAAACTGATCAAATGTGATGGGTTTTAAGATGGGTTACTATACGAAACTTATTTTTATGATATGCTCGACATACCGAAGATAACCGTTCTTTCACTTTACTTTCATTTTAAATACTTGAACACTTCACAGCCAATTGGATTTTGATGTAAATTTGCATTTGAAACTATTTAAATTCCCGAAACTTGTGCAAGAAAAAAATTCAAATAAAAATTACTTTCAATTTGTGCGGTGCTTTGAGCTGGCTCCTTGTGGGGTACATACATTTATATATTTACATACTTGTATTGAGAAAATGGTAGGCGGCGTTGGCATTGCATAAGGTGTAGTGCATGCAAAAATGTTACTTAAAAGCCTTTTACTTTGAACAACCAACCACCCACTATACCACCCCCACACGTAACATACAGTAAAGCATAATGCAATTTGATAGGATGCGCAGCTGAAATCAATCAAAAGACTTAGGTAACAAGCTTCGTAAGGTTCAACACACTTGCAAAATATTTATCATCGTCGTTGTTGTTGTTAATAAATATCGAATTGCATTTAAAAACACATCTTTAAACTTACAGCTTGGTTGCAAATCAAATCGCATGATGCGCAAATATTTTTATTGTTTGTTTTTTTTTGTTTTGTGTATTAAAAGTAAAAGTTTTTATTTACATGAACATTGTACATACATATGTTGCTTTTAAATTCATCATCATCTCTATCTCTCTCTCTCTCCTCGCCTATGTGTCATATTTATACATACTTTTGCTTTTCATGAGTTTGTTTTTTTTGTGCCTGACACTAATTTGTTTGTATATGGAGATCTCGGAGGCTGCGCATGAGGTTGAGGTGTAGGCGTCCAACTCGGCTGTCAGTTTTGAGGCGCCTGACTCAAAACATTTGAAAGTGTTTTTTGTTTTTCAGTTTCTTTGTATGAATTGTATGAAGAGATGAAATGCGATGATGATGCGGTGCTGCATCATATCGTTTTGTCGTCCGTCTGGGCGTGCGAAAGTTTAATTTGATTTGCCCATGGCAAATGCGAAATGTTTACAAATATTTGATATTGCCGCGAAGCGGGGAGTGGAGCTAAGTGCGTCTTTGCTATGGATATTTGAATTTGAAATTAAGAAACTAAAAAATGCTTGTGTAATAAACGTAATGAATTATTACTGACAGCAGGTGCAAAGTCTTACATAAAATGTTATTTCCGTTAGATAATGCAAAAATAGAATGCTTTATTTTTAAATGTTTTAGTCAACACATCCTGTAGACTGGCTTGAACTATCATTTGATAGTAAACTACTTGGATAAAACTTGTTTTAGGAACTTATTTTTCACATCACAAAGACAACCCCTAAAATGACTTTAATTACAAAAATTCCCTTGCTGTTTTACATTGCCCGCTTTGTGACTCACCCCTACATTTTATGCCACTAAAAATTTGCATGCCACACATACATATATACACAAACATTGGCTGGATAATTACCATGGCATGCAGACGCACAAAAGCCGTAGACATAAAGCGAAATTTCATGATACACATATGTACATATATTTGTTGGCATTTGGCTTTATGAGTTGAGTACTGGGCAACATCTCTTCACATATGAGTTCACATTTTTGGCCCGTGACCCAACCGGGTGCACAGGTGTCGACACCCGAGCCCAGTAAACGACACCAACTGTCGCTGAGTCAGAGACCTACAGCCCATGGGGGTCTCGTATTGTGTTTATTTTCATTTTCGCATAATTACAATGAAAAAATTACTGAAAAAAAAAATGTTTAAAATGCTAACGAAAAATGTAACAAAAGTTGTGTGACAGACCGACGCATGGTAACCCTAAACGTTGTGCAGCCAGGGTGCAACTGAAAAGGAGGGAGGGAGGAAGAGCCTGGCCTGGCCTGGCCTGGCCTGGGAGTTTTAAGTTGTTACCATTGTGTGAACTGCATTTCCGGTTGGTTCATTGTTTTTCTTTTTTTTTTCAACTCGTCCGTATCGCTCTTTCGGCCTGATGTCATTGACAACTCAATTATATTGCGGTAGCCCCGGGGTCCAGTCCGCGGGCCATTTGTCTTGAAGCGTTTAGAATGTGAGCCACAAAATATTCTGTGCACATAGCTCGCATGATTCCTTTGTTTCATGACTTGCCGAAAAAGGTGTTAAAATAGACGTCACTAAAGACGATCGCAAAACCGAGGCAGAAAATGAGTGAAATGTGTTTAAAAACCGACTATCGAGTGCTCTAATAACTATAGAATTATTTATAAAAAAAAACCTCAATTTCCACTTTTTATTATAGCTGTAAATATTATATATTTAATATTTTTTAAAATTTAATATTCATTTTTAATTTATCAAAAGTTGTAATTTTTTTCCATACTCCTCTTAAGTGGCAAAGCTTTTAGCAACGCTGATATACCTGACTTATAGATAAACAGATAAATGGAAGTAAGCCACAAGTTCGACAGTTTTAAGCTGGTTTATATACGCTGACGAGCGCTTTGCTGAAGTGTGGGTGAACCAAAAAAACGGAAAAATATCTTAAAAATCTATTGAAATTTGTCCATTTCCTTTGTTTATAGCAATTACAACTTTGACATTGAAATACTTGAAAACGGCGACTTTTGTTATGAGTATTACACATGTGTGTGCGTCATAATACAATGAACAAACAAATGAGATAAACTAAATGAATGATTCATTTTTTTTTAGTTGTTTTCGGTCTGAGTCTGGGCAAATATTGCATAAAAACGGCAGAAACAATCCGCGAGTTCGTTGCTTAAGTCATTTGTTTACGCGTGTGACAACAACAACGACAACGACGGCGAGAAGAAGGGCAACAATCACAGCAACTGTAATGTCAACAGCAGTTTAGCGGGCGTTTTTTTTGTTTCTTTTCTTGACTCGTACAGTGAGGCATTATGTAAAAGAAGTTTGTTGCTTCAGTCATTTGTTTGGGTCGTCATCAAAATTGGACTTCCTTTCGATTTCCAACCACAAATGATCTATTTTTGGGCATATTGACACTAAAATTACTCATGAGGCAGCTATAATGAATTAATGGCTTTGCTGTGTTTGTTGTTGTTGATTCTTGCCAAAAATAAAAGCAAATTTACAAATTGGATTTGAAAGCAAATGCGGAAGATTCAACTTGCTTGATTCTTTGGCGTTCTTTGGCTGTCGTTTGTTTTTTGTTTTTTTTTGTTTTGTATTTATATATTTTTAATTGGGCACCATATTTGCAGCAAAAAAACAAAAACCACAAGTGTAGCTGATGAGCAATCAGAGCTTTAAAAATCTGAAACATGTTCATCAACCTTTTGGCTCTTTCAGCAACTATAAGTGATTGGCAAATATTCGCCATCAGATAACTTCAACCAGCCCACCGCATTACCAACTTGCTTATGTCTTTTTTTCTGTTTGAATAAATTTCTTGACTATTGGGTGCTTATAAATAGTCAATAAATATGGCTATAAACTGGGCACAGGGGCAGCAATTAGCGGCTTTATTTACAAACTAAAGAAGCAGCTTAAGTGACAAATTTATGGAGGTTCTTAATGGTAATCGGTAGTTGTACTGCTGTGCCAGTTTGTATAGCCTTGAGGGCACTTTGATTGCTTGAATGACAAAAGACAACAAATAGTTGTCAATACACAATCTAAGATATAAACATTTTTAAATACTTTACCAATAAGTTGAATTGAAAACTCTTAAAGTAATTCTTCAAATCTTTATTTGTTATTTGCTTTAAATTTCTGTTTATTGAATATATATTTTTGGGTTCAGCATAGTACAGAATATTTTCGAGATTTTGCCTAAGCTGATTGAATATTGTTTTGCTTAAATTACATTTCTTTCTTCTTTCATCGCTGAAACTCTTTTCTGTTATACACTTCTAGGTCTGTTAAACATCTTAAAATTAGTCCCAAATCACAGTGCTTATTAACTTTGCTCATTAATTTATGAAAAGAGTGCATATCGAATTCAATACTTTCGAAGTCGAACCGTGACCCCAAATGACACATTAATTAACTGGCAAACTTCGTGCTTATTCTCATTTGTTCGCTTTTACTTTTGCTGCCCACATGAAACCATCTGCCATAATTTTGTCTAAGCTTACCAATTTCCCTTTGGAGTTGGACCATAAATTGCCGCGTGTCTGACTAATTAACATATTTCGTATTTTGTATTTTTATATTTTGCATAGTTTCTGAATTTCTGTAATTAAAACTTTACTAGAATTTCTTCGTATATCGCGAAATGAAAGTTGTAAATATTTGCCAATTTTAATATTTTTTTTTATTATTTTAATTATTATTTTTTACTTTTTACAATGGCAATCCAATTAATGGGTTATTTAATGGCTAATATGGAGCTAGTAAACGGGGCTAACTGTGGAAGGGCTGATTCCCTTGTTATGTGGCAATAAAGTAAGGATCGGTTTTATGGCTTTGCGCTTTATTGTACTGCATAATTTTATTACCTTTGGATAGTTTTATTCATTTTATTGCAATTTATCGCTTGATTTAATAGCTACAGATAATAAGGTACTAAATTATAATAATAATTATAACTTTTTTTTAATTAAGAAATTTCTTTCTTATAATTGTCTACTGACTATCTTCTTGACGAGCATCTCGATCCTTTGGTTTTGATTGTTGTCGCTTTGCACTTTTATTGAAAGCGAAACTTTGATATGCTAAATTGATGTGAGAAACATTCCTGTATACAATTCTCTAAATATAAAACTTATTAATTCGTTTACACACATACACAGTTTCACTTAAATTGCTGTGTGCCTTTGTTATGCAAATTATGAAATTTTAAATGCAAATCTTCCGATGATATAAATTCTAAAAAAAAATTTAAAACCGGATTGATGCTACACCGTGGGCGGATAAAAGAGGAATGGTAGGGAAAGAATACATAAGAAAACAAATTTGTAAAACACGCTTCAGGTTTTTGGTTTTTTTTTTTCATTCGGTTGTCGTTGCTTTTAAGCCAATTACTGAGCAAACAAAAATTTTCTCTAATTTGCTGACACGGACACGTTAACTGAACAGTTTCAGCAACTCGGCCTCGCATGTCATGGCCAAGTTCTAATCAAAGTGTGCAGCTCCAGCTGAAGCTGAAGCTGAAGCTGGACGTGGTCCATTCGAGTCCAACCACATTGATGCACTGGCTGCGATAAACGTCAGGCGATGTTTGGCTTTTTTTCTGGAGTGCACAACAAATATTTTTTCTAATTAATAATAATAACAATTGAAGCGCAGTCTTGGATCAGCTAACGGCACTTCCAAATTCCAAATTCCAAACGAAAAGTGGAGCAAAAGGTGTGAAAAATTGTATTTTTGTTTTCATCTATTCTGCGGTTTTTCCTTAGCCCAAATCAAAGCGGTTCATCAAAATTGCTCATAAACTTGGCTAAATTGCATTTTATTTAATTAAAAGTGAGGCTTGCGGTTGCCAGTTAGCTAAGGTATCGGGTGTTTAACAAATGAAATGCTAGTCTGGGGTCTTATACCTAGGGTTCATCGTGTTAATTAGTTTTTTTATTACCTGTGTTTTATTTAGTTAGAATACTTATTGAACGCTTTTTAAAATATTAACAACATGAAAGATACTTCAGAGGCTGATAGATCGACTTACTTTCTTCTCCCATAAATGTATAACAATAAACCTAGTTTAAAGGAACTAAAGAACATTTAGAGTGTGAGAAGCAGAATATTTAATTTTATTTATTTTTTACAACCCATTTAAACGGCACTTAATTTGGCAAATCAATTTGTTACTTGAAAAGCCCATGTGCTCTTACTTAATTTGATTTAATTGTCTTGGCTTTAGTTTATTGCTCACATTAAGATGGCCTGATCAAGTGGTTGAGTAGTTTCAGGTTAGGTTTTTATTTTAACGCCTGCAGCAATTAAAAGTGATTAAAAATAATTACATAGCCGAAAAGCAACTCAAAAGAACGCAACGTGAATTAAATAAATTGCTACACAAAATTCCTTTTATTGACTTGCGTGCGTGCCAGCTACATCACCTAAGATAATCGTAGAGATTGATCATTTAACAAAAAAAAAACAACAACAAATTAGCGTTAAAATGACCAACAACAATGGTGAATGGTAAGATCATTGTGAAGATTCCGAGCGATGACATTTATAGCTCGTGATTACGCAATGGTCAGTATTGAGGGAAAGGTTCTATTTCTTTATGACTTCGACTAATTTATGAAAACGGAAATGCCATAAGAACAATGCCCGAAAAAAGAAACAGACTTTTAATTTGAAAGTAACCGAAAGTTCTTTGACTTTGGCCCCTGCGGGAATATCAAGAAGTGATAGACACTTATTCCCCGCAACTCAACTCATCTCATTTCATTCTATGCTTTTCCATTCTATTCCATTCGCTTAATTGTTTACTCACTCGTAAAACATAAATTTGTTTTTCACACGCTTCTAAAAAGAATCTAACAAAAAAAAGAATGCCCACGCTGCCAGTTTCAGATTCAGTGGCCGAAACTAAATTAATACTACAAAAATCCAAAAATCTGAAATGTTCCACGCGCTTTGCTATAAAGTTGTTTGTTTGTCTTTCGCTTGTTGATTAATTTTAATGTTGTTCTGTTTGTTTTCTATGAATTTCTGCCATTTTTTTGTTCGTTCTTTTTGATGGATACATTTTGAGTCTTGCCCTGGCAGTAAGTAGCAATTTAACACAACAGATTGTCGCGTTTGTGGTGGGCGTCTCTCTGTATCTCCATCACCAACTCCATGCTAAGTGACAGGCAAATCAACCAATCTGTGTGGGCCAGAAGAATTTGAGAGCTGCACAAAAGTTAAGAAGTTATTTAAAATTCGTGTTAATTTGCAATGAGACACAAGCTCGATTTATTTAGGCATCAGATTTGAGATTATTTTATTTGTATAAAGGGTATTTAAGATAATTTATTTATTTAGTAATTTATTTGAACTGTTAATCCTACATAGTACAATTTGTGAAAGCCTTATTGATAACTTAACATTAACATTTTCACCTTTCAAATATGTCCCTTTTATATATTATAGCTAAATTGAGTGCCTTTAGCATTAAGTGACCCCCCAGCAGCACAGTAACCCAAAAGCCTCATTTGTTGCAGTAGCTGCTGATGTTGCTGTTGCTGTTGATGCCGTTGCTGATGCACTTTGCTTATGTTGCTGCAGCGGCGACAGCACTGCGATGAGACACCCTAACAAATTTTTGCTGACGGCGGCATATTTTCAACACCTGCCCGACTGTCTCCATGGCTGGCAGGTTAGCAGACAGGCAGAGAGACAGGCAATGCAGGCAACCTTTGTGCCACTTTGCCAGTTCCCAAAACTCACTTTTGTGTCATTTGCAAAGCGAGTGTGTTGGTGAGAGAGTCAGAGATAGAGAGAAGGAAAGATAAGGCAGCAAATTGTTGTCGTTGTCTGAACTGCAGCTGACACTGAACGAGGAGAAAGGGGAGTGGAGAGAAGGAGTGTCTGCAGTGCTGCTGTTGCATGTATTAGAGCAAGTTCGAGGTAGGCAGCAAATTAACTTGACAGTGGCAGAGACAGTGGCAGCGGCAGCGGCAACGGCAGACGAAGAGGCAGACGCAGACGCATCTATGGCTCGGTCCTCTACAAAGTTGCGAGTCGCGAGCTGCGCATCTTATTAAGAAAGAAAGTACTTTCAGTCAGGCAGCTGTTGTAGCATTTCAGCATTTCTTAGCTATTTTTTCCACCCATACTATATGTTATTTATTTTTTTTCTTTTTGCATTTTACAAGTGCCGTGCGAACTTCAACTTGAGATGTTGAAGTCGCGCCACACAAGATGACTCCACTTCATCTCTTCAGCTCTAAGCTTAGCTCGGGAGTGTTGTGCGCTGCCTTTATTATCATTACATATATACACAAAAACACACTCTCGTTCAGTCAGCAACTGGTTCCACTAGTTTCAACTTTTATGCATTTGATTTTTCTTATTTTGTCTAATCATTTCAAATACGATTCAATTGCCAGCAAATTGGCAAAAAAAAAGGCAGCAACTCATGTTTGAGACACTTTGGCTTTGGTCAAGCGGTTTTTGGCCAAGTTTTTAGTGTGCTTTGAGCTAACAAGCCTTAAATTTTAATTGCTGCCCATAATGCAATTAAACACAAATATTTCCTTGCAAATATTTGTAGTTTTTCCCTCCATCATTGCAAGTTTGCTGTCCAAGTCTTTTGTTTTTAGACAGTGACAAGCCAACGCACAAATATAATTAAAATAATTGTTTAACTATTACAAAAATGTAAATGTAATTACGCAAAAAGAAAAATAATTAATTTAATTTTAACAAGATTTTTTTTTAATTCATTCACAATTTATTTGTTTTTTGTGTGCAATATTTAAGACGGGTTTCCCCTGTTAAGCCCAACTGAAAAAATGTCCATTATATTGGCAACTTTCTTAGGTTGCTGCACTCTGTTCGATTCAATCGTGCGGCTTTGGCTCAGAATATAGTGTTATTTTTAGTGCAGATAAGACTTCCTTTTAACGTTTCCGCATATTTTCGATAGCTAATTAAGTTATATAAGCGACTGGCAAATCATAAAGCCAACCAGGCAGGCAGGCAACACTCCGTAGCCCAACGGGCGTGTCAACACACTCACACAAATTCATTGCCAACAGATCTTCACATAAATCCATTTGCCAGTTCCAGTGGCATGCACATGAAGAGATAGAAGATGTTGATCTAATGGAAACGCCAACTTTCCTATGATGTAATATCGTCTCGTTTTTTAATTAAGTCACGCAAAATTTGCGCTAATTTGCAGTGATTCTATTTTCTATTTCTGCTTCTAATTGGCGTCTCCCGAGTGCTGAGTGCCGACGGTCGAGGGCCCAAGCCTATTACTTCAGTGGCCATATAATTATGTAAACAAGGAAGCAGCAACTCGAACTTGATGTTTTCTGTTTTGCATGAGGTGCGTAATTCAGTCAGAGGCCCCTCTTGGATACTTTTACTTGTTGGGCCATTTCCTTGCACATAAAATAAATCTACAACAGAAATTGGAAGACCGTCAGGCAAACGCAGGAAAAGCAATGGAGCACAGTGAGACAGGGACGGGGTGGCAGCAACTGATGGCCTTAACATTCAGTGCAAGCAACTGACGAGCCGCTAGTGAGTGGCGGCAGCAAGTTTGTTGCCTAAGTCTTTTTTGTTTTTAAGTCACTTGTTAATTGAAAATGAAAGTGCAAACAACGAACAACCGACAATCGACAACCGATACCTAAGTGGAAAATCCATCAATATCAATGAAAATGTTTAGACAGAGTCAAAGTCGATAATGAAATGACAAACCTGCCTTCGAACACTTTCTTTAGTCTCTTTTGGTTTCCTTTCTTACCCTTTTTCTTTACTTTGCATGCCACACTTCTAATTTCCGCATCGTCGCATCTCTTGTCTCTTGTGCACTCAACCGACGAAGCCAAGCAGCAAATACTGGCTTGTGATAGCTTTGATCCATTTCGTGCTGACCACATTCAATTAACAAGGAAAGTGACTGCAAATGAAATGGAAAATAAACAAATTAAAGGAAATGGAGAAAAATGGAAATGTTCAGTGTCGCTTATTTGATTGTTATGTAATTTTGCTAAGCATGGATGAGAATCTATCAAATATTAAACATTTTAGCTTTAACAATATATTGTTTAACATTTCATCAACTTGTTTATTCACTTTCAGTTTCAATCAACATTAAAACTTTATGCATAGACTACACGTCCTCCTTTTGCCCGTCTTACTCTCTTTCTATTAATCTGTCATTGAAAATCAAAATGGAAATGTGGCTCTTTTTTTTTGCCTCTTGTTGTTGCAATTGACTTCAATTTCTGTCTTTGGCCGTCGTTTGCCAATCGCCTTGGCAATAACAATAATTTCCTCTTAAAGAAAAATTGCAAGTTGGCTAATTTGCGGCAAATAAACGACGCGCAAATAATATACAATTAATTGCTAGACGCAGTTGAAGTCGTCGCCGCGCCGCGCCGTTGCCAATGTTGCCAATGTAGCAAAGTCAAAGTCGTTTGGCGGTCAAATGCATTGGGCAGCACTGCATTTACTGGTAATGCAACATTGCACAGAATGGGAAAATGCTCTCTGTTTCTCTGTTGTTGTTGTTGTTGCTGTTGCTATCAGCATTTGCGTCTAGTCGAAGCCGGCCGGGATGGGCAACTGGACATTTAGGCATGTAGGCAACTGGGCGATGGGCAACGCCCACACGCAGATTTCTTTTGCTTCTTGCTGTTGGGCAAATTGCAATTTGGCGCTCTGATCGGCAAATTATGAAGTGCCAAGAAAGCCATTTAAACGATTTAATGGCACGCTGCAAAGTCTCAAATGCCGGCGAGATCGTAAATAAACAGAGCACAGTTGCAGTTGCACACACAAACACACACACACACGCACTTATAAGTTTGCCCCTTGGTGGTCCTAGAAATAAAATGCATTTCACATTGGGTACGAAACTTATTTCAGTTGAAACTATAAAAAAATATTAGCAAATTTGTCTACAGATTCGTTAAGTAGAAACCGAAATAGTTTTTTAATAAAAATTATAAGGCAATTTAAAAACTTTAGATAATCAAACTCACTGTTAGTTAATTGAAATGTCTAGAGAATAAAGCTAAATAATATCAATCTATATGCATGCACTATAATAATTTAAAAAGATTCCCGATTTTGTCTAAAATATACGGTTTAGAGGTTACTGTACTCAAATCTAACAAAAACGATTTCAATATTTTTAAAATACATACTTACGAGTATTAGAATATTTATTTAGTTTTAAAATAAATATTTTTGTAAAACATTTCCAAGAACTTTTAATTTTATGTCTTAAATTTAAACAATATATTTAGTTTGATGATAATCTTTAAGTTTAAGATTTACTTAGAACGCAGTACCACAATGATGAACATATAACATAAAACTCATTTATATAGATTTAATAATAAATAATATGCCACAACATTTCCTGCAACTGTTGATCTCTTGTCGAGCATTTAACCAATGTGCAAACTGAACTTAAATTATAGCCTGTACAATGGATCAGATTTGCAACAATGTTGCTGGTGGCTTCTTCTTGCTTTGTTGTTTTGTAGTAGCGGAAGTTGTCTGCTGTGTTGTTATTTTGTATTGTTGTTGTTGTTGTTGATGTTTGGCCAGAGATGCGAGATGAACTTGAAGATCAGCTGAGAGCAGAGTTGGGTCGTCATCGCTTCGGCATCGGCATCGTCGCAGTCATCATTTGATTAATTTTTGTGTTGGAAAGTTTTGTTGCAAAGTGAAATCAGTTGGGTTTGTTTCACCATTGGCTGCCTTACCTTGTGGCACGGCCAATTCCAATTCCATTTTCCACGTCGCGTTCGCATTCTATTATTATTGTATCTTGTGATATCTGTGTGGGTAATGCAAACTAATGCAAAAGGTTTTTTCGGCGCCCCGACTGCATGCCAAATCAATTGTCTGCTGTCTCTCTCTCTGCGTTTGGGTATTGATATAATAACATTATTTTTTCTGTAATTTTCTATATTTTCTATTTCTCTGTTTCTTTTTCATATTTTCTGTGATTCCTCAATGTTTGTCAAGTGTTTCGAATGGCATCACGTATGAAAACATTTCGACTGCTTTCTTTTTAGCTGCTTCGACGGCTGCTGAGTGTTAAAAATCAGTTTCAACTTCAGCATCGACTTCAGCTTTGACTTTGCCCCTTTTGCTACACTTTTTCTTTGTGTGCCCCACGGGCGCTAATTACGCAAGCACATAGTTAGGAGAGCAACACTGGAAACGAAAGCATCCAGCAGATACATTTGTTAAGAAGTCAAACCTATTCGATATTCACTGACCACCATTTTATTTAGCGCTCCATATTGTTTTCCTATGCAAATTAATTATTAAGCGCATCTTAATTGAATTAACACCATTTCTATATCGCACTCAGATAGATGCTCTGCCTTATGTGTGTGGCACGGGTCGTCACACGAGTACATACGAATTTTAATGACGGACAAGTGCTAAAAGAATTTGCAAAAACATAACATTGTGTGCTAAAAATAGCCAGAATTCAGTTAAGCTAGCACGATTGCTTACAGTTTACAGAACTGAGCGCATTTTATGGATGACAATTGAGGAATGTTATTTGCTTAATGATGATAAGACATAATTATGAATTTTTTATATAAGCTGAAGCGAAAAGTAAAGAAAAAAGTAGTACAAATTAGATTTTTTCAACATATTAAACCAAAAGAATACCAAATAAACAATTTCGAAATTTCGTCTGTTTTTGAAACGTGTAGCCTGAATTATTCCAATAAATTTGGCAAAAGAGACGGAAGATAGAGAAAAATTAGCTTTTTCCTTGAAAATGACAATCTTCATACAAAACTGAAAATGTTATATTATTCTTACACACTATTAAATTTAATTTGATTAGTTCAGTATACTATGATATGCTCTGCGGAATACTTCTTTTTAAAATACGGGAAAATTTTAGAAAAATATTGAAATTTTTCTTTCCACAGTATTTGCATAATTGTATTAATTGGGAGTCCTTAAAAATATCAATAATTAAAATCAATGGAGAGATGGGTAAGATATTACCATATCGGCAATCCTGTCCACTGTCGCATTTTCTATTTTTTACATGATAATAATTATAATTATAATAATTGATAACAATAATCATAAATTTAATTATCATTTGAGCAATGATACTCTGTATTTCCATCTGGCCCTATTTTCATGTTATATACAGTACAATATTTTTGAATAATTTTCCTCTGTGTTATATACAGTATAATATATTTGAATATTACTCCTCTGTGGCTCTTCTTCTACTGTGCTCCAAATGCTTTTGAGTCAGCTGTCTTCAGTTGCATTATTGAGACATCATTTGATGCAATAGATTCCAACTAAAATACTCTTCGCGTTTGTCTGTGACTCTTCAGCACACACTTCAGTTCTCTGCCCCACTTAAGGCGCCACGCACTCACGTAGTAGAGACGTGGGAGAGGGGGAGGGGGAGAGCTGATTACTCATACGCCACGTTGTTGCATGACAGCAGCAAACAACGACGATGCCGCATTTCAATTATAGTTTCAATTTAGTTGCTCATTAAACCGTCTGCATGGCTACAAATGTTGATAAACATTTATGCTTTAAGCTTTACTCGATTTTGTTGTTGTTGTATTTGCTGCAGTTGTTGTCTTTGTTTTTGTTGTTATGCAAGCGGCACGCGCTCAAGTCCGAAAAGTGTTCAAAGTTGCGGCTCCAGTCATTAAGTTTGAAATGTTTTAGTTTATGCACTCGACTTTTTACTTAGTTTCTAGTATTGTTTTAAGCGTCGTTTGTCGGTTTGCTGCATTACATTTCCTCGTGTTATGCATAAGCGTCTTGAAGCAGATACATATTTTCTTTTTTTATTATCATGATACAACGAGTACTGTGATGAGCAGTTGCCTCTGGGTGATGATGTTGCCCTTTGTTGTATAATAGGGCAAGAGTTGCCCACGCGAGCCCAACATCCTCCCGTTTCCGTCAACGTTTTCGTTTTCGTGTTTCGTTTCCGTCTCCAACTACGTTGTTGTTTCTCACGCACTTTAACACCATTTAGTTGATAGCAATCGCCAATGGTTTTGGGCCTCTTAGGTTCGTGCAATGCCACTTGCCACACGGTGCTCTTGCCACAGACGGAGTCGCTCGCAACTTGCAGCTGAAGATGCTGTTAAAGCTGTCTGCCTGCCTGTCCGCCTGCCTGGCCGTCTGCCTATCTGTCTGCCTGCAGCTTTCCCAATACTTAAGATAAGCAAAGTCCAAAAGCGAGCGGTGAAGGTGGTGGCGCTGGACCTGCACCCAACCAGTTGCCGACTTGTAATAAAAATGCAGGAAAAAGTACACATCGAAGGAGAAAGTAAACGTTAACGTTAACGTTCAGCTTTTGCTGCAATGTTGAAATCTTGTTGCAAAGAAAGCAGCGAGCCGGCAAAGGCAAAAAAAAAGCAAGACAAAAAAAACTTCACTGTCCAGATAAAGGGGGGAAGGTGTAACGGGGGTAGGGGGCAACATGTCCGGCAGTTTGGCAAGTGAATGCGTTTGCCATAAATATATATGTAATATTCGGATTTTACAGCCTCTGAGAGCGGTTAATTCACATGCCAAATGAAACTCCATGAGATGAGATCAGTATTAAAAATTTAAAAAGACCTTATAGTTTTTAAATTAAAGTCGAACATGACTTAATGGAGTTGATCTAAATTCGGCTTTTGATTTTAGAGTATGCTAAAATATGGCTACAATTTAATAATTTTTTTATTTAATTATTTATTTATTTTTATTATGCTTAAAACTTAAAAAACTTCATCTTAAAAAGTTTTATTTAAAAAAAATTTAAGAAAATGAATAACACTTTAACCTGACCCTTTTGGTGTCATTGAACTTGGCAATAAGTTTTAATTTGGTTGTTGTTGTTGTTGCCAGTAAATTGCAAGCACACATTCCAGACAAATGTGGTATGAAATCAATAAAGCATTGAATGGATTTAGCAGCAGCTGCTTCCACCTTTGGCACTGTGGTTTGCTGTCGTTATTGTTGTTGTTGCTGGCTGCCACTTGTTGCACCTTTCTCCTGTGCCGCAATTCGCTGCACACAGTCACAGACACTTGCACACACACATGCTGATAAATTTCTGCAGCTATAACGGCCACATATGCCGTTTCTACACCCCCTTATCATCCCCTCTCCGCTCATCTCCTCTCCCCATCCTGCGACCACTTTAATGCTCTACTCTCGCTCCCCCTTCCCCTTTGCGCAACTTATGCGCATAATTTTGCCTTGATTTCATTTTTCTCGCATGCGATTTGGTGGCTGCGCGTATTTTTCAATTTCAAATGCATTCAGAAATAAAATAAAAAAAAGAGAATAAAAAAGGCACCTGAGAGTGGACGATCGATGGCCCTGGCCAGCTGGCTATTTATTACCTCACTGCCGAATGCAAATTTAGCTTTAGATGCGGCTTTAGATTTTATTTAGAGTCTTGTCTTCTTGTTGTTACTGTTGTTGTTGCATTTTGCATGATTATGCGCCAACCTGCCAGCCAATGGCAATTGAAAGTTTTCGGCCCGGAAAAGCAAAATTATGAAAATCGTCTCGACTTTGTCGTGGATGTTGCCTGTGACAAAAGTTCAATGCACCTACGTTGAACACAAAAACCGTTAAATGACGGCAAAAAAAACTATGGCTCGACACACGCGCCAAACTAATATATAATATAAAAAACCAGTCAACAGCTTTGGAGCAGTTGGCAATCCATGGACAAGGTCACTTCCGTCACATGCCACCGGCAATGTTGTGGGTGTTATTCACCTTTTTTTTGCAGCTGTTAAGCGTTGCCTTAATTGTTTATCAAGGCGCTCACCTGTCACAATTTGCAAACTGTTTTTCTGACAATCTGGGTCAACTTGTTCTCCCAAAAGCCAGCCTAATGGGCCGTCATCTCTCTCTCTCTCACTCTGTCTGACCCAAACATAGTGAGGCAGTCGGCAACGTTTCAAGTTTTGGCCAACTGAAAATTGGCTTGCCTTGGGCCATTTAACCAGCATTGAGAGATACCTTGACTTGTCTTCCAATAGAGACGCAAACGTTATGCTGAAGATGACACTGGCAATGAAATTGGAGTTGGTTTAGGATTTTGGTGACATGCTTAACATACAAATATTTACATTTTAATGAGGCATGCCGCAAACACCGTACTAACTGTAACTGTAGCGGATATGTGAGTGAGTAGTTGGCTTAGTTTATTGCGGGCTTGGGACTAAAGAGAATTGCGATAAAGTTGTCAACATAATAATACGGGACGACAGATTATTTGGAGCAAATAAAAAATATTTTGAAAATGTATTTATTTTTCTTTTTTAATATTGTTTTTATTAGGGAAATCGTTTAAAAAAATGACCCATAACTTATTCTATACTTTATATTCATCAAAATTATTTCTAATTTACTTTACCTTTCCTTTTCTTTTAGGTATGTATGTTACTTCTGGCATAATATTTATATGGTAACATTAAGTTCTATTTGAAATTCATTTTGGTAAGTTTCACTTTGATTTAAATCTTATATCCTCACAAGCATTTAACTTAAAAGATACAAAATTGACAGAGATATCTATTGTATTACTGACAACGCTCTCACTGTTCTGGATAATCATTATTCTTATCGTTCGAGTGGCATCAGTAATCACAAGAGAAAGAAAGATAGACAGACTAAAAGAACCTGCGATAAGGGGCAGTTTAAGTGTGCACAATTTGAGATACAATTGTATCTTTAAGGCACAGTCGACGACTGAGTTCATGACTTCATTTGTAAACGAAAGCGAAAACGCAAAAGCAAACAAAAAAATATATTTCCATTTGGTTTTTCTATTACCTTCACTTTTGTCAGTTTTTTGGGCGTGCGAAAAAAGTTTTACTTTTACTTGGTGATTCTTTTTGGCCAAACGAAAAGCATAATTAAAACTTAACAAAAATATGAAAAGCGAGCTACTTGAAGCATTAATTATGTAGTTTCTTTTTGTCAGCCGACGATAATTAAAATTGGCAAATTGTAAAATTTTTTATTTGGTATCTGTGGTTGCTGTGGTGCTTGGAGCGTCATTCAAATGGCCTTTAAACGGATGTATAAATTTGAAGCATTTTATCAATTACAAAACAATCGAACGAAAGAAATGAGCTCAATATTCGAGTAGATTGAGTAAACAATAAACTTTCTCAAGTGCTTGCCACTCAATCAATTGAAACGGTTTAACAAAAGATACGCTGAAATAATTACAAAACCAACCACAAGATCATGAAATATAAACCCGAATACGCGTATGCGTGTAACTCCTCTTCAAAGTCAAGTAAGGAATCCCACTCTGTTAAGCATAACAAACAATAATTGTCAAGCAATTTGAATTTGGAAAGTAAAAGTCAGAAGTGTGTGTCTTTTCGACTGTCAACTGTTGGGCCAAACCTCCGATCTCGGTTTGATCTCTAGCTTCACACATGCTTATTAAGTTTTTGTCGAGACTTGTTTGTCATGTAATCAAAGTCACTCGCATGCATCAATTGTTCAATTAGTCGGCTCAATCATGCAATCAGTCGAGACGCAACAACGAGTTAAACTATTGTCCCAACCCAACGCACGCATAACATTGCCCCAGGCAATTGCAAGTGGAACAACTTGTGGCCAACTCCCAATTGTCAGTAGATTCTTATGGTCCGTGGTCTTAACTAATAAGCGACTGTCTGTTGTTCTAGTAGTGTTGACAAGTCAATTGCTGACTTATTTTCAATTATCCAAAGAATAACAAATTAAAATGTTGTAGGCTATCAAATTATGGACACGTTCTTAATTAATTAATTATTTTAATTACCTAATGCATGTTTAATTATATTTTATTAATATTTGTCATTTATCATTTGTGCTACAAATATAATTAATTACTTAATAATTTAAATTTTTCGCAATACTGCAAATTTAATGCTGTTATTTTTATCAATTCGTAATATTTAAGTGCATGGTAATTTATTCGAAAAAAGTATCACTGACTCCAACATTTTAAACATTTTCATTATTTGCTTATTTCATTTTAAAATTTAAAATTTAAATTGATCTCTTTATGACATTTTTTTATGTTGGTTGATTGAAATTTTAAAGTATTAATTAATATATATATATTTTTTTTAATCCTTATTACAAAATATTAATTTAAAAATATAACAGTTGAAATTAGTTACTTTAAAGTTTTATCAGCTGCCAAATTACTGTTGTGAAATTTTCTGAGCCTTAATTGAATCAATTATTCAATCTAAATTAACCACAAATTACAATATAATTGTCCAATCCTGCAATTTCATGGGACGCAACATATGTTATCCAATTAAAGTTGGCTCTTTTGGTGAAAATGCCGCCTCAATCAGCTCAACTCATCTCAGCTTGTTTCAACTGTATTTTCATGCCATTCGAAACAAAGTGATTTCCATGTCGAATTTCCTGGCTGACGCTGAGGCTGAGGCTGTGCTCATTAGGCCTCTGGCTGCACCCGCACCATAAATATGTGGCCTCCAAAAAAAATCAATGGAAATGTCCAAGGGGCTTGTGTCGAGTAAAATATGCAACGGGTTTTTGGCCATCCAACAACATTCAGTATGCCATAATTTCTGTTGAGACACTGGCAAAAATACTCTGATGGAGTATTTCGTATTTCATGAAAGTGAAATTTCTCGTCTCTGATCGCAGGTCTCGGGTCTTGGGTCTCTGGTCTCTGGCTGTAGCCGCGGGGCCAGCGTCGGTTAACCAATCCAAGCAGCAAAGCAGCCGAACAACTAGGTATCCAGCTATCCAACTATCCAACTGGATGCTGTGCTTGACGCTGATGATGACGTTGATGAATAAACAAACAAAAGCAAGCAACATGTGAATCCCCTTCTCGCCCGCCCCGCCCCGCTGAGGTGCAACTCCACTTGGCCACTTGACGACGATGTCTGTCAACAGCAAATGAAAGTGTTTGCTGTTTTGGGCGATGAAAAGGGGCGCGATGTGGTGCGGTGATTGCGGGTGCCACTCATAAGTTTTATTACCACACACAAAAAAACCAAAAAAACTCATGACTTTTCATATTTCTTCAAATAAATGAAGAAAGAAAGTAAACAGCTCCAACAAGATCTACTCTCTTTTTCACTCTCCGCCGTGAGTGGCTTTCTTGACTCGACTGACGTTCAAATCCCACGCTTCGGCATGGAAACGGTCAGTAAATTAATTGCCAATTAAAAGGCTTGATAATCACATTGGATTCGCCCTTTGCCAATGTCCCGAATATTAAGCGACATACGAGTTTAATCATATTAAAATAGTTACTAATTAAAGATGCCCATTGATGAGCCAATATTAACAAAATGATTTTTAAACCAACGATGCAGATTTATTCAATGTATACTGTTTAATATTGTGTAAACATTTCATACATTTATCTTGTATATTTATCATGCAAGAATCGATTCATAGAGAGGGGATATGTTTCTGATAAAAATCTGATGAGTCTCGAAAAATAATAGACAAGCAATATTCATTTTCAAGTTTTTTACTTAAATTTCCATAACAATAACTTTTCCGTCTATTAGTGCAATGTGTGTATGTACTTAAGCCTGTAAGTGTATGTGGTCTATCTACCTGTATAAGTTTACTTACACCCGATGTGGTTCACCCTACGACAGCCCCTGTCAATCCTCAACGACAAACAGCTGCTTCCACTTTCCTTTGGCATTCGTTTAACAATTTCACAGCTTTTGCTTTTGTGACCCTTTCAGCAAATGCAAAACTGGTGCAGAAAAAAGAAAAAACGAAAAACAAAAACCGTAGCCAATCCCGCATGAATGACAGCGCAGACAACGGAGACAAAAGGCAACGAGGACGCTGAGGAGGAGGTGGAAAATTACATAGTACTTGCAGTGCGAGTCGTAGTATTCAAGTGAAACAAATAGAACAAAACTTTTGCTTTCACCTTTTGCACTGTTTCAAGGCGGTTTGCCAACAACTCCCCCGCTCTCTATCCCGCTACTGGTGGCAGGGGGAGGGTATATAGGGGCAATAGTTAGGCAGATGCCAAGAGCCACTCAACGACAGTTCCGGGCAAACGTTTTGCATTTTTTTTTTCGCTTTTTGTATGCCAAAAAGGCGGCAGAGCTGTTGTTGGCGTTCGGGGCCCTACCACAACAATAGATGGAGCTCAATGCTTTACGGTCAGAATGCGAAGCTGTTGCTTTCGTTTTTGTTGTTGTTGGTGTTGTTTGTTTGGTGTTGCTGTTGTTGTTGCGTTGGCGTCTGGCGCGCAATTTGCATGCCAAAAGCAACAGCCGCAGCAGCAGCGAAGCGAGGTGAACTTTTGTTGTTGTTGATGTGCTTGTCGTCGTTTTTTTGTTGATGTTGTTGTTGGTCTAGGCAATTTGTTATTTGCCTTTTGTGGCGCACGCGCTGCCTTTTCAATTTGCGGTCGGATCTGCCCTACACGAACTGCACTTGGGAGACTAGAACGACTGGAACGACTGGAACTAAGCATGTCCCAGTGACCAAATGAACCACATTTCTTGTTGCTACACATTTTGTTGTCCAAAGTGTAGATTTTACTATTTAGATATTCTAAGCATGAGGCATTCGCAGCAATTTTGCGCATCTGAAAGATTAACAAATGCTCAACGCATGCAAATGCGCTTCAAGAAAGTTTGTTGTCAACTTTCTATGCTATTGCTAGAGAAGTTTGTGCCTTTTTTTCTGTTGCTCTTGCGGAATTTACGAGCGCTTCGAGCTGCTGTCAGCGGTTGGAAAGTTGTTGGAGTAAGCCCTATCTGCGGAATCTTAACACTTGCCAAAAAGCAACTCAATGTCAGATGTGGTTGCAGTTGAAAACAAATGACTTAGGCGACGAACAGAGCTCTCTAGAATTTCATTAACACAGAAAATATCATTCAATCAATCTTATCTATAAATAGAAAACTTTAAAGACCAACTTCAACAAAATTTCAAATATTAAATGTTACAGCTAAATCTACACTTATTACAAAGATAGTAAACAAAAAACTTAGACAAATAACTTGACAACATGAATCAGATTAATTTTGTAGAACTGTGTTTAATGGGTTTCAGCAAACACACTCCAAAGCCAAATGTCAAGGCTTTTATTCTTCATTCAATCAAAACGTAAACTGATTAAGATTAATACGAGATAATTTCAACTGATTAGCCCAGTTCGTTAAAAGAGTTAACTCTTTCAAATTGCCGGATCATTGTGTGCTTTGCAGACATACACTTTTAATTTTATCTCCAAACAAAATAATTTGGAACCTCATTCAAGCCAGCAAATTGCAATTTTCCTCGTGTAAATGTGAAGGTCAAGACGAGCCACGAGTGGCTGCCGTTTTAGCTAATTTTTAATTTACGTATTTATATCAAGAGTTATAATTTACATCATTTTTTTTCCTCTTCAATTTTGGCGCAAGCTATAAAAAGTGATTTTTTGCTTAATTCAAACACGTTTAGAGTTTTATTCGATTGGAAACTAGTTTCGTATTTGATTTGTAAGCATTTGTTGTTGTCGCTGTCGTTGCGTTTGCTGCTCTCCAGGCAATTTGCAGCCTGATAAGCTTAGCAGGTTTTTTTTTTTGTTTTTATTATAGTTTGTATTTTCTGTTAGCTGCTTTGGCCATTTTTGACAGCGTCTTCATTGACCAGACGCACAGACGACACAAACGATGATTTATAAATATTTATGAAACATTTAGTATACTTGTATTTTTACTATTCAATAAATTTCCGCGACATTTATGTGCTAATCAAATGATTTGTGCATAGATAAAATTAACATTGTTTTCCATACGATTGCCTTTTATTATTTACATCCAATATGAGCTCACCCTGTTTAGCAAGGAAGTTTAAACTAAATTATCTTGATAAATTTTATACGCTTAAGTTCTGGTTAAGAAAAATTCGAAAACGTGTCGGACATCCGCTTCGAACATTTAGCTAGACAAATATTTATTTATTTTTACAACTTTCGCTTAAGTCTGTAACTAATGTGTTTAAATAAAAAACTTTTGGCCAACTAATTACTTACCTACCGAATTTTTTGTCGGCTGATGAGCTGTCAAAATTTGCAATTACCCAATTTATATAATTTAATGTGACAGCAAAACAAACGGAAAATGCTTTTTTCATACTCAAAAAATCACACAAAAATATTTCGATGACTTGAAGTTTGAGTTAAAGTCATAAATTCGCTGCTCATTACAGTTTTGTTAATGTTATTTAGCACGCGGTTTGTCACGTAATCGAAAATGGAGCCCCAAAACCGGGCTTAGTTAGTAGTTGGCAACTGGCAGTTGGCAGTTGTCAATTTGGAAGCTGCACTAATGATAAATCCTCAGTTAAAGCTGAGACAAAGTTGCAGTTGTAAAAGCCACAGCGTTAACAACATCAACAATAATGATAACTAAAAGTCTTTGGCTTTAATATATAATTTATAGACATTGGGAAGCGTTTCGAATTGAGTTTAAGTTTTGCGCAAGCTGACAAAGCAATCGCCAGAGCGAGACTTTAATTTTAATGAACTGCTCAGCAGCTCAACACTCTCACTTTTATTTTTACTCTGGAGGCCCTGTAATTAAAAAATATATGTACGCATGTCTGCGTATTTATAGTTATAATACATAATGCAACTGATTACTTAATTAAACTGTAGCGTATCGAGTTATATAATATTTCATTTTTTGGCTGGATAAGTGCAAGCATATATGATTTTTGTGAGTTGACTTTTCTTTGACCCAAAAAGAAAATTTAATTAAAGTGCACGCCTCGTTGCAGAACATACACACACACACATACAGTGGGGCCTGCACACCCACATTTCACTAACTAAACCAATTGGTCAGGCTTCGGTTTTGGGTTGGTCCCTGACCGCAAACGAGAACGCCTCACAGCTATAATAATATTGCGCATACGCCACCTACAACGTCCGAAGCAACAACAGCAACAACAACTATGCCCTAGGCCTGCTGAGGCAGCAACTCCTCTTTGCTGTCTGCCTGTTCCTCTGTTTGCCTGTGCACAACAAATATAATAACAATATTTTTCAAACAACAAAAGAAATCAACTAGAAGCGCCCTGAGCCCCAAAAAAAAAAACACAGAAAGCCAACCGAAAACCAAACCCATTTTAACCGTTAAGCACATTTGACTAAATCTGCTACACATGGCAGCCCATAGAGCCTGCCTTCACCTTCAGGTGAATGCCGTTGAATGCGAGGGGCAGGTGCAGCATTTGCGACTGCATTCGCTGCAGGAAATGCGCAGAACATGCGCGAGTTTCAACTGGAATGGTCCAACCTATTCTTATTTTTTGGAAGATAGGTAATCGCTATACTAACAACAATAGATAACAAGAATTAGTGAAAATAGCTCTAATATTACCGAAGATTATATACTCTGATTTAGTGATTATTGTTAAAAAGTCTTTTAATTATATATATTAAAATAATTCACTCGTATATTTGTTATATTTTGCTGTCTTATATCAAAGATTCAAAATATAAACTGAGTGAAAATTTCATTTGAATTTAATTTTTATAATTTACAAATTATTTTTAAATTTTTGTTATATAATTTTTTAAGTAATTTTTGTGATTTTAATTTAAAATAATAAAATTTAAAATAAGATGGCAAATAATTGTTATAAAAAAATATATTTTATAAAGAAAAATATAACATATTTTGCCTAGTTAATATGCTCATTCTGTGAGTGTATGCAAAAGGTAGCACGAACGCAGGTCACTTGTTGCTGCAGGAAGCTAACAGCAGAGTTGGCAACAGCGACGTCGACGGCGGCAGCGGCAGCAGCAGCAGCACAAACTGACAAGAGGAAGAGTAACTGAAACAGCCCACATGCTGCACACACACGAGGCGAGTGAAAACAGTTAAGACAACAACAACAACAACAGCAACTGGAAAACTGCAAACTGCCAACTGGCAACAGGAAGACCTTAAACTTGGCCTCAACGGCAGCAACAGCAGCGTCGACGACGGCAAAAACATCGTGGAGCCAACAACAACAACAACTGCTGCACAGTCAAACACACAATTCAATTTTATTTCATTTACGTAGTAGTAGTACTCGTTGTTGTTGTTGTTGTTAGTGTTTGTGTTGTTGTTGTTGCCATTCGCTTGGCTCGTTTGGCTGCCTGGCTGGCAGTTTGTGTGTGGGCCGCTGCCTTCTGCCTGCTGCCTGCTCCTCGTCGGCCCGGTCGAATCGTTCGGATCGTTTGGATTGCAGCTCCTCGAGCGCCAGCTCATGAATGGGAGCCGCAGATTGCCGCTGCTTCTAAGTCATTTCTTGTTGTTGTTGCCTTCGTTTGCTTTTTTGTGAATTGGCGTAAAAATGTTGTGAGAACAAATGGTTGTTAACTTTTGCACAATTTTTTTTGCTCTCAGTCGACGTTCGTTTTTTATATTAGTTTTTGTGTTGATTTTGTCTTTGCTGATATTGTTGCTGTTGTTGTCGCTGTTGTTGTTGTTGTTGGCGCGTTAGATTGCGTTTAACTGTTAACCGAATGCGCGCGGCAAGTTCGTTGCCTAAATCTTTCGTTTCTTTCTGCGCGTGATTTTATTGCTTAAGCCAAAGCTTGCTCGTTGTTGCTGTTGCTGTTTTTGTTATTGTAATAATAATAATCATTGTAAATATGTGCACGCCAGTTCAGTCCAGTGATTGAACGAACTGCGCCTGTGCCGTTAGGGTTTCCTAATTTGTTTTCCTTTTTTTTGTTGCTGTGATTCTTTTATTTATTTTTTTTTGGGTAGGGCACTGAAAGAGCCCAAGGAGGTTGTGGATTAGTGGGACACAGGTGGGCATTATCTCATAAATTGAAATCATAAGGTGTGGGTGGTAACGTAGTTAAGCGCATGATGGAAGATAGATAGATCAATCAGTTAGTTAGTTAGTTAAAAGAATTTATGCAGCATAACAATTTATCATTTAAAGCTCAAGCCAATTTACTAGTTAGAATGCGAATCGCATGTTATTTCCTATCGTTGATGATCTCCAAACGTGTATCGATCTCTCTTCAGAGCAGAAAGCGAAATCAGCCTAAAATGGTCACCGACCCGCAACCTTGAAAGATACAAAAATATCGCACACAACATCTATCATCACAGATGGGGGCCTTTAGTTAAGATAGACGAAAGCATTAACATATTATGACATCAAATATTTGTTTACTTCTATTGTGCAGAACAATACAAAGACAAATCTATTATAAGAAAAATCGCGTTGATTGTAGAATTTATTTAAGAGGACCATAAAACATAGCCATTGTAAGCAACAGGAGATGGCAACAAAAACTATGTAAAGTCTGAAAAGATGTTGACGTAAAACTCAATACAAAAACTTGCCTTTCATATGCAAAAAGAAAACAACAACAACAGCAGCATGTATAAAAATTCATTTAGTCTTTTAATGGCTGTGACAAAAACTAGCCAGAGAGACGGGCCCAAGCTGAAGTCTGGCTAAACCAGATCTGTGAAGGTCAGCGCGTTTGGCACCTCTGCCTTTAGGCGGTACGAGTCTGCTTTGACTTCCTATGGATGCGGTATTTCGGGGATCTCGTTTCTCTCTCTCACTCACTCTCTCTCTGTCTCGCACACACACCCAAACTGATGGCAGCTGGAACGTCAACTATAATTGCGTGTCAAGTGCTCATTTGGCCAATAAATCAGACGGGCAACTTTTGAATGCAAATAGTTGGGTCAACGTTTGGTCTATTTGGCCTTTGTGAGCGGCAGAGCCAGAGGAAAAGTCAGACTCTGTTGCCTGGCAATTAGCGCAGCTCATGAGCAGCGCTAAATTTATATTATCAGATGGGTTTACAGTTATGGCAACTGATTTGTGGCTGTCGCTGCCTTTCCTTTCTTACAGCATTTAGTCAAAGTCACACCAAAAGTCAACTGCAGTCAGACATCGAGACACAGTCAGAGCCACTGCTGACTTCCAGTCTCAGCCTCAGCCTCAGTCTCAGCTCCAGTCACAGCTCCAGTCTCAGCTTCATTCTTCGTCTCCGTCATCGTCATCGTCATCATTCTCATCTCGTGGTGTTGCAGAGTAGGTTAATAGTGCCAAAACGTTGCGACGAGTCATTGCAGCAGCCACAGCAACATTTATGGCAATGACTATAAGAACAAACGTTGCGCCATTTCTTTTGTGGCACAGCAGTTGCACCCTTTCATTCTTTCAGACAGCTCGCCCATTAGAGTTTGCCCCCTTCCCTAATGCCAAATATCATTATTATGCGCCACAGTTTGAACCCAAAACGCGAATCGAAGAATTGCCAAACCGACTGCAGCATATTTATGCAGCATTATTATTTATTTTATTGACGGCCTTTTTCTCCAGCGTATACACTGCCAGTCTGATTGAGAGTCACTTCAATTTACTAGGTATTTCGATTGATGAGAAGAAAAGGCAAACACTCTTTTTGTTCCAACTTTCAGGGTCTCAGCGAACTTCTTAAAAAGTTAAATATACATTAAGACAGGTAGAACTTTGAGTATAAGTTTGGATAGTCAACATCAAATACATAGTGTGCTAGAGTCACTGTAAAGATATGTATACATATGTATATGTTTCTGTATAGTCAACAATAATGTAATCATGAAATCCCTGTAAGCAGAAACCTTAATATATCTCTGAAAAGCTTAAATGATCATTCCTAAGTTTAATAACTTTATAGTCAGTGTTGAAAGCAAAGAAATCGTAAGAGTAAAGACATTTATAAAATTTCCATAAAAAGTTTTTAAAAACACATTTTTACTCTTTAATTTTGGATCACAATCTGGTAATTTTTAAGTAAATTTACCTTGCCAGGATCTTCTAAAAAATATGACAATTTTCATCCTGTAATTTAACTTATTCTTGGTAATTTTTAACTACTAGTACTTTCCCCATAGAGCAATCCAATGTCGTAGAATTGGTTTAGTATTTGATCCCATGCCCTGGTGTCTTACTTAATGCCTTCTGATCGGTGCAAGCGACTGCAACATGAAGTTGCAAGCTGAGCAGCAACAGTCAGTCCAAATCGGCTGCAACGGCTGCTGCCACAGTCAAAGTGCCAATAATTTCCAGCTGTCCAGAACAAACCTTTTACTTTGCGCTAATAAATTGCCACTAAACGACTTCGACGGGATGACCGGGGGGGGAGGGACAAGGAGTCTTTCTTTCTCTCAGTCCATAGAGTGCGGCATGCGCTACAATTGTTGCGCCATAATTTCCCATCAAATTTTTCACACTCGCTGCAGCCGGTTGCGATAATCAAATATTTGACCTCTGCTGCAAATAAATTTCAATGCAATCACAACAACAACCGCAACAACAACAAAAAGCAACAACCGAAAAATGCCCGGGAACGTGAAAGCGCAATGTCTGCGCCGACGTCGCTGTCGCTGTCGCCGTTTCCATTGCCGTTGCCGTCGCTGTCGCTGTCGACGTTGCGTGTTAAACACAATTCAGAGTCTATAATTATTGTAGAATTGCCAGCAGAACCAACACGGGACACATCGGGCAACGGGCACGTTTCCAGATCCCAGGCAAGAGGCTGGCAGCTGCTTGCTGGCAACTTGCAACTTGCATCTTGCAGCTCGCGACTGCACATGGAACATGAAAATTGTAGCGTGTAGCTGGCAAAAAAAATTCCAAACACACATTCTAATTCCACATTCGCTCGACTCTGACTCTGACTACGATCCGACTGCGACTGCGGCTGCGACTGAGAGTCGACGCTTTGACACACTGCTGGCAGGGAGCTGAAGCTGGGGATCGCTATCTCAGCTGGTTGTGATTCAGTTGGGGCGCCTGTGAGAATCGCTTGCTTAACTGTTCACAGATCTTCAGTCAGCTCTCTGTGTGTGTGTGCAATTAATGCCAAGAACTGCGACTGCTATTTGTGTTTGACTCTTTTTTTGTTTTGTTTTGGGGGAAGCGGAAGCATTGCACACGCCCACTTGTCGCTCGCTAACTGGCACTGCAGTTGCATCGACTTGATGTTGGCTATCGCTGTCGACGTCCATGGGACGTGCCATACCCGCAACCAGTCAGCAGGACCTAAGCCACATCATGGGGCACGCCTACACACCATCTATGTGTGCCTCTGTTTGTGTGCATGATTGTGTGTGCATGTGTGTGTGTGTGTTGCCGGCAATAGTTGAAAGTTCTATGCCGACTAAACCTAATTGTAAACTGTTGTTAGCAGTTGCCTAACAGTTGCTTGTTAGCCGCTTGTTTATTAACAATTTAACGCTCCACACTCACTCGCACACTCATACACACACACACATACAAACGACCACATGAAATTCGTAACAGACGCTGCTCTCTCTTAACTCAACTCAGCTCAACTCAACTTCCAAACACCGTCACGTTACTGAGTGTTCCGCGGGAGGGGATAAGGCGAAAGGGGGCGTTACTTATCAACTGCATAGTCCACTAACAAATTTATGCACTGTAAACTGTTTTGGCAGCACATAAAATACGTCGTTTTATGCGCTGACCGTTTGACCTTTTGCATGTGTTAAGTTCTTCACACTTTTATATTGTTGGACTTTTCGGTGTTGTTCTCATTGCTGATCTTGTTGTTGTTGTTGTGTGTTCATAACTGTCACAGGCCGGCAAATGGGGCGTGCTGGGTGGCTTTGCAATTTGTGGGCGTTTAGGCTGTTACAGTTAAGGCTTGGGGCGCTTTTTCAAATGCATTTCTGCCACAAATATACGGGCAATATCAAAAGACTTAGGCAACGAACTCGATGCCAGCTATCTGATAGTTGGAAAAAAATGCAAAAGAGTTGGCGATAAAAGCAAAATGATGCAAAATTGTTTGCATTTATAAGCAAATATAAGCACTAGAGTAAGTTTTATTCCTTTATATTTTAAATTTTTATTAAATAATTTGAAAGGCTTTAAAATTCAGAAAATTTGGAAACAACTGAGAAAACACCAAATTAAGGGCTTTACATTTTTATAAATAGATAGACGATTTGAGATGAGTTTTAAAATATTTGAATTAATTTTTTAAATGAAAAATAATATATTTTAATAGGTATGTGTTGTCTGGAGTATATATTTATTTATCGACTGAACTAACTATTTTTTGTTTTTCTTTATACTTGCAGGTAAGTTGTGCTGTGCGAAATATGCGAAAATAAAATCAGACTGTGCGAGGTTTGAAGTTATGTAAGTTGGCAACAAGCAATGCAAATAATTGGCCAGTTAGTGGAGTGGAAGAGCAACGCCCTAGTGGCAACAATAGCTAAACAAACAAAACTAAGCCGAAATTGTAACAATGCCAAACCAATTTTAATTTAAAATGTTTGCCATTTGGGTGTGTGCGTAGTTTAGTGTGTGTGTGTGTGTGTTTTAGTTGTTGTGTGGCTTGCATAAGATACAATTTGAGCTAAATAAAAGTCAGATTCAGCGAAATAATAACGGTCGACTGGAGCTAATGATGCGACATGTAGCAATGCTGCGTCATGTGGACAGTGAGAGGGAGGGAGGATAAACGGGAGTGTGGAAGGGTGGAGACAGGGGCGGCGACGAGACAGATTCAAAAATGCGTCACGCTTACCGTTAGAGCACGCACGCAGCATGCAAGCACAGTCCCCATGGGAGCTGTGCCGCATCCCAAAAGTTCAAATCTAAACGCGAAAACCCATTGCTGGCTTCCGTGTCTGTCATCCCCCCGTCCACCCTCCACCCCACTCTAATTCCACCTTGCCCCGCAGACATGGCCACAACGACAGCGACAGCGACTGCCACTGCCACTGCCACTGCCCAGCATGTGGCGCGCTCCCTTTTTGGCAAATTTGGTGCAGCATCGCAGCGCCTTTCACAAAATCTAATCAGCAAACGGGGCGGCCATTCGGATTCGGATTGGATCGTAGCAATTTACTCAAGAGCAAAATTAGCAACTAACTCGGCGCACAGTTTGATGCTGTGGCACTTGATTTACTGCCACCAGGCGGAGGAACAGCAGGAGGAGCAGGAAGAGAATAAAACTAGGCGGCGAAGAAGGGGGTATCTCAAATAGTTAACTTTTACTCGTATATATACGAATACGATACGACGAGACGAAACGAAACGATACGTGCAAATCTCAACATGGAAATCTTGTTAGCCCGCCAACGGCCCGGCATCCTGTGGGGCACTCTAATTGAAATTCCAGGCGTTTGCCAGATGAAGATGCCGCTGCCGCTGCCAACGTCGCCGCCTCTGGATCGACGACGACGTGTTGCAAGTCGCAAGTTGGAGGCAATTTGGGCACTACTCGCATGTGATCATGTGATGCAAATTTGATCCCATCTGTGGACAATTAGCTGTCAATATTGCGCATACGACATGTATGCAAAAGCAGCAAAGCAAACAAACGAATCGCAAACAAAACGTATAACCGCACAACAAACAAACAAAAACTACTAAATGACTGACTCATTTGCCATCGTTTTGCAACACGCAACAAAAATCAACACACGCAACTGACCAATGCACAGTGAAGCAAACAATGTGAAATATGAAAAAGTACTGATCAATTAAGTTTAAGATATTTGCAAGAAACTGCAAATTTGTTGAGACCATAATCATTCTCTTTAAGGTAGAAAATGTACCGTCATATTTCGACTACAGTGCGAACCTACTTAATATTATAACAATATCAGAACTTATAGAATATTTTATATGTTTGTAGAAGTTGTCTATTACTTCGCTGCATTTTAAAACACTGTCGAATATGACTTGCCCCACTGTTCAGCAGCAAGTGGCGTCCAGTTGAGCACAACTGGCCATCGGCGTGACTGACATCGACACCTCAATGCTTACCTTCTAGCTCACAGCTTTGGCTGGCCTACCATATTTGATGTCAATGGACACAAGCTGCCCATCAAGAGCAGCAGCAACCATTTGCATAAACTCAGTCGATGGCAAACCCACCAACTAAAAAACCCGCCCCGTTTTAGGCGCAGCAACTTTTAGACATATATCGTAAGTTGGGCAACTGATAGAGACCATGGCAATTTCCATATGTGACACATATCCGAGTACATTTGTTTTTTTTTTATTTTTTTTTTTGGGGAACGACAGCAGGTGAAACATGGCCCCAAGGCGTTGCGCGTGAATATAATGCTGAACTAGGACTAACATACAGTGGTGTGTGTAGCAATCAACGACGGGGCGTTCCGTTAAGCTGCGAGACTTTTACAGCCACCAAATTGTGCATTTGCCTCTCAAAGTTTATGTTATATTTATGCCACGGCACGCGCTTTGGGGCAATCTCAGACTAGACTCGAATGTGAATGCAGCAATTGCCCAGAGGAGCGTGTCTATGAGCAGACCTCGAAGCCATATTAACCTGTCCAAGTTAAATCATTGTAAACCATGTGTGTCAGCCATAAGCTTTGACATGCTAAAAGATCTACAAATTGAACTTGTGTAGGCATTAAATTAGATTGCCTTAACGACTTTAGGTGAAACACGTATGTGTTTCAAAAGTTTAAGCCTCTGTTAATTGATATTTGATTTGATCTATTTTACGTCTGTTGGAAGGCAGTATATGGGAGTGTAAAAGGAGTAAATATTTTCATAAAATTACCATAAAATTCCCATAGAAATGCATATAAAATTTAAAAACATCTGTAATTTATACCCTTAATGAATTGACACTTGGGTTGTTCAATCAGTGCTAAGTTCAAGTTCGGAGTACAAAATATTTATAATGATTGAAATTCTATCATAACTATTTTAACCGCGATAAGCAGCTGCTGTTACAATTATAAATGTAATACTCATAAAAATCCCATTCTTGTTCAGATCTTTGAGCTCTATAAATCAAACTAAGTTCGGACTGTTCAAATTCCTTTACAGTTTTACAGTTTAATAGCTTAAGAACTTACCGTGGGTGGCCCCAAAGGTCTAAGTACCCATACACAGAGTATAACGTGCACACACATACACATATACGCGTATGTGTGTAACTGCTCTTAAGCGATCATAACTCAATAGAAGAAGCTCATTAGCAGCACACGCAGCCAAAGCGGCCCGAAAAATACTATAGTCATTAGGGCCGAGAGCGGGTGGAGTGAGGGGCGGGGTGTGGAGGGGCGCGGTAGGGTTGGAGCTTAAGTGGCAACTTTTTGCCTGGATCCATGCCTCAAATACTGTACACCACGGTAGCTCCAATTTGTACGAGTTTTGATCCACAATGTAGAAGCATTCTAACTAATAGCCAAACATTCTGGAAATAGAATGAGGCTGAAACAGACATAGAGGGAGAGTGAGGTATGGAGGGAGATTGCCATAGAAGTGGAGCTCAATTTCCTTGCTGCCCACGAAATCAACGTCATCGTCATCCTCAGCGTTAGACTTGAAGCTGGAGACTTCATCGTCGCCGCTGGTCACGTCAAGCCGTGCGCGTAATGAGCGTTAAATTTGTGCCCCGCTTTTGTTGCCGTTTCTTCATTTTTTTTTTGGGCATGTTCTAATCACCGGAGAACACGCTTCGTTATTAGTTAAATTAGTCACAAAACGGTTACCAAAACATTTCCAGCTCAACTTTAATTATTGCGAATTTTTATGTTGTTGTTCCTTTGCTTGATTTTGTTGATTTTGTTGTTGCAATTTCTAATGAAAACTCATTAAACGCTTTGGCAACAAAGTGGCTTTTTATAGCCTTTTATAGTTGGACTGTCTGATGGGCTTGATCGCAAATGTGGGTCAGCATAAATTATGAAAGAAATAAATTATGCTCAGCAACAACAACAACCGCAACAAACACAAGTACAAAGTACTTACTTGTACTTGGAAAGATCATTTGGCATCCAGTTTGTTCGCCTGCCTTTCACTGCTATCAATAAATTTGTTGTTTTGGCTCGTTGCGATGCCTGCGATAAAGACAAACGGCCTGCCAATATGAATTAGCTAAGCGAATTGGCCATTTGGCCAGTTAGTAAACAACTTCAAGCACAGCCTGTTCAACTCCTGCTTCTCCTCCAGTTACTCGCTACTTACCCATATTTCGCGTTCTCCCTATTCCTGGTCTGGCAATGGCAACGTGCTACTTCAATATCATCATTATCATTAGCAGAGGTTTGCGCCCAGAAAGCAGCCAGCAGAACTGTAGCAGTTGATAAATGTTAATGTTGATAGCCAGCGAAAAGCATTAAAACAACTAAGAGTGCCTTAGTTGAGACTAGTAGATACCCTGTTAAAAATTAAAAGAGTTTTGTTTGAATTAATTTTCTTATACACTTATAGATACAATTTATTATACAATGAGCACTTGTTTACTAAGATTCCAGAGCTTACAATTATTTTTAATTACTAAATTTAAGCGCATTAAAAATTAATTGTTTTAATTTAAAGTTAGTAATGAACGTATAATACATTTCAAATGCCATCTTACCCTTTTGGCTAGCGTATAAAATGTGCATTGGCTTCCTGCTAGCCAAAGGTTAACAAAGTTCAGCAACGAATTCCATTCATTGCCTGCAACTGGAGCTGAATCTGAAGCTGGAGTACTCATTGAGGATGTTGTTGTAGTTGTTGTTGTTGTTGTTGTCATCGTTGTTGTTGTTGTTGCTTTCAACACGCTCTGCCAATAAATTTGCAGCACTTGTTACGCTTTTTAACGGTCCCAAACCGCTCACCAAACATTCCATTGGCATTGGCATTACCAACAGAGATCTATTTTTGCTTAACAACAAATATTTTCTTGTACATTTTACTACTTGTTGTTGTCTTTTTTTTTGTTGTTTTTGGCATTGGCCATGCAGGAAACTGAAATTGCACTCCATTAAAGTTGGGCAGCCGAAAAAAAAACTAAAAGAAAGAGAACTTGTTGAAATTTTGCAGGCTTGGAAAGAGGCAACGGTTGGGAGTACGAGTAGATGCGGCTTATTCGATTAGAGCTGATTTAGCTAAAGGTTAACAGCAGCCGCCCAAAAGTGTTGAGTTTTTCCATGGAATTTCCGCTCGTGATGTTTTCCGCTTTGATTTTTTTCCTCTTTGTTGTATGGCATTCATTTGATTGCATCGCTTTGTCATGGCCTAATACGAGTACCATATGGACTGTGGGCTACTGTATGCATTTCGCTGTGAGTTCAATTTGTCAAATCACCTTCGGCACAGCAGTAGGTATATGAACATATCGAATGATTTGCATAAACCATATGGCAACATTTGATAATTTGTACATATGTGTTGCCCACAGGCAATGTGTGCTATTAGCCTAGAAAGCAGCCATCCATCCCAGCTAAACATCTACACATTCATTCAGACAATCTGACGTATCTAAGCGCCAATGCTTGATAATACTCATGATCATGTTAATGATAATGATGATAATCTTTTTGGCAGCTTTTTGTTTGTATAATTGGCGAGGTTCTTTGAGCGTCGTCGTCGACGTTTTGTGCTAATCACTTTAGCATTTTACAGCCGCTTTTTGACCCGCTTTTGCTACAGCTACATCTGCAGCTCTTTACTATTTGCTGTTGTTGTAATTATATTGCCAAGTAACCATTTACAGTTTGAGAAGCGTTGCGTGTCGTTAATGATGGGTGATCTATGCAAATTTAACTACTGCCAGCTAAACAGATGTTTTCGATTGGGCAACAGTCTCGTCACGTCACATCACGACATGTTTATGCACAGAACAATTTTGATCGATCGATTTTTAGTGTTATTACTATTTTTATTGTACTGATTGGCTGTAACCTGAAGCTGAACTAATTTGCAAGTAAGGAAAGTTTTGCCTACTTAGAATTGAACACCCCAAAGTTGGCAATTTTTTACTAATCATAAATTATGTAAATTTTTGGCAATGCTGAGCTGTTTTTATTTTAGAATATAAGTAGCTTAGTATCTTCTTAGTCGTCTTTTGAGGCAGTCTCAGGAACAGATCAATCCGTCGCTGGAATTCCCAAGATTCTGAGTATTCTATCAATCTCTATTTCTTCAACGTAATTATACCAAGTGCAAAAAATTCATTAGCTAATCTCAGATTATTTTAGGTAAAAAAATTACCAATTTTGTATATTTTTACATACAGTTGCGGTCAAAAAAATAGTAGTGCGTGCTATGAATTTACAAAAACTTAAAATTTAATGACTTTTCATTTATCCAAATTTTTTATATAATTTTTTTAAGATACGTTAATATATTGTTAATCTATCTGAGAAATCAAAGATAGTGAACAGTTATTATTTTTCGACTTAGGAATTTTTTTCTTGCAATAGCCTGAAAAATGGGCGGTCAAAATAATAGTAGGGATGAACATATTCAAAAATTTTAATGATGAAAACGATCCAAAACCCCCTTTTTTTTATTTAAAAGGTTAGATATGTGAAATGCACTTAATAATTAACAAATTTAGTAGTTTGTTGTGAAGCCTTTATCTTGAATTACCGCCGTACAACGACGTATCATGGCTTTTACATCGTTCTGTTTGTATTGAGCTCCAGGCGCTCCTAGCGATCTTCCAAAGATGAATATTATTTGTTGGTTGATGCTTGGCAATATCCTTCTTCATATCGGACCACAAATTTTCAATGGGATTCAGATCGGGAGACCGTGGTGACCACTCCACTACATTAACTTTTTTCTATGCGAACCATTCTTTCGAAGATTTGCTGATATGCCTTGGGGCTATGTCCTGTTGGAACCTCCAAATTATCGGCATATCATCTGAAAAATACGGTAGCATAGTGTCCTGCAGAATTTTCACTTGTTCGTGCCTTTCAATTATGGTTATGATCCATTATATGGGTTGGACCCAATAATGTGAAAATGCGCCCAGGTTATTATTCTCATACTACAATGTTTGATAGTCCTGCAGGTGAATCTGGGCTAATATTCGGACTTTAAAGGATACCTTACATGTTGTCGAGATCCTCGACCAGTAATAAAAATAATTTTGGACACATCCGACCACTAGAGGTTTCTTTATTTCTCTAGGGTCAATTCAGATGATCCTTAGCAAATCGAAATCGCTTTTGGGCAGGTATTTTTTTCAATAACGGAATTTTTCACGGGCTTCTTTCTGCCAGATTATTATTTCGCAAACATCTAAGAATGTTTTAAACACTTTGGTCCACACCAAATTCCTTTTTTTTAAGTGCTGCAGGAGCAAAAGGGTCGCGTTTCAAAAACCTCACTACTTATGTCACTTGTCTTTTGGACATGGATCGAGGTCTTCCACATTTATCCTATTTTGCCGACTACTTAATGGCGTTTCTGATTATGGTTGGCAATCATCTAATCAAATTTTTCCACTTCCTTAAACGTTATCCTTTTTGAAATAAATTTTTTATAGGAGCACGCTTTTCTGGAGTGCAATGCTTGCCACGCCCCATTGTAACAACTCTAAGCAAAATATTTTTTATACAATTTATAGAAAATTATCAAATAACAATTATAAATATCAAATCAAGTGCCTTTCCTTCTTAATATCCTTTTTTTCCACTTTTAATGCATTCACTACTATTATTTTGACCACCCATTTTTCAGACTATTACAAGGAAAAAATTCCTAAGTCGAAAAATAATAACTGTTCACTATCTTTGATTTCTCAGATGGATTTACAATATAATAACGTATCTTAAAAAAATTAAATAAAAAATTTGGATAAATTAAAAGTCTTTAAATTTTGAGCTTTTGTAAGTTCATTGCAGGCACTACTATTTTTTTGACCGCAGCTGTATATAAAAAAGAAATAGACATTAGAAATAAAGATAAACTAATATAAGAAAAGTTTTATTCATATTATATATATTATTTGATATGTTAACAAATTTTTTTCAACCACATGGTGACATCATTCAATTTCCCAGCGAAAATAAACGCTAGGAGAAAAATTTTCCTGGGTCAAATTACAGCAAATATATCAAGTTTCTTTGCTAGTTGAAGCATTTGCAATTGTTTGTTAAGCTTTTACATAATTTCGTCGCATTTTACTTTTTAAAATAGCTAACGAGACCTAATTTAATACACACACTTACTATTTTTGCCTTTTATTATTTAAGCTTTCCGCCTTTATTTATAATCGGGTATTATTCCAGCTACACGCCTATTTGTTAGAGTAGAGCTTAGTTAACAGGAGGAGTTGGGGCTTAAAAGGGGTGGTAAGTCGGCTAACAAACATTTAGTTTGGCGAGATCACGACACTATCAATTAGAGGCAACAAACCAGATACAAGACAATTGTTTAGGACTCTCAAGAGTTGGAACTCGTTAGCGGGGCGTGTCAGCCGTTTATCATTTCTGCAGGTTTCGTAATAGAACAAAAACTAAACCAAACAATAAACATTTCGTGGGCTGTGTGTTATTTTTTTTTCATTCAGTTAGTATTACAACAATTGCTCTGAATTTGTTTGGGAACTTTCGGACCACACTTAATTATGCAAGTGGCCAACACCCACAAGACTTTTCTTTCTTTAACTAATTTGCATGAAATTAGCCTAAAGTTTTTTTTTAAGGTTTTTCGGTTGCAGTTTTTAAGAAGGTCACTTACAGAAACTTTGAAGGTTGCCCCTGTCTTTTTTTTTATTGTATTTATATTTTGTAACTGCATTTTATAGTTTGCTTTGTAGAGTGCGCCAATTAAGGGCAAAAGTCAAATCTTAAATCTTTTGATGCGTTTTGCTAATGAATGCAGACAGCGCTTTATTATTATCGTATTTATTTTTTTTTATAGGGTTCCACTTGGTGGCCCTATAAAGAAAATGTTGTTTGTCACACTGACTTATTTTTCTGCCACTTGACCAACTCAATGATGGCAGACAGACAGACAGACAGACAAACGGACAGAGTAACTCGGACAAACGTCTGCGTTGTCATCTTTGGCCCGATGATGCCCTCAAAACAGGTCTCCCTCAGACTGTAGATTATAATGTTAGTAGGTGCAACCAGGCAGACATTCGCTAACATACAAATGGACAGTTGGACAGTCAGTCGACACTCAGGTGACTCGTTTGCCGTTGCTTGGCTTCCTGCTCAGAAAGTCTAAACATGTCGCTGACTCTGCCAGCCTTTCCCAAAGTGCATTGTGGTTTCTGTTTTGTTTGGCCTAAAGACGGAAAGTGTTTTTCATCTCAGTTTACACACACAGACTCTGTTCAGTGGGTTGTACAAACTTCAAGCAGCTTTTTTGAAGTAACGTAGAGACCTAGGATATCTTTGAGTCTAGCAACATTTTGCTGTTGATAGTGTAGCTTCACTAAGGAAAGAACAACATCAAAACATGTCAGGGCGACACTTTGACCATGTTGCAACAAAAACAACAACAGCAAGAACGGCAACAATGAACTGTAGCAGCAACAGCAATAACAACGACAACAACTCAATGTCAAAAGTGCATTGAAGACTAAAGTCAGGGTTAACAGGTAGTCAGCGATGCCAGGAGGCAGTCAAACAGCCAAATAGCCAAACAGACAGACTATCAGACCGACAGACAGACGGACGGAGAAACTGAAAAGTCAGTAAGTCAGACGGTTTGCACAGTTTTTTGTAAGCTGCCTGTTAGTGTTGTTGCTGTTATTTGTGTTTGCTGTATTTGATGTGAGCAAAAGTTCAAGTTGGCTGGCCCAGGCAGACAACAAACAGTGGGCGTGACGACAACTACGTCAATAGTTGCAGCGTCTTAACGGATTTTTTTGAAGAAACTTTTGAACTTGAAGAAGAACATGAAAATGCAATTAAAATATAAAGAAACAAATTGAAATTAAATTTTTCTAGAATTATTAATTTTAAAAATAATATAAATTAATTTTATTACATATAGAAGTCATAAGCTTAACTCAATATCATGCTGTTTCACTTAGCTATGTCATCCAACGAGGCCGTCTACTGAAATATAATAAATCTAGCTAAATCATGTTAAAACAAAATATAAAATCTTATATAAAAATGAGTGCAATAAATCATATACTCATATGAATCTTACGAGTTCAATAATTTACGACCAGGAAGAGTATATCTCAGTTAAGTTTTTAGATATGTTTGTTGTTAACATTTAGTATTTGCATTTGCATTACAAAACAAATCATGTCATGTGATCATCTTCAATACAAATATGACATCAAGAGTAAGAAGCCACTTTCTGAGTCAGAATCATAAGCTGAGATCATTGATGAGTTAATATTCACTAGACACTGCGTAATACGAATGCTTAGTAGATAGTTTTATAGAAATTAGCTTAGTTTTGTGCAGATCAATTCTGTTTAGTTATAGCTAATAGTTTGACGCACTTTACACCTTTTGAAGTCTCATGGCCTCAAGTCTCAGGCCTTACAAATGTACAGATTTATGAAAGAGAAAATGAAACCAAGAAACCAACTCAAGCTTTTGCCAATAATGTCGCAGTAAAGACGTCATATTTATTTGCCATTTTGATTGGATTTGAGTTGTAGTCGAGTCTCGTTGGGTGTCTCTAGTCTCGCGGATCTTCCATCTCCCCCGCCCGACTCATAAACTTTGATTACATACTCGCACTCGCATCGAAACTGTCGTCGTGCATGCACGTAAATGTTAATTGTGTTTTATAGACTTTTGATTTTTCATCATTTTTTATCGTACACTCATGTATTTTCATTAGACAGGCAAATGGAAAACATAAAATTAAATAAACAGAGATCGTTTCCTTATACAGACTGACATATTTGTTGGCTTCCGGCTGGACATAAAATCAAAGCATTTGATGGCTTCAATCAAATCGATCGATTTGTTGATGTTCAAGTCTCAACACTTCTCTTCGATTGTGTTTACTTTCAATTTCACTCAACGTACACTAAAATTGTCAGCGCTTTTTTATTTATAATTATGGAAAATGTTTAACAACTTTTACTTCTTCCGCTCTCCAGTTGTCTGTATATATACACACACATACATCTACTGTACGTGTACCCAGAACAAACAGTCGAGAGTGCTGCAAGTGCATTTTGTTATCGTTATTGTGGTCGTTGACGACGAGCACTTTGAAATTTGAAAGTGCTAAACGGTGTCTGTTGTTGGGTCATAAGCACGTGACAGCTGCGGAAGTTGTTTGGATTTCGGTGTTCTGATAGCAGCTGCAACATTTAAGCTGACCAACACTTAATTCTTTTAGTCTGGCTCGAAAATCTCTGTATTTTCCTTTCTTTTTTAGAACTACCAATATACATCGATTTAAAATTTAAATTTCTAAAATAAAATGTGATCTTATTGTATATTTCTATTGTCTGACAATTTCATTTTTCATTAGAAAATAATATATATAGTTGAGACAACAGATCACACTTTTGTTACATTGTTAAACCTGAGTCTATTTATAACAGACTTTTATATGAAAATAAATATTTATTTATGTGTTAGCTTAAATTTATTTTTAGCAAATAATGCCCCCGTCAGTCGCAATATATAATTAATTAAGTCAACCCAATTCTAAATATAGCAAAAGCTATTTCCATTGTGCAAATAATAATCTTTTCGGTTTGAAGTTTCTTTTTTCTATTTGAGCTAAATTCTACACCTAGACTAGAAGACTATCAAACTAGTTTCACTCCGTTTTCAATGGGTATTAATCAGTTGCACATCTCAGCCATTCAGTTACATCATTGCAGATCAATTCTAATCCCGGCCAAGTCTAAAAATTAGTCAAGTTTTTAGAAATTTCATGTTCTTTTGGTGAGGTGCCGGCTGCTTTGTGTGCAACACAGCCGAGGGGCAGATGATGTAGCTGATGGAGGCCATATCTATGCATCTTTTGGCACAGTAGCTGCAAAATGCAACCAAATTGCTGGCTTTAACGGCAACTGGCAGCTAACATCGGTGGAGTGCTAGTATTCAGTGCTTTGGGTCAGTAATTAATTCACATCATGGGCGCATGATTTGCACTCAAATGCTTTGGGGTCTGCCACTTTTGACTCTGGACAATTGGCCAATTCATGCGCTTTAATTACTTCATAAAAGCCAAGACATGGCCCTTAGCCACAGCAACAACAATAACTTGGCCTAACTGTTCTCTGATTTTTGCGCGCAATTTTTGTACTTTTTATTTTTTACTTTATTGTTGCTGCTTATTGCGCTTTGATCATCACTGGCTGCTGCTTTTGTTGTTGTTTAATGATAGACCTTAAGGTATTTGTTGTTATTATTGTTATTGTTATCGTTATTGTTATTGCTATTCTTATTGTTATTGTGTTGTTTTAAAGCACAAGCGATCTACCTGTCCCTCTCTTTCTCTCTGTCTCTGTTTCTCCATTAATTCTTTTTATGGTCATCAGTTGTTTGATCATTTTCAAGGTTCGATCAACTTTCAGAGCTACTCGTATAACAAAAAGATGCTGCCGTCCATCCAAAGTTGTATGGACTTTCATTGATGTTAACTGGAGTGTAAAGCTCTATCTAAGTGTGTGTGAACGGCACGCTTCAACGAATTTTCTGGGCAGCCATTTCACACCATTAGACGCTTGCATCTGCTTAAACTAGTTTCGAGTGCTCATTAGCGGGGAGTGTTAATCACTCGCTTATCAAGACACCGCCCCCCTTTTGATATCAAGCACAAACTGATAATCAAGCTCCAAAATTAAAAAGCTCAAAACTCCAGCTGGGCTTTCTCTGTTCAGTGGAATGCTTTTGTTTATTGTTATACTTTTTTGTTGCGTCTTTGTTGTTTACAAAATTTTTAATGATTTTATAATTTTATTGACTTGCTGTGCAGTTTGAGAATTACTCTAAAGCGTCAGACAAAGAAAACTTGCATACAGCTTAAAATTATAGAAACAATCACTGCACAGTTTTCAAATAAAACAAAACAAAAGACTTAAGAAACAAACTTGCAATATATTTTTAGCATGTAGAGTAAGAAATGCATAAGCAAAGTAAATCAATAAAATGTAAACGCCATAGAAATAGTAAGAGTAAAAAGACAAGCGATAAAAGCTCAAAAGAAATTGCGCAGAAAGCTGAAACATAAAGCATAAAACGCCGTCTGTCTAGAAAACAATTTGTAAATTGCTTCAGACAGCAAATTCAATAATAACAACGGCAGCAGCCAAAGCAGACAAGAAGACAAGCAAGAACAACAACGATGCCGGCAACTAATAGTTACTTTCAATCATTCATCATCGATTTCAATAAACAATTTCAATGGGTGCCCAGCTACCCAGACACTCCGAAAGGCAGACGACGCACAATGGATCTGGCACTTGCTACGTGTTCCCCTCCCCTCCACCACATTCTCACTCACTTACTCTCTCTATCTATCTCTCTTTTACTTGCACCACCTCGGTGCCGTATTTTGAACGTGTGAAAGATTTGTTTCAATTGCCATGTTGTTGCTGTTGTTGAAGCTGTTATTTCTGCTGTTGTTCTATATGCTATGTTGTGTCTATGTGTGAGGCAGTTGAACTTTCGGTCAATCTCTGCATGACTCGTCGAACAATCAAACAGACAAGCAGACAAAGAGACAGGCAGAGAGGCAACCAGCCAGTTATTTGGCTTTAGGCTTCTTTTCAATTAAAATATAAAAATTCTATAGTTTGTTGCAAATTGCGGTTGCTAATGGTTTTTACTCCTCGAAACCTTGACATTTAATGACACTATGTTGCATTAATAACTTTGCCACTGAGAAGCTGCGACTAAGGAACGCCCCTGTTAAACATCGAATACTTAATAAAAAAAATTTGATTATTAAATTGCAAACCCGTTTGCTTAAATCGATTCTGTCGCATTTTCGGCCTCATTGGATGCCAAATGTCAGGAGTTGAGCGCGTCTAATGATAATTCGTATACATTTCATACTCGTATAGCTCTAATAAGGCGGCAGCAACAAAAAGCTGACTTGAGCTCAGTAAACAAAATCAACGGACATAACAAGTTTTGTTGTTTTTTTATTATGGTTTTAAATATGGCAATATTTTAATACATTTGGCAACAAAGTTTAATTAATACGCATGTCAAGAGACACAGTGACTGTCAAACTTCTAAGCATCGAGGGAATTTACGTAGAGTCAGGAAGAATTTACTGTTCACTGTATAATTGAGGAATTTAAGAAGCACCTGTGGCAGTGCAACGTGTTGTTTGCTGCAATCTTTGACACTTGCTGCCAACATTTTTGTCATATGCAAAACAAAAGACTAAAGCAGCAAACTTGCTTCACAAAGCAGACTGCCACATAATTGCTGCATCAAAATTGCTTTTCATTTGCTCAAAATGAAGCAATTGTTGGCCAGCGAACTGCAGTTGCTGCATCCAGCTTGTGGCATGGCAGCATGTTGCAGGCAGCGGGCAGCGGGCAGCAGGCAGCAGTCAACAGTCAGCGATGCGGATGTGAATCTGCGCATGTGCGGCACAGCGCGGCGCTTCTTTTGTTTTGCCTTTTTGCCACTTTCTGGGCCCATGCCCAGACCATGCCACGGACCATACAGCAAGTCCGTGGCGCAGCTGCTTAACATGCCACACAGCCAGAAGAAGCGACTGCATGTTAGCAAAATATGTAATTATGTTAGAAGCAAGTGCAGCGGCTATGTCAGCTCTGCTCTCAACTCTCAGTCGCGTCCCGTTGCGTTGCGTTGGCAAGCTAGCACTTGTTTATTGCAATGCCTTGCTTTTTATTTGAATTTATTATGCAATGTTTTTTATATGTTTGTGTTGTCGTTGTTGCTGCTGTGCTGTATTTAGCTAAGCTTAGCTGGGTTATTGATTTTGTCGTTGGCAGCTTCGATGGATTTATGTCAGTCGTATTGACAAATTGCCATGCTTGCCTGCCATTTGCTTATACTCGTAGCATCTGCAATTGCCAATAGATGAATAGGCAAACAAAAGACTTGGGCAAGAGCCAGTTTTGTTACCACAGCACTTGCAAGGCAATTTGTCAAATCTATTGACGACTTAATAAGCCAAACTGCAAAGTTCGTTACACAATATATTCCGTATTTCAACACGCAGGCTGCAACCCAACAAAGTACACAAAATACAAAACACACACAAATAATGTAACATCTATTTTAATAATTTGTTGTCTAACAGAATGAAAACAAAAGCGGCTGCTTAAATAAATTAGCCATCAGCTTCTAAATAAGTCAATTTCGCGCAGTCAACTACTTAGTTGGGGTCAATTTCATATTTATGAACTTGAAACTGAATTGTGATAGTCGCCGCAACATCATCAAAATAACAACAACAAAAAAGACGCCTACACTGAGCTGAGCAGCAAACAAAAGACTAAAGCAACAAACACGACGATGATTTATAACCAAAAGCAAAAGAGACGTTTAAAAAAGTTTGTGACAGGCGCTGAGAATTGGGTCGAAATTAGCAAGAGCTAAAAAAATTAAGCTTAAGATGATATGCTATAATTTGAGGCGATGGTAAAAGTCTGTCAAAAGTACTTTAGCTAAATTGGGAACCCAAAAACAAACAGTATAAATACTGAAATAATGATGTATGTGTATATTATATACTCTTCGGATTAGCTTAATATGTAGATCATACACGCACTTTCGCTGACATTGCTGCTAAATTAACGATCCAAATACCAACTGAAAAACGAAAATTGTGTGAAAAATGGGCAAAGATTTTCCCACACATGCATTCCAGGTATGGAAACAATATATGAAGATGTTTATAATATTATAATTAATAATGGTTTCTTGAACACTTCAGAGACTCAAAGTCAAAGCAAAGTTCAATGCCAGACAACAAATAAAAAGGCATTTGTTTTGTATGCAACCAAAAGGTATGAGTATGATTCCATCGCGCTCATCTGTTTTTCATTCGCTGCTGATAATGCTTAATTATATATACATAAACCGCAAACAAAACAATGCAACAATACACGAGCCCAACAACAACAACAACAACAACAACAAAAGAAGCATTCAAATCTCTGGCTGTCTGATAATGAAAAACGAATTCACATGGCATTCAAGCATTGAACATTAAAGTTACAAGTGCGAGAGTCTCATAGGCAGCATTACCATTAAGTATTTCCATTTCAAATAATTGAAGTAAATGCTTTGGATGATGCGCAATCGGTCCCTTGAAACTCTGACCCAGTTGATTCAAATCTCGGTGCAAAGGGGAGAGGAGAACGGAGGAAAGGACTAATTAAAGTCGCCAAATGTACGAGTACGAGTATTATGCGATAAATTAAATCAAGTCTCACAATCAAGTAACAACATTTGAAGTTCAGCAACAATTCAAAACTCACACACAAAAAAAAACAAAACCCCATTTAACACGGTTTATTTTTAATTTATTTATGCATTAACCGCCTGTCGCTCAACTGCGCGACGCAGCTCGGTGAATGCCAATTGACTGTCCACAGCAACAACAACAATCAGAACAACAACAACCACAACGTCGTCAAAAATAAATGAATTGACATTAAATTGTTGACATCATGAGGAAGTAAAGCACGAGGCAGTTTATGCTAATTATGTTTTAAGGCAAGGCTGCCAAAAATTGCATTGCAGTTGCAACTTTATATAATTAAACAACTTTTTGTTAATTCGTTTGCAATCAGATGAATAAGGAAAGAAATGTGGGTAAAACCATTAAAATGTTTGGGATATTTTCTTTATTTATTTTTACAAATCAAAGTGCTTGAAAATTATCTAGGGTAATTCATGAATTATTTAAATAATAATAATAATTTCGTGCAAATTGAATTATAATACATAAATAGCGCATCGCTTCACGCTTATCGCACATTTTTTTCGACATTTTTTTGTTTGACTTGAGCTGTTTTTGCCCATCACCTCAGATTGAACTCATTTGCATATTTCATTGATGTATTGCGTGAGTTTGACAACAACAAACGTGAAGATGAGTAAATAAAGGAGAAATACCTTAAAGATGTACATACTAAACACTAACATGGTTAATGGTTAACCCAAAAGTAGCGCAACGACTGCGGTGCGAAGATCGAAGCTCTCCAAGATGGCGTAAACAAATTAATTAGCATCTATGAGGTCAATACAACATTGAAAATTGCAGCAGAGTATGAAAATAAACAGCTCGTCTCGTGGATGCTGAATAAATTATTGGAAAATAAAATTTCCAATCCAATATCTATAATCCGGCCCAATAAAATGGCGGATTAAAAGGAGTTAATCAGTATGCAGGTGTGGAGATCTGTGGAGCTTGTTGCTGGGCGGGCGTTTATTTAATAAAAACAAGCTAATCCACGAGTCTAAAGAGTTGCCACTTGGCAGTTAGCAGTTCACAGTTGAGTGTGAGGCATCTCGAAGGGGCGGGATCGTTTGGGTTATTTGTGAACGTTGTTCACACCCCAAAGTTTTGGGCAAATAAAAAATAAATCAATTAGCAGAGCTCGTCTGACGAATTAAATTTCTCACTGCCGCTTCTTATCCGCTTTGCAGGTATATCACGCCAGCAGCTGCAGCCACAACAACAACAGGAGCAGTGGGTGCAAATGGCACATCGACAGGCGGAACTAGTCTTGCCGTTTATCCAACGGCCACGGCGCAGGTCTATCGCTCCAACAATGGCATCGATGTCCTCGACTGTGCTGGTCTGGAGCATCACAGTGCAGCAGCAACAACAGCAACGGGCAGCAACTCCAGCGGCAGCGGCTTTTCCCAGAGACTACGCGAATTGGCCGCCTCCGCCGGACTCCTGTCCCTCAAGCCACGTCAGCCGCTGAAGCCCGTTATCAAAACGCGCGGTTCCCCGGGTCCAGAGTTTCCCAAGAAGGTCACATTCAGCGCCTTTGCCACGGTGCAGGTGGTGTGATCACTGAAATGGATGTGCCAGCTGTGTGGGCGCAGGCATTTCAGCAAGGTAAATATTCATGGAATAATATTATATTTTAATAAATTTATTTTAAGTTTGCATATTTTCATATCGTTCCAGGTAGCGTGTGCCTTGCATTGTTAAACCGTTATTGTTGTTTTGTTGCTGTTGTTAAATGTTTAGCATTACTATGGATCGGCATCTGGCAGACTTGGAAACATTTCCTTAAGTTAAATTTAAATCTGTGCCATGTCTTTGGCTTGAATCTGTTATGAAATATGTACCAATATATGTATGCTCCATAGCTGAAATACCTCAAAGACCCATCACATAAATCGGAATTTCTTGCTCTCCTATCTCTAAACATTTTCTTAACATTTTCATAATTCTCCCTTCACCTCCCTTCTTAAAGTTTTAACTTTTCTGGAAGACTGACTTTTCAAGCTCACAGTTCCTTTCACTATGAATTCACAACTTTTCATTTTCCTAAATTCCAAACAGTATTTTTCACAACTTTACACCTTTGACAATTCTCCCTTAAAAATCAACCCATATTGAAGACTACACACAAAAATTATAATATTTTCTATAAAATTGTAAATATGTATGAATTTTTGCATAGTCATAAATATATATCTGACGTAAATGTATATTATGTAAGTCTGTTTGAGTGTATGTGTATATACCAGAACTTACATATGTATTGTTAAAATATAAGCGTAAAAGAAATGAAACAGAAATATTTGTACATGGAACTGCCTTTTATAAAATCAAAATATAAACGCAATTGCTGTATATTATGTTAAAAAGATATTATTAAAAACTCGTAATTTAAGCTTAATATTATGCATGATCAATAAAATATAAATACCTACATAACAGAAAGCAGCGGCTGATGAAGTTTAATTGTTAAGGGCGAATGGGGAAAGATGAGTTTTCTTAACAGGTTATCAATGTCTAGTTTTTTATGCATATCATACCTATCATATCTAAATATGATGAAGACCCTTTAAATGTGCACCGCGATGAAATTGCCTTGCAAGAATCAATTCACTGAATCCAGCTGTACACAAAGGACACATATAACTGAGCTGTAGCAGGAGCAGCTGTATGCGGTGGCTTTCTGATGCTGCTGCTGCTGCTCGGTACGAGAGCCGTTGAAATCGAGCTAAAGATCTTCATCAAGGGCAAACGTGACCTGTGCTGTTGTTGAACTATGTTCCGTGGCGTCGGCAGGTTCTTTAGCCGCTGGATGCCTTCTGGCTTTAAGGGAGTCAAAACATTTCTAAACAACTCGATATTCTTGGCTTTCCGTGGACGTGGACACTCAGCAGCTATTACATTGGCTATGAGCATCTTCTTTGCTGAAGATTTCTGTGCAGGTTGTGCATTGTTATTTGTCAGTTTAACGGCCGATTAATTTTTGAAAATTTATAAAATTTTATTTTAAATTTTCGCGCACTGTTATTTATTGACTGTTATTTACAGCTGTTACTGTTTTGACGTCAGCTTCTCGCGGACTTAACATTCGAATGTTAACTTGTAATGACTTAACAGCGTCGCACTCTGTTGCTAACAGCCTGTAGTTAACCCTTCATTAACAGCTGTACACAAAGGACACATTTGAAATCGCGCGCTTTTTTGTTAAGTGTGAGGAGAATGTTAAGCGTAGAAGCACAGAATATACCAATATCAGCTCTGTTACTTACATTTAATTAATTGTTATTAACATGGGGACTTAACATTTTTTCGATGTTTATGTTAAAATATAAAATGTTATAATTTGCATAGGAGTTAAAATGCGGAGCTATTATGTTAACTTGAATATGGAATACGTAAATATTATGCTGTAATGAACATTAAATTATTTAATAATTTAATTTACTTCTTTAATAAACGGAAGACAAATATTTACAATGATGACTCTGCAAACAAGATTCTAGTAGTACTGATAGTTGTGGAGTCGACTGTTAACAGGCGGAGCTATTCTGTTAAGCAATCATTTAATAGTACGGCAGCGCTAAAAGTATTATTGTTCCTTGCTTCCATGTGTACACACTGAACATTTCCCGCCATTTCCGAAACGATCTTGAGTTCCACCAGTTTTACTAAATTACATCTCATTTTTGCGTCCGAAATGGCAGATTCACCTTGTAAGTAGTTCGCTAAAAGCTAAAAAATATGTTATTAATGGAACCTCCCATAGCTGGACCGCGGGTGAAGCGTCAGCGCATTGATAAGAACGGTCGATTTGCAGCGCTGGAACGCTTAAGAGGCTTGAAAGGCACCAAAAACAAATGCCAGGTGGAAGACAAAGTAGACGATGTATACGAAGTGGTCGATGAGCGCGAATATGCCAAGCGTGCAAACGAGAAATACGGCGGGGATTGGATTGAGGATGGTGAGTAATATAAATATAATAAATAAAGGAACTGAGTGTAAACAACAACAATGCATTGCATCCACAGACGGCACTGGATATGCAGAAGACGGACGTGATTTCTTCGAGGACGAAGACGAATACTCCGATGGTGGATCAGAGGATCAGACTGATGCCAAGAAAAAGAAGTCTGGTGTTGCGAAGAAGCGACCTCGCGACAACGACGAACCCGCCAAGGGCAAGGCGTCGATTCGTAATCTGTTCAGCAATGCGATTCCCAAGAAAGCCGATATCAAGAACAGTGTCAAGGATGACGACATCCTGGCCGATTTGCTGGGCGAAATAAAGGAGGAGGCAACTGGCGAGGCGACGACAACAACACCTAAGCAGCAAAAGGTTATTGCGCCGGCAAAGATTGTGGCCGCCAGCCGAAAGTCGGATGCTGCCGCTGCCAAGGAATATATGAATAGCTTTCTGAGCAACATCAAAATGCAGGAGCAGCAGCGTAAGAAGGCACAGGCCGGCAGTGATGATGAGATGCTGGAGCGCATATTACAGCCCAAGGCAAGCATATTGCCCAACAGGAAGGCAACTCCCGTGTCAACAGTAACTGCAGCTAAAATAAAGCAGGAAAACACACAGGAATCGGATGAGCAGCCCGAAGAGAAGAAAGCCAAAGAGGCTGAGCCAGAGTTCGGTGACAATGACTTGGATTTCAGTTGCCTGGATGACGATGAGAATCAGTTTGAGGTGGCGACATCAAAGCCCAAGCCAGAGCCCCAAAAAGAAGCTGCGATTCCAGAGCCAGAGGATATGAGCAAGCTGCTGAACAACTGGGAATCCATTTGCCAAATGGACGATGACTTTGAGAAGTCCGTGCTGGCAAGTGAAGCCGAGTCGGCCGCTTGCGGCGATCCCGTTGATGTGGAGCACTTGCGCTTCTGGTACTGGGAGGCCTGGGAGGATGCACAGAAGCTGCCTGGCGAGGTGTTCCTCTTCGGGCGAACAGCCGACGGCAAGTCCATCTGTGTGCGTGTGCAGAACATCAGTCGGGTGCTGTATCTACTGCCCAGACAGTATGTAAGTATCAATTGGCCTTGTTGTCAGTGGCAGCCACTTCAAGTTGCGTCTTTCACAGCTCCTGGATCCCATCACAAAGGAGCCAACCAAGCAGAAAGTCACCGTTGCCGATATGTACAAGGAGTTCGACACCCAAATCGCCTCAGAGCTGAAGTTGGACACGTTTCGATCCCGCAAGGTGAGCAAGAGCTTCGCCAACCACGCCATTGGCATCGATGTGCCGCAGACCTGCGACTACCTCGAGGTCCACTACGATGGCAAGAAGTCAGCGCCGAATGTGGCCAACAAGAAGTATGACTCCATAGCGCACATCTTTGGCAGCAGCACCAATGCCTTGGAGCGCTTCCTGCTGGAGCGCAAGATCAAAGGTCCCTGTTGGCTGCAGATTAGCGGGTTCAATGTGAATCCGGCACCCATCAGCTGGTGCAAGGCGGACTTGACCGTCAGCGAGCCGAAGAACGTTGAAGTGTGGCTGGAACAGGGCAAACCATCGCCACCGCCGGCCATAACACTGTTGGCCCTTAATGTGCGAACTTCGATGAACCCAAAGACACTGAAGAACGAGATCTGTATGATTTCAATGCTGACGCACAATCGATTTCATATCGACAAGCCGGCGCCACAGCCCGCCTTCAATCGGCACATGTGCGCTCTGACACGACCCGCCGTGTCCAGTTGGCCCTTTGATCTGAACCTGGAGCTGGCCAAGTACAAGTCCACCAAGATCTACAAGCATGATTCGGAGCGGGCTCTTCTCAGCTGGTTTCTGGCGCAGTACCAACAGATCGATGCGGATCTGATTGTTACATTCGATGCCATGGATTGCCAGCTGAATGTCATCACCGACCAGATAGTCGCCTTGAAGATACCGCAGTGGTCGCGCATGGGTCGCCTGCGGCTCACACAGTCGTTTGGGAAGCGATTGCTAGATCACTTTGTGGGCCGCATGGTCTGCGATGTCAAGCGCTCGGCGGAGGAGTGCATACGCGCCAGATCCTATGACCTGCAGGCGCTCTGTCAGCAGGTGCTCAAGCTCCAGGAATCGGAGCGCATGGACGTCAATGCCGATGATCTGCTCGAGATGTATGAGAAGGGTGAGTTAATTAAATGTGCTGTTTCGTAGCTGAATTTAAGGTTCCTCATACAAATTTCAAAACTTTTTTAAGGAATTTAAAAAAAAAAAAAAAAAAAAACAAATAATAAAATTGGACGAATCCAAAATTGGAAAGATAAAATTAGGAATCATAAATTTGGAATTTCAACTAAGAAAAATATAAAGAGTACAAAAAATCCTAACTTTTGTTTTCCTAATTTTTGTTTTCCCAATTTTCGCTTTCCCAATTTTTGTCTTCCTAATTTTGGATTTCTAATAACTGTATTCCTAATTTCGGATTCGTAATTTTGGGTTCCTAATTATTCGATTCCTAGTTTTGGATTTCTAATATTTTTTTTCCGAATTTTCGTATTTTATATAGAATCGAATTAAATATACTTATAAATTGCATATATTGCAGGCGAGAACATCACCAAACTCATCTCGCTGACGATGCAGGATGCCTCGTACATGCTGCGACTGATGTGTGAGCTGAACATTATGCCCCTGGCCCTGCAGATCACCAATATCTGCGGCAACACCATGACGCGCACACTGCAAGGTGGTCGCTCCGAGCGCAATGAGTTCCTGCTGCTGCACGCCTTTCACGAGAAGAACTACATTGTGCCCGACAAACAACAGCAACAGCCACGACGTGGGGCAGCTGCACAAGGCTCTGATCTCGATTCCACCCGCAGCACAGCATCTGACTCAACAACGTCGTCGGCAGGCGCTGGAGCGGCACGCAAAAAGGCCGCCTATGCGGGCGGATTGGTGCTGGAACCAATGCGCGGGCTGTACGAGAAGTATGTGCTGCTGATGGACTTCAACTCGCTGTACCCGAGCATCATACAGGAGTACAACATATGCTTCACGACGGTCCATCAGCCACATGACGCTGACCAGCTGCCCGGGCTGCCGGATTCCAGTGCTGAGCCTGGCATTCTGCCGCTGCAGCTGCGGCGTCTGGTGGAATCCCGACGTGAGGTCAAGAAGCTGATGGCGGTGCCGGATCTGTCGCCCGAGTTGCACATGCAGTATCACATCCGGCAAATGGCCCTCAAGCTGACGGCCAATTCCATGTACGGTTGCCTGGGATTTGCCCACTCACGGTTCTTTGCCCAGCATCTGGCTGCGCTGGTAACGCACAAGGGTCGGGAGATTCTCGTCAATACACAGCAGCTGGTGCAGAAGCTCAACTACGATGTGGTCTACGGTGACACGGACTCGCTAATGATCAACACGAACATAACGGACTACGATCAGGTCTACAAGATTGGGCACACCATCAAGCAGAGTGTGAACAAGCTGTACAAGCAGCTCGAGCTGGACATCGATGGTGTCTTTGCTTGCTTGCTGCTCCTGAAGAAGAAGAAGTATGCCGCGGTCAAGCTGAGCAAGAATGCCAAGGGTGTCCTGCGACGGGAGCAGGAGCATAAGGGCTTGGATATTGTGCGTCGCGATTGGTCACAACTGGCCGTGATGGTGGGCAAGGCGGTGCTCGATGAAGTGCTCGCCGAGAAGCCATTGGAGGATAAACTGGATGCGATCCATGCACAACTCGGACGCATCAAGGACCAAATTGCCGACTCGGCAGTGCCGTTGCCTCTGTACGTTATCACCAAGCAACTGACCCGTGCGCCCCAGGAGTATGCGAATATCTCCTCGCTACCACATGTCCAAGTCGCCTTGCGCATGAACCGTGAACGCAATCGACGCTACAAAAAGGGCGACATGGTTGACTATGTAATCTGCCTGGATGGCAGCTCGAATGCGGCAATGCAGCGCGCCTACCACCTCGACGAGCTGAAGGGCAGTGAAATTTTGAAGCTTGATACCAACTACTATCTGGCCCATCAGATCCATCCCGTGGTCACGCGCATGGTGGAGGTGCTGGAAGGCACCGATGCCAGTCGCATTGCCGAATGCTTGGGCATGGATGCCAGCAAGTACAGACAGAGTGCTCAGCGGTAAGTGGAAACACTCGAATGTAGAAAAATATTTCTCAGAATACGAAAACTCTGAAAAAAATTAGGTATCGATTTATTAAAAAACCCGATATTAGAAATACAGTTATTATGAATCCAAAATTAGAAAGACATAAATTGGAAGAGCAAACATTTGGAAGACAAAAATTGGTAAAACAAAGATTGGAAAAACAAAGATTGGAAAAACAAAGATTGGTAAAACAAAAATTAGAAAAAGGCGAAATCAAAAATATTTTATTAAAAATTTCATTTGATTTCGGCTTTTTCCTATTTATTAGCAAAAAGACAATATTTGTCGAACCATTTATTTAAAAATTGGGACTTCGATTGCCAGCGCATGTGTTATTTATTCGAACCATTTATTTCAAAATCTACATGTTTATATTGTGTGCCACCTCATATAAAAAATCAACAATTTTTTTATCGTTATCTTTATCTTCAGCGTTAATTTGAATGATCTTAATGTCTAGTTCATCTTGATCTTTCTTTAATTTTGGAGTGCCAGTCTTTGATTTTATGTACTTTTCCATATTTCTTTATTAACAAAAACCACCACCGTTCTGGCACAGAGCTATTTGAATAATGAATATTGAATATAACTATTCGAAAGATGCTTTTCCCAATTTTTTTTTCCTAATTTTTGTACTCTGAATATTTTTCTTAGTTGAAGTTCCTAATTTATGATTCTTCATTTTTTCTTTCCATTTGTGGTTTCCTAAAATTTTATTGTTTTTTTTTTTCCTTCCTTTTTAAAAATCATTAACAAAATTTTCGGCTTTCGTATGAGGTATCCTTTCTACTACGGCCTAATTAATCAAGTTCTTTTCTTCAACAGCGTTCAGCAGGAGCGCAACGAGGAAGCCGAGGGGGAGTCGCTGCAGAAGACAACGCTTCAGCTGTACCGTCTCTGCGAACCTTTTCGATTCAAGTGCGTCGGCTGCAAGACGGAGCAGCTGATGGCCAGCGCGTATCGACCGGGTGCCAACGGCAGTCATGTGCCCGTGCTGCAGCAGTGCGTCAACTCGGAGTGCCAGACATCGCCGCTGCAGTATCTGATGAGCGTTCGCAATCAGCTGCAGTTAAGCATGCGCAGCTATGTGCAACGCTTCTACCGCAACTGGCTGGTGTGCGATCATCCCGATTGCAACTACAATACCAGAAGCTATTCGATACGCCTCGAGATGCGGCGACCTCGATGCCTCAAGTGCAACAGCGGCTCGATGCTGCGACAGTACTCTGAGCGCGATCTCTACAATCAGCTGTGCTACTTGCGATTCATGTTTGATCTAAGCAAGCAGCAACTTCATCAGAAACGTAGGAAACTCCAACATAATATTTATGGTTCGAGAATTGACTTTATTTTTACCCTGTTGTCTTTGTAGCCACTCTAACGCCTGAGCTGGAGCAAGCCTACCAGCTGCTGTTTGACACGGTGGATCAGCAATTCCAAAGCTCCGGCTATGTGGTCATCTCACTCGGAAACATATTCGCACGCAGCCTGGCGCTGTCGTCGCTGCAGCAGCCAAAGAAGGAACTGCGGGATGATGATCTGGTCGCTAGCAGTCTGGCCGATGTCTAGATTGCACATGCCCCTGGCTCTTTTATTCGACATTCAATAATCGTATTTTTAAATATATACACATAAATTCTTTGATAAACTAGCTTAGTTCTGGCCAAGAAACTTCTCCAACGGAAAGTATCGAAAGGATTCATTGAAAATGTCCGTAAATGCCGTGCTGACCAGCTCGTTGATCATGGGCCGCACAAAGGGCAGTCCCAGCTGCCACATGCTGTTGATGACACCGTCAGCCAGTTGATTCAATGGCTGTCCCTGCAGCAGGTTGCCAATGTGCAGCTCCATGCCGCCAATGCGATCCACCTCTATATGCACCTTGAGCAGTGATCCAGGAGCGCCAACACGTCGCACGCTCGTCGTTTGGCTAACAATCAACAATAGTCAGCAATCAATATCGGGAAACCTTAGGTAAAATAGCCTGTGATTACCTGTAATCATAGAGTGTGAGGTTCCAATGGCCCTGACGACGCAGCTCTGTGCCCAACACTTTAGCCGCAAATTCGTACTGGCCCTCAAGACTTTTCTCGGGAAAGTATTGCGCATAGACAATGCGCTGATCCTCGACATCGCTGTGAAACTTTGTCACCTCGGATCGCGTCCAACCGTATTCGGAAACATTGCGTAAAATCAGTTTAAAGCTGCCGGGGCCATGTGGGTCGCCGCGTCGGAGCTCAACGAACGATGAATGATGGGGATCAAAGGGCTTAATGTTGTAACCAGGCACACCTGCAAAGACCGGCATTAGTTGGCATTGGCTCTTGACCGGCACAGCGACTCACCTGTCGTAAAATAGGCGCGTAAATCGTTGAATACCTGTTTCATGCAGTCATTGTATTCATCGTCACCGGCTTGATCTCTGCGACAACGACCTATTAAGTGCCTCAAGTCCTCATCCACATCTATTTGGTGGGAGGCTTGTGTCATGCCCACAGTAAGAATAACAAATGCAGCAACCAAACAGAAGCCGTTACAGTTTGGGAGCAACTGTGGCGACATATCGTAGTTATTTTAGCGTTTACAGCTCTGTTAAAAACAAATGCAAATTTGTTTAGGAAGTGTTAAGTATGTGTTTGTGTCTTTTGTTTATGTTTAAAACAAGCGCGAAAAGCAAACATGATTGGCATTCAAATTGCCATCTAATTAACATGATCTGCTGAATTATGTTTGAGCAGAAGTGAATTTGTTTATTTTTTGTAATGTTTCTTAAGGCTAACAGCACTTCGATGTCAACTGCTTGCCATTCTGCTAAGAACTGCTTGACATGTGTGCATAACCGAGAATGTAAATTTTGAATTGCAGCGTAAATACAAAGCAGTTTCTTACTGCTTGAACTGTTGACGCACACAAAACTAGAAGTTTAAAAGAAATTTTCACAATTTTTTTTCACGTTTTTTCAATGTTTAAATAAGGTGCTATAACTACATATATGTTAAATAAAATGTAAATGTACATTGAAGAAACGGTCCTTAATAAGGTGCTTAATACTATTCAAAATATATTTTGACGTAAAATGTAGAGAAATTACTGTCAAATTTGAAATTATATGTTAGAAACCATTAAAATATATACATTGAAAAAACGGACCTAAAACCACACTTTTAGCATAGCCTTTTATTTAATAGAATTTTTTCTTATCTCTGTTCCTTTACACCAATTTTTTTTAAGGCTTCTTTGTTTAGCCATGCACAGAACTCGTTTACCGTCACACTTTAATTTTATATTCGGAGTTGTCAATGTGAGAGACTTATCGCGTCTTTCATGGACAAACCCTAAGTGCACTCTTTACCATTTTAATGATCGTTTCTTTCAGCTTCCCATCATGTTTTGCAATCTCTGACGAATGCCTGCACTTGACCCCTTTAATGTAAACAGAGGCAAACTGCTCTTTTTATTAATGCTCTTACTTTGGGTTTGGTTTATTGTAGTTTGTCATTACCGAAAAGCGCCATTAACGATCGCTCGAGCGTACAGTTTTAATAATGAAAAATGTAAACAAAAGACTTGTACAAGACACAAACTTGCCGGATGGCAACATAGTCGTGTATGATACGCGCCTATTGGATAAGCTTTTTAGACATGACTAGTCGTCAGACATGCAATACTACAGTAATAACAACAACAATATCAACTATGAATTGTGCAGTTTAACGCCGGCTTTGGACAGACTTAAACTGACCAAACCAACTACTTTAGTCAGTGAGACAGTCAGTGAGTTGCGGTTGTTGTTGTTGTTGTTGTTATAGGCACTTGCAAATTGTGTAATTTCTCTTTCAAATTTGAAGCAGTGCAACAGACGGCTAGAGTGCGTGCATGTGTGTGTGTGTGTGTGTGGCAAGCCACAGTTTGAGAGTCATCACCCACAATAGCATAAATATTTACATTTCGATGCGTTTGTTTGTTTTTAATTCTATTTTTTATCCAAAAAATGCTTCCTTATATTGTGAAATATTCCACAAAATTCCTGAGCAACACAAACACTCAGATTTACAGTTAGCTGTGCTGAATACGCGACGCGACTTATATTTTTTACGTGTGAATCATGCGAGCGGCAACTGGCAACTGACTCCAAATTTCCGACTGGCCAAAAAAGTGAATGAAAATGCCAGGTGACTGGGCGACTAGGCAAGAGCCGGGCTTGAAGTCTGCATTTCTCATGTACATACAGGTATACATATGTATATAAATACTTGTTTGCAATTGCCACTGTCTAATTTCCTTATTACTTTTGTGACAAGCCCTAAAAGCGGCATTAAGCTCGATTGCGTACTGGGATTTAATATTCCATTTATGATATGAGCTGAATTTAATGGGGAAACATTATACAGTGTGTCTATATTTATCGATATGTACACAGTCAAGTTCATGGTATTGAATATTTTAAGTTTCGAGTTTGATGCGTGCCGTGCAATTTAAACTGTAACAAATAACATTAAAATTAACATTATTTACTGTCACAGTTATACCATTACGTTCAATTCAGTTACCATCTTAACATGTTTATCAAGTACTCACAGAAGGCTGTTGGCGATTTCAATATTTTCAGGTAAATTAAAGCAAGGTCAAATTAATTCAAATTCAGAGAAGCTGAGCGCAAATCACACTGTCGCCATCTGTTGTATAGTAGTGCAAGTCAATACACTGCGCGTCATCAGGTTAGCACACCCTTTTGAAACTTTTTTCCTCGATATTTTCAAAAAATTATGAAAAATACTAGCAAAAATATTTTTGAAAAATTTTGTTTGCAGTCACTCCTTAAATTGTTTAAAGAATTTGTTTGCATCAAAAAATTTTTGGTAAAAAATCGAGGAAAAAAGTTTCAAAAATTGACTTTTACATAAATTCGAAATTTTCGAAGGGTACTTAATGGGTTAAGGAAAGTTTTATATCATTCAAACGGAATTTAAGTGACCTTTCCATTGATACCAACATGTTAACGTTAGGGGAACAATTGAGCCAAAACTACAAACTCAAAAGGGTGTGCTAACCTGATGACACGCAGTGTATAACTAAGCAGTTCAAAATAAAGCAGTTGACCAAATTCAAGATAAAGTCTAACATACTTTTAGGCTGAAAGTTGCAATTCATCGAAGTTCGATGATCGAACTTGTGCGCGAAATTTGAAATGAAAAATTTGAAATTTTTAAAAGGAATTTTAAAAAATTTAGAAACAATTTCAAAAAAACAACAAAAGTCACAAAAAGTGACATTGCCCCAGTACTAGAGTTGAAGGGATCACTTCAAATTTGGCTCTTTTAAACATCTGCGAAGACAATGCTTTCAAATAAGTACATATGTTTATATATCCTTCATAGAAAAATACAAATTATCTTGCATTTCATTATTCTCTCTTTATTTTTTTTATATTTTTTGTTGCATTTTTTTCAAATATGCGAATTAATCTATATTATAATTTTCTTGATATAATAAATATTCTTGATAATTGTGGTAAATATGGATTACAATATTAGCTATATATGCGCATAAAGTTAGGTAGCTTAAATAATTACAATCTATCCGTAATTAATGGTTTCTTCATCATAATTGGTTTCTATGTATTTCTGTGGCAGATTCTCCGATCTAGCCCGCGGATACCAGACGGGAAAACGTTTCGGGAACCGCTTAGCTTGTGGATCGCATAAGTCCAATTTGCATATATTGCCTTGACAGTTCACGCATTTGCCACACTTGCATGTCAAGCCAGCATCACACTTTATATCATCACCGTTACAAAACTCGTTAACGTCTTGATAACAGATATACTTAACACACTCACGACCCTCATAAAATAGTTTAACGTTCTTACAGTCCTCGGGTCGTCTTGAGCATATGGTCTTTAATGTACTGTGAAAATAAAGTAGTTAATTTAAAACTTTAAAGGCCCCTTTGGATGGATGGTCAACTTACTAGGCGCGGCATTGGTGCCAAATAACGAAAAGAATCAAGAATCCGAGCAGCAGCCGAAGACTGCCGAGTCTTTGGTAGGTCAATTGTTGGTTGCCCATTATCAATGCGATTCCTGTGCCAGGATAACTTCTTCTGTCTGCCATATCCATGCTGACCCCCTTTTATACTCAAAATGCAGTCAAGAAATCCATAATATGATTCAAATCTATGTAAATATATAATTGATTAATCACAATCAATGAAAACTTCAAATCCAGTGCTTAATCAATTGATTGATAATTATGCAAGCAGCGAAGCATAAAATTTATGACCGGCCAACTCAAGGATGTTGATAATAGTTCAATGCCAATGTCAGGAGGCGTCGATTTCACTGATTCACTGGCTATTTGATTGACAGCATAAATAATTGTTTTTTAAATCGTAGCAAAAAATTTTATTTCAGTTTTATCGTTGATCTGATTTACTTAAATATTAATTAACTTCATACAAGCTTTAGAGGTATCCTCTTTAATTTCGTTAGACATATTTAAAGCTTAAAGTACTCTTAATTCTCTTTTTTACAGAATGCCTTTAACTTCATAAGATGAAACTGACTTAATTGCCAGCCCTTATTAGAGTTTAAATAGAAAACATCTTGAATAACAGCTTTGTCTCGTTGAAACTTTGAATTGGTAAAGCTAATCGGAAGAAGAAATGCATTATTTCAAAAAATGTGCATAAAACTTTAGAACACAAACTGCTTACCTCTTAGGAAGTATTGATGACAGCATCGAGCGCCTTACTTCAAATCCCAAATATGGGCAAATTGCAAAATTAGCAAAATCGAAAGTCGAGTAGTATTCGAAAAAGTTCAGTAACATTTTACGTGTTTGTTCCTCATTAACATTAATTTGGGTCATTTTAAAATATGACAACTTTAATTGGTTGAATGTTGTAACCCAAGCTAATAGAATAAATATATGTAAATATATTCAAATAAAATTCCATACGTACATATATTTAAAATCAATTTCACTTACGTCCAATTGTGGGTAAACGATTTTCTTGGAACTTTTGAATTCCAGGTAGGAATTTTGAAACTTGCAAGAAGTAAATGACCATCAAAATAATAATATGGCTACGGAATTCTTCTTTCAGATTGCAGTTTTCCATCCATCCACGTAAATAGATGACCATATAACGAGCTGCACATAAATATATATTAGATATTATTAATATTCTTAAATAAGTGGGTTGACGGATGAATTCACCAATAGGCTGTAGCTCAAATATGTACTTCACCAACACATTTTGGAAATAGGCAATACCGTTAGAGAAGCTTATATCGTAGTCCAAGCTAGTGGGCTCGTGTATTGCTTTGACAATGGGACAAAAACCACCATAAGAAGCTATAAACTTCCAGTTTGTGCTCGACTTAATAGCTTTTGCAATACGAATTTGACGGGCAAGAACACTTGCAGTGGTCCGCTCGCTATAATCGTGAATGGAATTGCCTGAAAAACAATTGATGGTGAATAAACACGTAATTCATTTGTATGCAACCTTTCAGGACTTACCAATTTCGACATAAATATCCAAATCAGAACCTTCCTGGCCAACGCCCATAACTCGCGATCCAAACGGATAAATGCGAACGGTGTTTGATAAAAACTCCCGTTGTAATATTAGCTTCAAATTATGTGATTCATTGTTAGGGTCACTTTGCATGCGATTAGCCGTGTTGACCTTATCCAAAAGTTTAGGCCAAAATGAAGCAGAACCTAGAAGCGGGTTTGTTGTATTAATATTGAAAAGATTCAGTTAAAAAAATAAGAATGTTCCTTAACTGACCTGACATCATCTTTCTGATAAGTGTACACGACTGAATTCGACGACTGAATTCAAAGAACTTAAATTTTTCCGGGGAGGTCCCAACTTGTTGAAATCGCAAACTGAATAAAGTTTAGCAAGAAAAGATATCGATGACACTTAGAGATGCCAATTTTCGCGAAGTTTTACGAAACAGAGATGTGCCAATTAAATGTGAATTAACGATATTGAGCAAGTATTTAATAATTATACAAAAACAAAAAAGAGCCAAATTTACTCAAAAAAGAGACAAAACATTTTTTTGCAGTTAATTTTATTTTTGCATTTAATTAAAAATAAAACATTTCTTTTACATAGTACATATTTGCAAAGAATTTCACATTTTCAGTTTAATCTAGTGATTGTGTAAATATGCAAGAGTATGTATTCTGAACTGAGAAAAAAGAGCCAATTCGAAAAAAAACTGCCGTTGCGCCAAGAGAAAAAAAGTACCTAGTTTTGACAGGCCAATAATTTTTTAGAAGTGTGACCGTGGTCGGCTGGGTAAATAATGGCACAGCTTATACGATAGGCCGATAGGTAGGCCATTTTGAATGAGAGAGCGCGAGTATAAATAAGAGTCGTCGGGAGAGAAAGGGGCTTTTGGTGTGCGTGAGCGGCTTGCTCACCGAATGCACTAAATACATATATGGGTCAATGCCAAGGGCGATCTGGCCGTTGACTTTGGGCACCGTGGGAGAGAGAAGCTGGAGTGTGATTTTGGAACTCGAACGCAGACGTAGGCGTTGGAAGCTCGAGCCGGGGAATTTTGTTTAAAGTGCGGTATTCGCAGAAATATATGCATATATAAACTTTATCAGTTCGAGCATCAGTTTTTTTTTGAGTTGGCATGGTTGTTGATTAGTGCAGCGTCAGAAACTTTGTTTAGTGTCGTGAATTGTTATTCACATAAAAATAAAGAACAAACATAATTAAACAGCCACACCAACAATCACACGCACGCAAGAAAGCAAGGCGGCAACAATAAGAACAGCAGTGACGACAACAACACAACACCTGTTGCAACGGAAAGCGGTGTCGTCAGCGACAACTGCGGTAACGTATGTAGTCTTTGGAGCATACGCATTTCGGCGATCAGCTGCATCGATCTGGGTGAGCTACATACATATATCACCACACTTTTGTTTCGTCGCTATTTATTTCGCGTTATTTATTTAGTTAATATTTATAGTTTGCTCTTTGTTTACTATTTTGATAACGTAGTCATTTATTTATTTTGTTGTGTTTAATTGATTCATCTTTTTCTTCATTTATTTATTTGTTATTTATTAATTTTTGTTAAATTTATTATTTATTTAATTTGCCTATTGTTGCAAATTCATTTCAATTGTTATTAAATTTTGACTTTTATTTGCCTTTTGATTTCGTGTTATTGGTTTGCTATCGCTCTTTATATTAATAAAAAATTAAAACTACTGCTAAAAATGTATTTTTCCGTATTGTATTTCTTTCAATAAATCGTGATATCGACCATGGTAAAATTGCATCAAGACATCATACTTGGTAGAGCCACAAAGCAAATAAAATAAAATACAACATTAAAAAAATACAAGTGAACCAACTCTTGTGTTAATCATATGTATGAGAAGATGTTTTGCAACGAGTAAAATAATGTGTGGGTACTTAGCTTTAACGAGACAGATTATTCTATTATAATTTGCTAACAAGCACAAGCGTTATCAGCCTCTTAGTGTTTCAACTGTGGCTCTGTATCAGTCAAGATGCGCTGCCAAGATGCGAGAGGGCCAGTCGGCGTGATAAGCTAATGGGACTGATAGGAAAACTACGTAGGAGAATGAATAAGCTCTTTAGCTCTCAGTCTTGGAGTTGGCAGCGCACGGTGAACAGCTAAAGCGGCGTATACTTGTTAAGATGGCAGTCGACAAAGTTATTTTGGCATATTCTGGTGGCTTGGACACGAGCTGCATACTCAAGTGGCTGCTGAAGCAGAAGTACGAGGTCATTTGCGTGCTGGCTGACGTTGGACAACATGAAAACTTTGAGGCAGCGCGTCAGAAGGCGCTCAAGATAGGTGCCAAGGAAGTAAGTATTCGTCAAGTGCTTCCAATCTAAGCCAAACTAAGCTAACCTTGAACCTGCAGGTGATTGTGGCCGATGTCAAGCAGCGCTTTGTAGAGCACTATATTTGGCCGGCGATCCAAATGGGCCTTATCTACGAGGAACGCTATCTGCTGGGCACCTCCCTGGCCCGACCCTGCATCAGTGTCGCCCTTATAGAGGCGGCAAGACAGCACGGTGCCAAGTACTTGGCACATGGGGCAACCGGCAAGGGCAACGATCAGGTTCGCTTCGAGCTATCCGCTTATGCGTTGCAGCCCGACCTGAAGGTGAGTGATAACTTGATATCTGTTCGAGCTGCTCTAATAAGACACGCCTGCAGATCATTGCACCTTGGCGCGATGTGGAGTTCTGTCGCCGCTTTCAAGGACGCCAGGATCTAATTGCTTACGCCCAAGCCAATGGCATCGAGGTGACAGCGAAGCCAGCCACGCCCTGGAGCACGGATGCGAATATGCTGCACATAAGCTACGAGTCGGGGGTGCTGGAGGATCCAAGTATTGTGGCGCCCAGTAGCCTGTACGAGTTGACCCTCGATCCACTGACACAGGCACCACAGACCTCTAAACGTGTGTGTGTCTACTTTGAACACGGCTTGCCCACGGCGGTTGAGGATCTGGCAAGTAGTCGAGTCTACAGCACTCCATTGGATATGCTCAGATTCCTAAACGATCTGGGTGGCACCTATGGCATTGGTCGGATTGATATTGTGGAGAATCGCTATGTGGGCCTCAAATCGCGTGGCGTCTATGAGACACCCGGCGGGACAATACTCTACGCGGCGCACCAGGATCTGGAGGTATTTTCTCTGGATCGCGAAGTTCTGCGCACCAAGCAAATGCTGCGCGATCGCATGTCCGACTATGTGTACAATGGCTTTTGGTTCAGTCCCGAGGCACTCTATGTGCGACGCTGCATAGAACTGGCCGAGCATCAAGTCACCGGCCAGGTCACCATTGAGTTGTCGCCGGGCTACTGTCGGGCTATCGCCCGCAAGGGTGGCGATAAAGCGGGCTCACTCTACAACAAGCAGCTGGTGTCGATGGATGAGCATGGTGGTTATGTGCCACAGGACGCTGGTGGCTTCATTGCCATCAATGCGGTGCGCATACGCGAACACGTTCGTGCCTTTGGTCCCTATCAGACTGAGGATCAGCAGCTGCAGAAGTGATTCTCATCCAAGGAATCTCATACGAATTTCCAATATCTTTGCCAAAACATTGAAAAGATTCTGTGAATAAAATTTAAAGAAACTATGAAAGCTAAGAATAAATTCAGAGTAGCAAAATTAGGAAATTAATCTTAGCAATACACTAAAAGTACAAAATAATCTCCATTTATTAACTTAAGAAAAAATAATCATAATTTATATGCATTTGATTGTACAAGGTTGGTTTTAGATGATTATATAACTCTCTTAAAGAGAGTCTTTCTTTAACTTTACCAAAATTTGAAACAGTAGCTGGAATCAATAATAATAAGCATTCAATCTATTCAATATGAAAGAATATTTATCTGTTCTATATAAAATTCATGCCATTCTAAGCAGCAATCCATTTAATTTAATTGACTCTGGTGTTCATCACAATGTAATATTATTTTAACAGCAATTCACATATAAAAAAATTACTTTGAAGCTTATTTCGTATTTCATATTTGATTCGATTTTCTGTTAATTCTCAACACACAGTCGATTCAATGCAATCAATTCATTGCCTGTTCAGTAAATTGTCAGTAGAATTCAAAAGCACTTGAATACAAATGTACATGTGCTCATGTCTATGTATTTGTAGTCCTTATCAATAAAGCAGCAAATTTCCAGTATTCGATTTCCCAATTGTATTAATCTTGTTTCCGTAGTTGCCCAAAATGAACAATCCCGGCAGAATAAAGGCGAATGGTGGCCAGTACGAGGACTAGGACTTGATAGCTCTTATTACACAAACAATGGAATAGATTTTGTTGTGCGAAATGTTTCGCTTATTTGCACCGGCAAATAAATGCTAAAACTAATATTATTACGACAAATAAAGCCAAACGAAACTCAAGAATCACATTCAACTGTGCATATACATATATATACATACTTTGTGTACATACAAATATGAATCTTCGTTTACTTTAATACAATTGTTGTTCAGACATATTGTGAGCGAGATGAATGGTATAAGCCGAATGGAAAACAAGAAACTTCAGCCAACTTTCGACTGCGAAGTTTAAATACTCTTGGGGAATAACCAAGAAAATATTTTACATATAGTGTATTACCTAACTGTATTATAGTCGTTACTGATTAAATAGAGGGATGCTCCGAAAGTTAAACTCATATTAAATTTTTAGTTATGCTTATATGCAATCAATTTAAAAAGAGAAAATAAAATTGATACCGTGTTTCCAAAGATCTGCTGCAACGACGATCTTTAGCAACTTATAAAATAACGCCGAAGTGTATTAGTTCTTTGGGTCTGTATAGATAGAGATACTTACTAATTTATATATATATTTTTATTTTTACTAGGACAATGACTTCATCTCTCGGTTGCCTCTATTTATAGCAACGCTTTAAAATAGATATTGTATACTTTTCATTTTAATTAATATTGACTGTACTTTGTATGTAAACTCCTCTTCCAAACGTGTTTTAAAGCTAGTTGAATGAGCTGGATTAAAGATATTTGGGTTGTTTGTATTCAAAGGGTTTGCAATGTATCAGCTTTTCAGTGTTGTTAACATGCATATTTTGAGAGTGCACACAAAGTTTCAGTGACCAACACAGTCAGTGGGGCCACTAATACTCGTACACAATGTTTGGAAACTGATGGCAGACATCCATCCATCAGTTTCACGACAGCGTCATCTATTTGTTGTTGTTGCTGCTGCCGTTGTTGTTGGTTTTAGTGGAGCACGATCAAACATCATTGACATTTTAACTTTGTGTTAAACGGCAGAATATTGTGCAGAATAGAGAAAGAAAAGCGAGAAAAAAGAAATACTATAAAGGGCTTCTGATACACATAGAGGGGGCGAGGGGAGGGGAAAGGGCGAAGAGCAAACCAGCCCCGCCCGCATAAATGTTGAAAAAGTTAAGCGCTCGGTTTTGCGGGATTATTTGCGAGATGCAAAGGATGTCGTCAGCCTTTAGCTGGAAAAGCCTTTGCTCTGTATCCGTGCTCCGTCGGAAGTGCAACTTTCGCAACTTTCTAGATTTTTTTCACATTGGTTACAGAGTTCTTTTACTCGTATACACATATGTGCTTAACTTTTATTGAAATTGATAAATTGAATCAAAGGTTAACTTTATCAAAGTGTAGCGTATAATTAGTGAGCATTAGAGAGAATGAGAAAGTTGAGTTGAACAGGACAGTTCTTGACAAGAAGCTAAATTAAAGGACTTCCTCACAATTGTATATTGCTCATTTCATTAATCATTTTGAATTTTATTAACTTGGAATAGAGCAACACAATTTGATACCCTAACACTCTGTATGGCGATAGAATAGAATTTCTCGTACGTAATTGCAAAAAATAAAAGAAACGTTATTTGCAGTCCTTGCCTTGACCAAGAATGTCAGACTTGGCAACTAGCAACAATTTATGCCCAGCAGGAGCTGGATGGTCTGAAAACAGGAGAGTGCCATGGAAATCGAGGTAGAGGAACGCCCAATACTTCAGCAAACATAAATTTATTTATGAGCATGTGGCGTAGCATGGTGTCCACACCCAGACTCGCCACACCGCCAGACTATCAGACCATCACCAACCAACCAACGCCCTGCTGGAGTCCGATGAGAGCTGCTTCATGGCAGTTGGTTGCCCTCTTTCCCTTTCGCAGCTACTTCCGCCGCGCTTACAAATTGTTTGAGGGCGAATTTTAATTATTCTTCATTGTTTTGATAGCAACGCGTGCTGCTCTCTTGCTGTTCTCGCAGATACTCGTCGATTTACAAAGGGAGTCGGGAGCCAGGCGGAAGTTGAGTCGCAGCTGCAGCTGGGTTAAACCTGGTGCACGACTCTGTTCGCCTTGCCTCCGTTTGCTGCGTTGACAGCAGCAGCAAGTGCCACAGCCTGACCCCAGCGTTGGTTCAGTTGGATTCTGGTTGCCTCCCGCTTTGAGCTGGTGTCACTGGTCTCCCAGTCGCTGGAGCAATTATTCTCTTGCCATGTCAGTGGCTACTCTACAGAACTGACGGCTTTTTGATTTTCGGCACAAGCCAAGATTCAATTATGCCTGAGCCAAATACGGTTGACTTCTCCTTGACTTGAATACGGTGAATACGTATTTTAGGGCGACTGTCACTTTCTGCCACAGCAAAGATCTGGCCAAAAAGTATCTCTCTTCTGTAGGTCCCTTTTGTAATCATTTGGCCTGCAAGCACTCGTAATTATATAGAAGGCGCAATTACAGATGTTGAAGCTAAGTTCTGCGATAGTTTCGCTGACATTTTCTTAGCCCTATTTTCTTTATTTAGTTCTTGGCGCCAAAGGCAAAGCCAACGACAGCGCCTTCAAATTGTGTAGAAAGAAGAGGGACATGGGGCATGTTAAATGAGTTTTATTATTGAAATTTGTTTTCGTTGACTTTGTAGTTGTAGTCGCATCCCTTTTTGTAATTAAATGCAGACAAACTGAAAATCAGGTCACTCATACGCCCAGTTTGCCAACCCAAACTTCCTTTACACTGACTTACAAATTAATTTTTATAAATAGCTTTTAAAATTATTACACTTGCCGCTTGGCAACATTTTTTGACTGGTCGCAGCTGCAACTAACGTTAGTTGCCAACTGTCCCAGTTGCAGCAAGTGATTGCGATTGGTCCCCTTGGCCAGCGATTTTAATTAATTTGTCAACTCAAAGGGCACAAGGTGAGCATTGCTTGTTTTTTGTGTCCTTTATCTACTTACAAGTTGCTCACAACATTCTCCATTGGCTTTTTAAGTTCAGTCTAAATGGTTTCGGTTATAATCCTTTAAAAAAGAAATGCAAATATCTACGAAACTTTTAAACAGTTTTAGGTGAGAACTTTTCTTTTAAAACCCTTAAAAGTAGCCAAAAGTTTTAATCTTTCTCAGTGAGTTCCTGGACGGACCTTTGTGATGTGCAGTTGAGCATAGACACATTCTTATTGGCTTATACACAAATATTTAAGTTCTCACTTGAAGTATAAGATAAGTTATAAGTTATACAGTTATATAGTACCTCTGTTTATATTTCACTGCTAACATTATTTAAGTATAAAATTGTTTATTATTATTAGCTTACATATAATATATTAACTTCAAAAGTGAATCAACTAGTTGCTACGAGCAGCGACAGCACTTGAAAATAAATAATAAAATAAGGTAAATAAATTGCAACACAATTTTCAATCTGGCCATGGGCCACTTCAGTTGTTGTTGTTGTTGTGGCTATTGCTGTTTCTGTTGCTGCCAGCAACTGCGGAACGTGGCAGATTATGCTGTATTATCACCTGTAATTCCTTATTGGCAATCAAAACTTTGCCGCATGCTGCACGTTCAAAACGCGCTGCGCGCGGTCGCCTTCACAATGTTATCGTGTTTTCTACTTTCAATAAAAAGCAAAATCTGCGCATGCAACCAAACTTTTAATTTTATTGGTAAACTTGGTGAGTGGACATGAACCACATCCGCCGAGGGGGCCGTTGTAACGCTGTAACATGGCATAGCAATTTTATAAGTAATCGAAAAGTTTAACAAGTTTCAAGCAAAAACAAATACTACTTCTTGCCCAATAGATCAGAAAATATCTGAACGAAATTATAATTTATGCAAGCTTTAAAATAACAAAAACTGAATCTGACACATGTCTAAAATAGTTTAATTTAGCGTAACTCAACAAAAATTCGACTCTCCCATTGAAGTTTATTAAATAGTTTTGATTGCACTTTCTAAATAACTTTCCATTGAAATGCTTGTGGTTCTATGCACTAATTAGGTTAAAGCAGCAAGAAAAGAGAGTAGAAATAGAAAAGGAAACTTGAGCAAATGACTCAACAATGCAATGGCTATTCAGGATGGGCATGCCGTTCTGAGCAGTTGCAACTCCTTATGTTTGCCTTCTTTGTTTTGTGCAACCGGAATTAAAAATAAGCTCTTCGTGGCACACAACTCGCATAAACAGAGCAGGAATCGGGGCCAAGGGGGGAGGGCTGTGTTGTGCTTCAAAAATCGTAAAATTGAAATTATAATTGCAGCTGCAACTGATTCGAAAAGGTCTTTGTTTTCCACCATTGTTACCAAGGGGCATTGCCAACGATAAGGTGCAGCAGAAAGCAAAAGAAAAGGAAAACGAAAACGAAAAAGATGAGAAAATGTAGGAGGTTTCTATAAGTATCTCTTAGTTCCACGTCCAATGGGCAATGGGCAAATGGCAAAAATCGACGCTTTTATTTCTTTTACTCGAACTTGTACTGTCTGCTGAATGCTGAACGTTCTCTGTTGTCCGGCGAAAGACGTTTTAATTACGGTCTTAACTTGCTGAATTCTTAAAATGCTTGTCAAATAATAATTATTTAGAAAGCGTTTTCAGTTATGAAATGCAATACGAGCGCAACTTGCAATTTTATTTTTTTAATTGCTACGAGCTGTTTTCTTTTCTCGTTCAGATACAGAAAAAAATGTATGTACTGAAAAGAAGAATACAAATAATTCTGTAAAATAATTCTGTAAATATTATTTTAAATAAATACATTCATTTTAAAAGTATACTTCTTTATTTGTTAATAAAATAACTTTGAGGAAAAATTAATGGTCTTACAATCAAGATGTTTTTTGACACAATTGTTAGACGGATGGTTTTATTTTTTTATCAGTGTAGAATAGGATGGCCTTTTTAAAAAAATTTTTTGATATCAATGAGCGCCGGGCTGAAAAATATTCGTTTTCACCCCTAGAATACACCTGCAAAATTTGAGCCCGATCGGAGTTCATTTGATGGACCCGAAAACGGGTCAAAGGTCACCCCAAGCCATTTGTATGAAAAAAATCAGTTGTTGTATGGAAAACTTTTTTGTTTTTGAAGACATCTCTACGAAACTTACTACATGCCATCATTTTATTACTATATACAATTTTGCAAAGCTTTATCACAATCGGACTACTATATCCCATAGCTTCCATAGGAACAATCGGGTGAAAATCACCTTTAGTAAGAAAAACTTTTTTGTTTCTGGAGATATCTGAACCAAACTCACAGATTGTATGCTTAGGACTGTCTCCTACAATCTGGTCAAAATCGGACTACAATATCCTATAGCTTCTATAGGAACAATCGGGTTAAAAATTATTTGTGTGACACACATTATTGTTTCTATTTTTGTATGTTATTATGTTAAATACATTTTGACCCAATTTATTCGAGATCGGATTACTATATCCTATAACTTAAATAATAATATATAAAAAATAGGAAGAATCGGGTGGAAAATGAGCTTGGTATAAGATTTCTGAAGAGGTTTTTTAGCCAAAATAAGAAAAAAAAACAAATTTTATTATACTTAATATATTCTCAATGCTCAAATTTATTTCTCTTATTTATATAAGGACATTAAATAAACTTTGCTCCACGCTCAGCAACATCATTGACTACACAAAGGTTCTTGAAAAACCTAGAAGCACCTAATTCTCATTATCATTTCATTCGGAAGGGTCAACCTCGAGGAAATCAGCTTGAAGCTCGAAACTGGACAAAAGATTTTTGGTTTTGTATGACTCAAGATCACCAAGGCTGCATTTTATAATATTTTTGACGTCAGAAATTTGTCTGTAATTGTCTGGCACTGCAGGTTCCATTGCTTTAAGTCTTTTAACCATATTTATTTTTGCTTGTTTCGATACTTCAGGTCAAAAAATGCTAAGCCCACTACATTAGGTATTAAGTACCACAAGTGATTTTTCATTTTATTATCAATTGTTTTAGAGACGATTGTATCGATATTTGAAAATTCGAAAGCTGCTTGCAAAAAACTTAAGTCCTGATTGGGACATGCAATAGCATTGGTACATTTAAACCAAGCCTTTGTGTAGAAGCTTAACTACAAATATCGATACGTCTCGAATATTTCCCAGCTCTCTCGGCGTCATTTTGAAATGCTTACGAAAAAGGAAGATTTTTAAGCTATAAATTGCCTTTGCCATAAATTTTGCATGAGGTGTCGCCCCACAAGTCCGAAAAGCACTAACATTTGCGCCCAGAAATACCATTTTCAGCCCTAAAAGCTACGAATCTGTGGAAGCTTAAGCTTTGCTCGACAAAACTCTTTGAGATCTTCGCAATCATTTTGGGAAATCTTTGCTGCAACACCTTTATCTTCCAAACCGTATTGAAACTCAGTTTGATTTATCTTTGGCCATATATCCGCAAATCTGTTAAAAATTAAGGTTTCGGGTCCACTGCTTTTTCCAAACTTTTTCTCAAAGACAGCCTTGAGTACGATCTCATAAATGTTATGACGGCATCCAAGATAGTTCAGATTTCGACCAAAAAGATCATCCAATATACTGCAGGCACCTCGTTCGAGACCAGTGTTGGAGGAAGTTGTATCAAAGCTCGAGGCTACTACTTTTTCTACAATGTTCCACTCTACTAAAGTATTATGTACAGCTGGTGCGATGTTCATCCCTGTACCCGATTCAATTTTGGGAGCACGTAAGAGCTTATACGATCCATTGTAGCTCACCAAAACTGCAATGCGATCTACATGTACTCGACCGACTAAATCTGACAATCTGTAAGTTTTGTAGAGACATCTTAAAAAAACAAAAAAGTACAAAAGGTGAATTTGAATCCGATTGTTCCTATAAAAGCTATAGGATATGGTAGTCCGATTTTAACCAAATTTGGTCAGATTGTAGGAGACAGTCCTAAGCATACAATCTGTGAGTTTCGTTCAGATATCTCCAGAAACAAAAAAGTTTTTCTTACTAAAGGTGATTTTCACCCGATTGTTCCTATGGAAGCTATGGGATATAGTAGTCCGATTTTGATAAAGCTTTGCAAAATTGTATATAGTAATAAAATGATGGCATGTAGTAAGTTTCGTAGAGATGTCTTCAAAAACAAAAAAGTTTTCCATACAACAACTGATTTTTTTCATACAAATGGCTTGGGGTGACCTTTGACCCGTTTTCGGGTCCATCAAATGAACTCCGATCGGGCTCAAATTTTGCAGGTGTATTCTAGGGGTGAAAACGAATATTTTTCAACCCGGCGCTCATTGATATCGCCAACTTGAAAAAACTCCATACAAGCCGCGGCCAGGCTAGTGTAGAATCTGTATAGTTTCTTCTACCCAGTTCATGTTCCGATTAACATCCGATGCGTTGGTTGAACTCGAGGCAATGTGTAGTGGCAGAGGGTGAATCCGCTGGTGCGGACTCGCGGCTTCTGGTGGTTCCCATTTGCCAGTTGGTGTTCGTGTGCGTAAGCCCGAATCCGTGCCAAGTGGCATGTGGCATGCCGGATGTTGTGACATTTGGGAAGCGCACCAAAAATTTCAGCATTTTACACAAAAGCGACATCGGGAATGTGCGCCGATAGCACTTTGTGCTCTGCTCCACATTTTTTGACTGCATTTTCCTCGATTCGGTCTGCATTTTATTTGCTATTTCTTATTGCTATTTTTGGATTGTGTATTTTCTGTTTTCCTCTTTGTTTGGTTACATTTTTGTAAAGTGTATACAAAGTTTTCTGTTCTCTTCTGCCATTGAATTTGACATTCTCTATGTGACTTTACCATACATAAACGTGTGGCATTAAGTGATGACTTCAGTCCATTTTAGACCTGATTGGCCTTGTTCCTCTTTTTTTATGTTAGGTAAAGTTCCAACAAAAATAATTCTTTTTCCATTAATATGCTTTTACCTTTAATACGTGTACAGGATAAATAGTTTATTGTCCGAAGCTAGTCGTCTTATCAAAGCTTCTCCTCAGCTCTCTTTGCATTTACAAAATTGCTGCTAGCACTTGGGAACATGAAATTATTTTTAAGCACGAGATGGCTGTAAATTGCACAAAAGCCAATTGCGGGAATGTGTTAGGAAATTGTTTTGTGTACGTTGCAGAAGGAAGAATATCGGAGTGTACACCAATAGTCATCGTATGAGGGCAGTCAGGATAAGCATAAAACAAGACAATATACACAGAGCAGACGGACAGGGGAGACAGTAAAATATACTTGGATGTTGCCTTTTCGTTGGCACAACTTGCTGGTTATTCAAGCTGCAGTTGCAGCTGCAACAACATGCAACGGCATCAGCAACTGATTTGGATTGCTTGAATGTGTGTGTGTGTGCAATGTTAAGTGTGAGTGTGTGTGTGAAAGGGCACACACTCTTGGGTCTGTGGTTAAAGGGACGCAATAGCTGCAGCAAAAGTGTTTGTTGTATGCAACTGATTGCAAAGGATTTTATGGTTGCCGTTGCCATTGGTGTTGCTGTTGCTGGCAATGACGATGGCGACAATGCAAAAATATACAACAGAATACCGATCGCAGTAGCAGGCAAGGGCAGCTGCTCTTAAGTGCAGGAACGAGCTTTGCTTGTTGCCACATAAGGTGTCGTTGCAGTGGCAAAACATGAGCCCATGACAGCGACAACAAACAACAGCAACAGCAGCAACAACAGCAGCAGTAGAAATATCAGCAAAATGCCAACATCAGCATTACATGCGGCAATTGCTGCTGCGGATTTGCAGCTTAATGCCAATGCCAACGAAATGGAATCGGAAACGGAAATACGACTACGAATACGAATTCGAGTATGTGCACCATAGTGCGGTCTGTTGTTGTGTTCCCACACGACTGCACCACACTCCTGATTAGCTATTCAAACGGCCAAGGCGTTCGTTCGTTCGTTTGATTACGTCGACCTGTACCAGTTAACACATTAAGTTGCTGAAATTTCTTTAAATTTTAGGCACAATTAGCAAGGTATTTTTCGCTATCATTTGCAACAATACGAGTGCACAAAAGCCAGGAAACATTAAGCGGAAAATCAGCAGAATTCACGTGCCTGAAATGAATTTCGATTTAGCTCGCTCTTTGCATTGTTACAGATTTACCATCATCCTCTTCCTCTTCGTTTAGCCATTCGGCACGCTCTGATGTTGTTTCTTTATCAAACGCATTGATTTGATTTCAAAGCTTGCAAGGCATTTACATTTGCCCGCACATTGCTTAGCTGCTGTGCATGTGCTCGTTAACAAAAGATACTTACGTATGTCTATATATGTACATGTATCTTTCAGATACTCGCACCGCCATGGCATTTGCCTTTGTGTTTGGGTGGTTGGTTGGGTTAGTGCCACGATTCTTACACTCTTTTGCTTGGTTAGATTTAAATGCCGAAATTTCAATGCTGCACACATCACGTCCCCCATTCGTTGTCTTCTCTTCCGCAGCTTCTTCTTGCCATCCCCCATGTTATTCCAAGGACATATGCGCAGTATATCTATGTGTAGTCGCCGAATGTATCCGAGTTGAAGAGGAACACGTGAAAGTGTAATCACTTGTACTTAATATGCAGATGATGACAATGTGACAATCAAAATGATTCCAGGTCGCTTGATACTTCGTCTGCATGACACACACACACACACACACACACACTCACACAGACTCTCTCTCTCTTTCACTCTTCATCATTCCATGTATGCTGTCGTTGAGGATGGCATTATGGGAATCTGATTATTATTATCATCGTTAGAAGATATGCCTTCCCTTTCACTGCCAAATCGGATCTTCCTGCCCAGATTTCCCACAGGCATCAGCGCATTAGGCGCATTCTGCCAAAGCACTTTGAATTCTAAAAAGGTAATTTCTTTTTATTATTATGTCTCGAATTGTTTGCTTATGCATATTATCTATTGTCAAAGCGCTTCTGTAATAGAAAACTGAGTCGTATATAGTATAATGATTACGATTAATTCATTTGCAACTAATTGGTTTTGTTTTGGGAAGAGCTACACAGAGAGAAAGCCGTAATCTTAACTTTAAATCCAAACTTAATATAAATTAGAATTACCAATTACCAATAATTCTGTTAAAAGAGCAAAGAATGTTGACTCAATTAAAACTCTAAAGTCATTACTAATGACTCATTAGAAACAAGTTTGAAAAAAAGCTGACTGAATACGTTTATTTTCTCAGAGTTAACCATTTATATAGTTATTTATTAACTCTGTAACTTCATTAAATTGTTAACTGCAAAAACCAAAAAAATGTTGGTCAAAAGTCATGAAAAATAAACAGCGTGAAACGTGTGTGAGTATTTCTGTGTGTATGAGAGCGTATGCTTGAGTGTGTGTTAAGAATATAAATGTGAGTAAAATTGTACCTTTTGTAAAAACCAACATGAGGCATAAAACCGAAAAAACTGTTGATGAAACAGCTGAAGCACGCGCAGCGGGGAAACTCGACTTTTTGAAGTGAAATGCAACAGGAGGCGGCGTGTTAATGCAGAAGGGGCAAGCACAATAAAAACAACAACAACAACAAGAACAACAACAACAACCCTCGACAACGCCAAGTGGCAAACTCGTGACGAACTGGAGCGCCTCTGGTCACTGGTCCTCGAACTCATGGGGTCGCGTTCATCACGTCAAGATCTGCAGTCGACTTCATGTTGGGATGGTAGATGTTGGATGGTGGTTGGCTGGCAATAGCAGAATTTCATGTTTTCCTTTGGGCTGCTACCAACTGTCTGGATGAACTTCATGCGCTGATTTTTAAGCCAGCCATTGCCCTTGTGGGGCGTGTGTCGTTGACTGCCCCGTGCCGAAGTCAAAGGGCAGCTGTCGCGCTTTCTGATTGTCTGAATGTTGGCCGTCTGCCTCAAAGTAAGTGCCAAGTTATACACCAAATTGCATTTACTAGCAGTCTCGGTTGTGTAGTTTATTCTTAATTCAGTTTTTTTACTCATACGCACAGTTGCACGTAAACGAAATTACGTATACGATGCGAGAGAATTTACAGTAGCACATAACCAATTTGTTAAATGTCTTATTCTTATTCAATTAGATCAGCAAATTGTATTTCCATAAATGTGAGCTCTGCATTTTATTGTATACGTTGATAAAATCATCATCAACATCTACATCAATATGATAGGCATATGACAGGTATATTAAAAATTCTAATACTTGGTGTCTAACATAGAGATTACTTTAGTTGGAAAATAAGCCGAGTCTTGTCCACTCAAATAAAGCAAGTTTCAGTAAGAGTTTAGTTTAAATAGGCATATTTATTTAATCATAAATTAAAATACTATTTATTAAGACTTTACTTCAAGCCGTCCGACATTTAAATTAAACATTTTCATTTAAGCTTTTTGTTCTAGGCTACAGCATGTTTTTAGGCAATGTACTCGTAGGCATATGCGTTCGTATACGACACCCACATGTGTTGTCGTCTTCAATTGTTTTATAAAGCCACAAAACAAATGCTGCCTTAAGCATACACACACACACACACATACAAAGTAATAGTAGAAGTACATCAACGGTACACAGTTATATTCTAAAGAAAGAGTTAAAAGTAAAGGCGGCAAACAAGACCAAAACAATTACCCACAAACAGAGATGGGAGAACAACAACAGCTCGAAAGGCAATTTTAACTTTTATGTATACCTCATAGAAAAGTACTTTGCATTGTAATGTGGAGAGGGCCTTAAGCGCCAATTTCAGACACTTGCGTCCTTTATGTTGTCGGTTCCGAATAGAAGAGAATAGAATAGAATAGAATAGAATAAGCACACCAGACTATACCAGACCCATTTGCCTTGCGGTTCTCTCATTACCAGAAGTTAGCTGATTCTGTTTAGCTGCAGATGTAGTCAAGGATATTAACATAAATGGTAATTTGATTGACAAGAATATGATAAACACAAGTTAGGATAATTATAATTTTACTCAGTGGACTTTAGAAATGTTTATTTGATTTTATTTCACAATCAAATCTAATAAAAATACATTAATAATTTTGGAATACTACAAAAATTCAAGGATTCCGTATCTTTACTCTGCAATAAACATGCATTCTTCATCTCAGTTATAATAAGAAAGTTTCATACATACCATAGCAGCAACTTATTAAATTTTGAATACATAAAATTGACTTGATTTCGCTGCTATGCTTGATCAACAGTTTCAGTGTAACAAGGTTTTTAAAAGGGCAGATCTGTATTCTTTTTCAATTCATCATTCCCCTTTTGAAATATTTTATCAACATTTTTTTTTTATAGAAATGTTTTAAATTCAAATGAAATTAAAATCATTGAATCGGCAGAAATTAATTTCCCAATTGTTAAACAATATGCGTCGATACATTTTGTCATGTAGTTCCCAGGGATTCCCGTAAAGCTGACTTAAATTATGCCCGACTGCCATATTCTATTTTGTTGATTACTCTAAAAAAAAACAAAAACTTCTTTATAATATTTACCTTGTTTAAGATATTTTCATAAGTTAATCTTCACCAGGGAACAATGTTCCTATGTTTCCGCAATATGCAATGATGGTTAAGTCGGACACATCTGGGAATACCTGTCCTAGAAATTCCAGAAGGGCAGGCTGACTGCTTACAACTTCACAATATTCTTCATACGAGATAACGCCATCTTTGTCCAAGTCAAATTTGTTGAATATAAACTCACACATATCCTAAATGGGAATGATAATAGGACTTATACAAATAAGAAAATAACCGTACATACCGCCTGCAATTCCTTAACCTCATCATCATCTTCACCCACGAAGAAACTGTTAATGGCCATGCCGACGGTTTCACGATTCAGTGTGCCAGAGGAAGACGTCGTATAGACCTAATAATATCAAATTTAAATAAGTTTAGGGCAAGTCCTATTAGCATTACTTACTTTGTATGCAAATTGCATGCGTTCCTCCAAGTTTCTGCTGAGAAATACTGAGAACAGTTTCATCCAGGCTTCAGGGCCAATAAAGCTAACATCTGCCGTGATGTTCAGTAAGATTCGTTCTATTATACTCATATCATAGATCCGAAACAGCACTAAAAATAAGTTATACATCTGCTTCTTTTTCATCTGTTTGGCTGAAGGACCGTTAATTTGCACAAATTTATAGTATATTATTAACAGGCAGACGACTTCAGTGTTGGTAAACTCCGTTGAAGCGGTAAACTGCTTAATGAGGCTACTGTAAAGGGTCAGAAACTTGGTGTTAGACATATCGTCCATGGTTGTGTCTATACGATTCATTTTGGCGTCTTAATTTGTATCCTCGTCCTATATTAGCAAATATGTGATAAGCTTTTTTAATTTTTTCTGCGTGTTTCAGTGTTTTGTGATGTACTGTAATCGAATATGAAGTGTGACTTTTGAGAATAAAACGGGCCTACTTAGTTCATGATATTGCAGACAGGTAGATAAATCACCAATTTTCCTAAAACTCCAGCAGAAAACAAACCTAAAGGTGAATTGATCCAATCTGCCTATGGTTCACCTAAAAACTGGTTGTATTACAGCATATCCTGAAAGGATTAAGGCACATATATCAATTGACAAACATTCCTTAAAATTCTTAAAGCCCCTCACACAATTTGTCATACTTAAGAAATTGTGATTTAAGTCCGTTAAAATACCAAATGGAAAATGTATCAATCAAAACTGTATACAAAGTACAATAAAAATCCTTTGGCTTTAGCAACTCTGTACCAGAATGTGGTGGAGTGGAACTCTGATGTGTTGTGGGTTTTCTTTCTTTTTTTTTGTGTGTGCTCCGCTGTAAATCCGCTAACACTCCGTGTTGTCAACTTGCCGACATTAAGGCGCGTGAATCTTTTTTTTATTGTTATGTCGTCGAGTTGAGGGGTTGAGTCCCGTCTATATGCGGCATGTGCGGTGCGGTGCGGTTGAATGGTGAGGTGGTTCGGGGTGGTGCATGGGGTGGATTGTAAGCCCGCATGTATGACAGCATGTGTGGCATACAATTACAAGAGCCCCAGAAAAGTAAAGGCAACATTTGTTAGCCCAAAACAAAATGGCAGTAGAAGCATTCTCGTCTGATTTCCAGTTAAGAGCGTCCTTTACGTCCTTCGTATTCCTTTCTACTCCTTGGCGTCTTGCCTGGGATTATTATATTCGCGTTTCTCATGCGCACAGCTTTAAGCATTTCTACATTGAAATATTTATTTCAAAAGCTAAGAATGGTAGCATTCACCGGGGTAAGGACTCTGATGTATTTTTTATGTCTTTGCTTCTTTTTTATTGCCTTTAAATTGCGCTCGTTACATTTCTTGAGGTTGCACCCCACACAAAAATGTACTTGTAAGCTGACAAAAGTCTAGAAGAATCTGGATTATGTCTATTTCATTGCGAGAGTTGTGATATTTTCCTTCGAGTTCATTCATTTATTTATTCAATTTCATTTTTAAAGTAACTTTCAAATCTTTTCAATGCATCGATAAATCATGGTATCATGAATGGTAGTTTAATTAAAAAAAAAATTAAAAAAAAGCGTTATATTAGAGCTCCGAAAAATTCAATTTTGCTAAGCATAAAATGCAATCAGTTGGCCTACCTCAATTCTAAACATATATGGTGTACCCTTAAATATTCTGTTTAGATTGCGCACATTTCACTCAACCTAATTATGGAAAACTGGCAATATTCCACACAGACAAAAGTATATGCACATACTTATTCATACATCAGTACAGTTGAATTGATACATGAATAGCTTGTGGGAATGTCGGTTAAGTAGCTCATTAAGTATTACGTTTCAATTGAATGATATGCATTCACAAACAATACAACTCCAATCCATGCACATCAGTTCATATTGTATAGAACAAGTACATAATGTATCGGGCTTTGATAACGCTATGTGTACAAAACAATTGCAAAAGGTTGAAGTGTAGATAAGTTGCTCATTTCATTTTAATTAGCGTACCTTGCTATATAAGCAGCTAGGCTTCTTCAAGCGAGTTGATTGAGATTAAATAATACCCTGCATCAGGTAAAATTTTTGTTTTTTTAGCCGTTACTTAAAGTCTGTCTTGATCGCAACTTTAAATCCGGAGTGCACGCTGCCTTGAAGTCTCTGCATATTTGCACTGCATGGCATCAAATTAATTATCGTTGATAATAATTAAGTTATTTGTACGTGCGGCAGCTGTGTGTGGAGTTAGTGTCCTTGTCATTGATCCTGGCCGTGTCCGCATCGCCGTACTCTGCAGTCGACTTAATTGCGGTATTTGCAGTTGCGGCAGCTACATACATCATCATGCTCATTACGACCCGCTTGACCGAGGTTTTATAGCCCAACTCCATTCGCTGCAATGTCCGCAGCTCAAGCATCCAAGAAGGAGGCGTTGCCACACAATACGCTTTTGATGAATTGCATTAGAGCATGTGAGCAATTACAATTAATTAAATAAATGTATGTGCAACATACATAAGCAAGTGAGGTCCCTGTGGCTTCAAAGAAGTTAGTCAGTTAGTTATTGCAATTTGCAATAATTAATACGGTTTACCGATCCTCATATCACAAATATCAATAGAACAAAAAAGAGAATTTAATACATTCAGGTATTTAAATTAATTTGAATGTAATCGATTCATACATTACGACACTAAATACACAACGTTTAATTGTCCCCTTTACAATGCGAGAAAAACTCCTGACACAGAATTGACTATCAATGGACAGTTGAGTTTGAAAAGCAAACAACCAATTTAGCTCAAGATACAATGCAAACTGTGCGGAAAAGTCAAACTAAACTTTGGTGAGCTGCAATTTTCGATTAAAATTCCAGTTGGCGATTCAATTAAACACTAATTAAACGACATTTTTCCGCTGAGCATTTACAGCTCGCAGTCCTTTGACAGGACGGGGTCCCTTTTGCCAGTCTCAGGATTCAGAACTCAGTTCTCAGCCTTTACTTCTCAGTTCTCAATATGCCAGCCACTATAGCAGTGACAGCTCATCTGGCAACCAGGTCCACAAAGGGCTCTGGTGAGTGGGACTGAAGAGCTGCCAACAGGATAAGCCAAGTCGACAAATGCGCTGCAGGAGTGATAAATGAAGGCGACAAAGGCTGAGGCAAAGGAGGAGGAATAAATGTCATAAAGGAAAAAAACCAAATCAAAGGCAAAGTATTTTTTTTTTCTGTTTTTCATTTTGCCTTCTATTTTTTACTTTACTTCCCTTCACTGACTAAGCTCAATGCGAATGGGTTAATATTTGCCCAGCTCGGCAGTGCAGCGGAGTTTCTTTTCTGGTTTTTGCCTTATCCCGCTCAAAGTGAATGTTTTGCGCGCTTCCCAGAGAGGAAACACTTTGAGGGAAAACATTAACGATTCAACGTGTACCGCACTGAAGAATGTTTTGGGTTACAGCAGACTTTAGAAATTCGCAATTTAAAATTGGGGTTTTTGAGAGCAACATCAGATATTTTATGTTTAATGTATAAAGTCTGTTTGATTAGATTGTTTTGATTTCATTTATTTATTTTCGAATTTTCAGATGCAATCAAATAATGTAAAACTCCCGAGAGACGACAGGAGAGAGCCTAAAGTATTGATACATATTATATAAACTATATTCCAGATAAGTCCTGATCTGATATAGACTCAAAAACAACATTACTCAGCGCTTTGGACAAACTTAATAGCCTCTTTTTAAGTATGGATTTACAACTATTGTAAACGGTTTATTTAATTGTCCATAACTTCTAAGAAGTAGCAACTAAGCTATAGTCTTAAATACGCTTTACTTAAGTTTCCCACCATTTTTTATAAGTATAAGTATTCTTGTAACTGCCAATCACTTGTTTGATGCTCGAAGCATGTCAAAGCTTCAACTAATTATAAATATTTTATAAGCAGATTCAGCCGGAGTTAAGCCCAAAGTCTTAGCATAATTTTCCGGTTATTTGGATGCGTCAAAGTCTTGCAGTGACAGGGTTGTCACGTCCAGCCAGGCGGTTACAGTATATCGAATTACACAAACTACATAATTGCTTATCTGTCTAATTAGAAAAGTTTCCGCGATGCGAGAAGCTTTTGCACTGCAACTTGTTGGCCAGGCTAAGAACTGCAGTGCTGCCTTGCATGTCATTAAGATATCGCTCTCTCAACTGAGCAAGATTAACAACCATTAACAAATCATTTGCTGACCATCATGGAATACGAAATGACCAAAAATGAGGAATGGTCATTCAGTGGAATGACAACTCAGCAAAAGTTATTGTTGTCGACTAATACGGTAATCCGATTTGGGATTGAAAATTCATAAAATTAATTTTTAATAATAAAAAAAGGAAGAGCACAAAGCCCCAAACAGGATACAAACGGGGCACAAACAATAATGGCCCCGAAAGGCGGACGTGATCGACGTTAAAAACAAAAAACGGAAGTGGGCCAAGCGGCATCGTTCGCATAAATTTCAACTAATTACAATTTCAGTGTCCGGTGCCCCACACACCCGTTCGATGGAAAACCCATAACAATTACAAGTACAAATACAAATGTGGTAAAAAAGACCAAAGAGAAAAAAAAAGGAAAGCTGAACCAAACATACACACACACACACATCGAAAGGCAGAAAACAGATGACGGTTATGGCCAGTGCGCTTAATGGCTGAACGTGAATGCTGAGTATGAGTGTGCGAGTGTGTGTGAGTATGAGTGTATGGTACAAGAATCAGAATGGCCATTTTGTGGTCATGGCCGGGCCAGCAATTGCGAGGGTGCATTGATGCGTTTGTTCGCGTCTTTGTATTTGTATTTGTGTTTGTACTTTTGGCTTTATGCTGGCGGGCTGTTAAACCCATTCGGCTGCCGGCAGCCCCGTCGCGACCACAGTGAAAACTCATTAATTTATTCTTCTCTTCGTTTGTTGAACTTAAAATAACAGCGTTAATCCGCTTAGCGCCGTCGTTGACTAAAACAATGACAACAACAGGAACAATATTCGCTTCACTCGTTGCCCGACAACGCGGAGGTTGATATTGCCCCCGGCCTTGGTTTGGTGATGGGGGGAGGTGTGGTAGGAGGCCACTGCGGTTGGCTATCCAACTGAATCCGACTGCTGACAACGACTATGACGACGCCCAGCAAACCAAATGAATTAAGGAAACCGCAATGACATAGTTACTACAGTGGCAAACGCACATCCAGACGAAGCAGCAATCCAATCCCACCCCCTCCAGACACATACATAGTTATGTATGTACATACAAAATCATACTCGGACATACATATGTATATATCGAGTCACATTCATGTTGATATCCGTTTAAGGCCGTTGTATGTGCAGCTGGAGGAGTCGTACTTGGTCATAAACTTTGAATACAAAAAGCAGACGAGACTAAAACATCAGGACTTGGTTACTGCTCCCAATTGGGTTTTCGGGGGCACATATGTACATTTATATGTACATACATACATACATAAATATATAAGAGCGTATCCTTTAAGTAAAAAGTTTGCAACTTGGCTTGAACTTGTGGCAAGAATGGGTCGAGCCATGAGACCATGAAGTCAAGTGACTGACCGTGCCATAAAGTTGTCCACCCAATCGGCTCTTGGCCACTGTAAACCAGATTTGCAGTTGAACACACTAATAATACACTAATTTCTTATAAATGCAATTTGCAATTTAAATAAAGTTAATTTCATAATTAAAAGCGTCTCATCGATATTATTTCGCATTTCAATTTCGATACACGCAATTTGTTGATACAAACATTTTTAAACTTAATATAAATAAAAGGTCACTTATTGTAATACTTACATGCAAGTTCCGATCTTTATTTATTTAAAATAATATCTAAAAATTCACAATGGTCAACTTGTTTTGTTTTCGCGAGTGATGACTAAATTTACAATACTGTACCAAAACACGCTTCGGTACAGATAATTTAATCGATTAACGATAACCAGAATTGTTTGTTCCGCACGCGTATTGGCAACTCTGCTAAGAAAAAAGGGAAAGTTTTAAAAAAGCTTGCTAAATTCAGCACATAAATAAATACATGCTAAGATGTCGAGTAAGTTAATTATCAATTAGGAGTAGCTTTTCTCAGCTTATACACACACATCAAATATATGTATGCAGATGAGACTAAACTGGAAGCTTTGACAACGTCTTCTTCACTGCCACGCTCAAATGAGACTCCGACTTTCAAGCAGATTTATGCGACACTGCGCTTTTGCCTCAGATATGCGAACAGCACAGCCAATATCTTTGACCGACTGATGAAGATGCTGGAGGCAACCGACTTAATCACAATCACGTCGATGCTGCCCAAGGAGGAGCTGGAGAGGTTTGTGCCGATGGTAGCCCAGCGAATGACGCGAATCCGAATGGACATCGGGGACATTGGCAAGTTCCAGAAACTCTGTCAAGAAGGAGGCGTGTCCGAGATGCCGCTGATCCGCAGATGCGACCTGGTGCCACCCAAGTTGCGGCGGGATGACGGCAACAAGATGGGGCAACTAATACTTTTGGGTCAATTGCTGCCCCGACTCGAGCACTTGAACATGCAGGCTACGATTTCGGATCCATTTCCGGTCAACTTGAGGCATCTGCACACGCTGATCGTGCACCAGAGTGTCTACCAAGAGATGCTGGAGCGGATCTGCGAGAACTGCCCGCTGCTGCAGCAGCTGTACATGCGGAACGAGACGCGTCCGAACACTTACCTGGACATAGCGCATATCGTGAAGTGCGATCGGTTGAGGGACCTGCAGCTGCCGCTCATGCTGCAGACACCTGTGGCAGTGTCCCACCTGAGAAACCTCAAGTTTCTGACACTGCAGCGCCAGCAGCTCTGGCCGGACATGGACTGGCTGCCCATCGTCCAGCAAATAGTCCACGCCAAACGCGACGCCTTGCAGCGCATGAGCCTTGATGGAACTTGGCTGACCACTCCGCTGGATCTGTCGCTGCTCCAGCTGCACCGCTGCTGGGCACTGAGGGATGTGCTCCTGAGCAGCTGCAAGCTGGCGGACCCAACTGCCCAGCTGAGCCTTCCCCTCAGCTGTCAGCGGTTCGGCTTGATGGACTGCACTTTGAGCAGTCCGATCTACTTTCTAAGGGGCTGCTCACAGCTGCATCTGCTCGAGCTCCATAAATGCCAGATTGTCAAGTGTGGTGGAAGATTGCTTATGGAACTGTTGAAGCATCGACAGCGTCTGCCAACTTTGCATCCTCTTCAGCTGCACTTCAGCGACTCCACGTCATTGCGCTCAGAACTCATCAGCTGGAACCAGAAGAAACGCCAGGCCTGGGAGGAATGGCTACAGGCCCGGGAGCTGATTGAAAACAAGATGACTTGGAAACAACAGTTGGCTACGATTACCATGGCATTTGGCGAGCCTGTTAACTTTACTCCCGATTTGGATAAACTAAACGCGCTCTCAGATCCAACTCCTGCGGATCTCCTAAAGGAACTTAACTTTTAAGTTCATTCTTTTTTTTAAGAACTCTGCATTTAATGTTTTTTTTATATCTGTTTGCTTAAAGTAATATTAAACTACTTAAAACTTGATTTGATATTTGCAATTTTACAATTTTAAACTTCTTTTTGCAAAACATCAACATTATATATATTTAAATCTTTAAGGTTCTCAATACTATTTGGTAAGTTCCCACCTTAAACACATTTACTTGAAAAGAACAGTTATTATCGATTTGGAATAGATTAGACAAACTCTTAAGTCATTCTTGACTTTTAAGGCTGATGGTTAAAGCAGATTATTTTGTCTCCATTCAATTGACAGCGGAAATATCTCTGATAATTGAATTGCTTAATATTTTTGTTTATAAATTTATAATGACAAACAAATACAATTTACATGATGAATCGCTCTGATTGGCATCGACCCGGCCAAAGTCTCGATAAGCGTAATTTGCTTTGCTGTTTAGTGGTCTAAGCCCAAGCGTGAAATACCACAAACCCGCCCCCGCCCACTCTCAACCAGACACTGAACACACCCCTTGGGCCAAATAAGACAATCGAAATTCGATAATATTCAACAAAAGGGAGCGACAAGCCGAGCCGGGCCAGAGGCAACGATTGGGTCAACATCGATGTCTGTCGCCAATAAGGAGCGGAAACTCGTCCAAATAAACTGCACAAGGCTTCAGAGCTTTGAAATCCGATGACAGACTACAAAAATACGGTTAAGTGCTAAACCCAAAAAAAAAATGATAGAAAAAAACAAAAACCAAATTGGCAAAAAGAATATAAAAAACAATGAAAATGCCCCGAATGCATGCTAAATAGAGGATTTAGGTAAATGGAATTCTAGGCATTTTCGCATTTGCCATGAAAATTGAATATAAACTGCGTATGTGTGTGTGTTCCCTTTTGTCTTTTTGATAAGTGTATGTGTGTGTGTGTGTGCGTCGTGTGTGAGTGTTAGTTTGATAGCGACGACCAATGTTAATAGCCAAAGTTTAGGCAAAGATTTCTTTTTATTATGTGGAAATTTATTAAAGCCTTTAGGCCATAACGAAGGATTTTAATCGTTTGCGTTCTGCTACCAACATTTCTACCCATTGTTGTTGAAGATCTTGTTGTTTCTTTGCGTCCTTGAGCGCTGGAAATGGAAAATTTGGATATTCTTGTTACTTAGTTGCGCAGCTATTGCCTTCATTCTTGGAACACAACACATCTCTGACAGGTCTCGGGCTGCGGGTCCAGCTGCTGACGATGACGTTGATGTTGTTGGCTTACTCAAAATGCTTTAAGTTAGTTTAATGGCTTCCCAAGCCCGAGTAAAAGGGCCACAAAGTGTCGACACAACGACAGCTAGTTACAATTACGAGTATGCAAGCAAACAAAAAAATTGTATAATGAAAATGTACGCAAAGTTTGTTCCAACTTGCAATTAAGAGAACTGGAGAGCTGCTCAGGTTCAGGAAAACTCAACAATTATTTTTGTTCACTTAAAAATGTTTGAATAATTCAATGATAATTAAATAATGACAAGCCGTAAAATAGTAAAGCACAGACTGGTGATTGGTTACTGATGTCAACCTCTAGCCCAAACGGTAAATGCCAAAAAACTGAAATTTTCACAGAGACTTTGATTATTTTCAACTCGTATAGATATCAAAATATTCATTGATTTTTTTTTAAATATGTAATTTAAATAGTAAAACATATTTGTTGAAATCGTTGTTAACTAATTACTTATCTGGCCAATCAGCTTCAATTGGAGATAACCCACTCTATATAGGGTATTCGTCGGATAGTTAAATAGTCTCATAGTTGTTGATTGCTTTGTTTGTACCAAATACGGTGCCCTCCTCTCATGATGGCTTCAGATTTCCATTTAGTGGCTGTAGACAGAAAGAGCGGGAAAAGTAAGACGTAAAGTGATAGAGGTGGAGACAGAGTATCAGTTGAGAGTACAATAAAAAGTACAGTTTTATATATTTTCTTTTACTCACTTTACTTAACTTCCTTGTTTAGCTGTTTTAGCTTCCGTTTTTGCTGCTGGCGCTTCCTAGTTTCATTTCTCATTGCCTTTTTTACATGCGCTTTTGTAGTTTACTCGCTGTCGCTTTGAGTGTCTCTGTGGCAGTCCCACGACAATGGCAACGACCACGCCCCCGTGTACCGTACCGTACCCTATCGTATCGTATCGTATCCACAATCGTCCAGCAGCTGGGCAACAATGTTGGTGACAGTTGCCATTGAGAATTAGCGCGGTCTGTAATAAGGATCGTCATCGCCCCCATAATCATTGGCCTGTGTAAACCTGCACTTAGCGTGGTCATTTCGCTTCCAGTCGCTGTCGCAGTCGCCGAGCCAAGGGACTGGACCATGGCCGAGTTACGCCTGCATAGCATGCACTGTGTTGGTAGTACACTATGTTGGCCACGTTGGCCATGCTGACGTATTTTGCCACTTGGGCGCAAATGGTTGCGCGCTTTGTGCGGCATCCGCCTCGTCAGCTAATACCCAAATGGATGTTTAGTGTAAGTCGCCGTCATTGTCGCCGTCGTACCATTGTTTTGGGCATCCGAACCCAGTTGCTGTATTGTCATTTCCTTGTATCCTTTCTCCTTTAGCCGGCTTTGTGGACCCGAGCCCGGATCCGGCTTCAGGTTTCTCCTTGTTCTCTTGCCCTTCAGTCCGGCAACGCAATTACGTTACTTGTTATTGTTGACGGACTTGAAGCTGGAGTTGGTGTCGGAGTTGTTGCTTACTTCTGCTTAAAACTTAATGACACTTTCAGTTAATTATCGCGGTGGATTTGCAAAATTAAGCGATTTGGGTATGCTCGGTAATTACGAGGGATTATGTGGCCACCTTTTTTCCTTTCCCTTGTATCCTTTCTCTCGTATTTTTTTCGGGCATCTCTTTTGGGCATCGACCGCAACAGCGTGATACCAAACCGATTGGCTGGTTGTGGTTAACAAATCAGATTTTAGAATTATACAAAGTACTTGCACTTAGGAAGAATTTTAAAATGGGTTTAATGCCCATAAAACTCTTTGTTTTGTTTTACATTTTAAAAGGTTTTTAATTAACGTGACGGGTTCGATGAGACTCCAGCTTTGCTGAATTGCGTGATCTAAGTACGTATATAGTAAGTTTTATTGGTACATGAAACCCACAAAAAAAACCTCTTTACGAGGTAAAAGTCTAGTGACGAAAACATTTTCATGCCCCAAAATTTCTGATATCCAAATTTGTGACGAATAATATTAAGTTTTACATATAAATTATTTTAAGCAAAATTTTGGCACTCGGCACATTGCGCTAAAATTTATCAATTCTTCATACCAAATAAAACTCACTCACTGTTTTACGCAGTGCCGAATGCAAAAATTTTGCTTAAAATAATTTATATGTAAAACTTAATATTATTCGTCACAAATTTGGATATCAGAAATTTTGGGGCATGAAAATGTTTTCGTCACTAGACTTTGACCTCGTAAAGAGGTTTTTTTTGTGGGATATCAGAAAATTTTCGAATAAGACCTCAGAAATTTTGAAATTATTGCAATATTTTTTGACAGTATAGCTTTGTCAACTTTGATTATTGTTTGTACAAGCTAAAGCAAATTGTCTGGCAACACTGGTCCCCTTTACAAACACACATGCCCAGCGCAAAAGCTATCAGCACTCTCAAACTCTGGTGCTATGACACTTTGCTGCTGCTATCCTATTCCCATTCTAAGTCAAATGTATGTATTCAGCTAACAGGTAATTTCCGCATTGCGCTGCAAGCAGTGCAAAAAGCCCTTCGAAATACCTTTTCAACGATATATAGATCGCATCTGTAGCTTCTATCGTTTGGATGCTATGGTGGTTTCAATTTTAGCGGTTTTTAGCGATTTCCCGCTAAACTAGCGATTTTTCGCAAAAGTCGTAGAGCAAACGTTTCTAGATTTTTGAACAGGAACAAGTCCTCATTCAAACATTTAAGCTATCCAAACAATCAAACTGGCTGCTATGACACTTTGTTGCTGCTGCCCTATTCCAATTCAAAGTAAAACGTATATATTCAGTTAATAGGTTATATCTTCCAAACCTATCGGTAAAATTTTTTGTGTCATATATCAAAAAACGCGAAATTTTACAAACTAAAACATATTGAAATTTAAAAAAAATCGTTAGCGGCGTTTTCTCAAAAACCGCCAAAACGTGGGGGAAAATACCTTATGTCACCTGTAGCAATTTACCTATGTACTTTAGAAAAAAAGTTAAAAGGTATGCATAACAGCCCTTCAAAATATCTTTTCAACGATATATAGATCGCATCTGTAGCTTTTATCGTTTGACTGCTATAAGGGTTTTAATTTTAGCGGTTTTTAGCGATTTCCCGCTAAACTAGCTTTTTTTTCGAAAAAGTCGTAGAACAAACGTTTCTAGATTTTTGATCGGGAACAAGTCCTCATTCAAACTTTTAAGCTAAATCAACGATTTGATCCTTACAAACAAACAAACAGACAAACAAACAAACAAACAGACTGACTTTTCATCTCGTTTTGAGAAGGGCACCAAAAAATTTCAAAATTAATTATCTTCTGAACCAGTGATCGGATTTTGATGATCAAGGTGTCATTCGACGCCGTATTTTTGATTAGAATAGTTAAAAATTAAAAAAAAAATCAAAAAGGCTCCAACGGCCCCATTAGCTCCAATCATTTAAATTTTGCCCCTCCCACTTACACCTGTTTATCTCACGAACCAGGTGAGTTTTCAAATGTCTTAGTATGCACATTTGTAAGTTTAATTGATACCTTTCGATCGGTATATAGCTCGACCTGATCGGGTAGTCATAGCAAATTTTCCATTCTTCCTGTGTATATATGCTAGTCGCTTTCGCACACTTCGTGCTGCTTTCGTCACTAGCGCGGACTGCCGTCCGCAGTGATTAAGAACCCCAAAAATTAATTATGCTTCAGCAAATTAAACAAATGAGCAGTTAAATCAAGGTAGTAAGTTTATAAGTGCACTTCACTATAGTGCAACTCAATTAATGTTTTTTATAGAAACTCTCCCTCTACTAGTTCAAGATTGCACTTCATGTATGAGTTATTTTTTAATTATAAACTTATATTTTAATGTCTTAAAGTTTCTAAAGCTCTTCTACCATGCCGCTGAAACTACGAGTAGTTTCATAAAATGCAATTTAATTTCAACCCGGCACATTAGACTTCAATTAATTAGCAATTTTGGGAAATTTTCAAATAAAGTTTGCGTGTGAGGAAAACATTCTTGTATTAATATTAATGCATTATTTTTGCTCTGTTGCAGTTTAGGTTTTACCTTTAACATGCGGAGTCGAGGCGGAAACTGAGACTGAGACTAACGTGAGCAAATAATTTGTGCGTTGAGCTAAGCGCAAAGCCCAAACGCAACCACACAGAAAGTTTTTAGACAACAGTTTTCAAAGTTTTACAAGTGGTGCAGAAAAACAGCAAACGCAGTGGAGTAATGTGAAGGGGGATGAAGGGGTTCGGCATGGAGACGACGATGGAGCTGAGATGCGGCTGCTGCAGCGCCAAGTTGTATTTGCCCACTTAGACAAGGAACGAGTTAAAATTTATAGGTATTTCGCCAAAAATCTCGCAAAGTATAAACCACTTAGAAAAGGCAGAAGGGCCACGGGGCAAGAGGCAAGAGGCAAGGGGCAGGGAGTTGAAAACAGCGGTGCAAACATTTTGGAATTTTGTCTTGAAAACGGCATTATTTTTTTGTGCTCCTTGTTGCTGTTGCACTTCGAACGCATAAATCAGCCATGAGGAGCGCCAAGTGCCAAAGCCGCCTCTCCTTGCCCCCTTTACCATCACGGATATCTCCAAAAGAACCTGTGTATTTGTTTGGTTTCAAAATCAGCAGCAGGTAAAAGCTAACAACAGAAATGGCCATATTACTTGTAAGTGTTCCGAACACAGAAAATCCCCATTGTTTGCCCATGAACTTTTATTCACAGCAAAGTTTGTATTATTTTTTATTATATTTTTCACACGGCATTGGTTTCACAAAATGTTCAGAATATTATTGCAGGATACCCCGTTTGGTAAAGATAACATTTATACATTACAGGGTATAGAGAAGTACAAGTGACCGCCCAGTCTCCACTTCATTGGCTTAAAAGCTCTTCACTTTTGGTTCGTTGCAAAAAAAAAGAAAGGATTTCATTTAATTTCCGTGGTCGTTCATGTGAAGTGGTCTGGCTCGCATTTCCAGAGTCCACGAGAGGTGAAAATTGTAAGGGAATGTTGGCAACTGGCAGCCTATTAGCAAGTGGCCTTAACAATGCTCCGAATTTCCATACAAAAAGGCTTTTATTTACTCTGTTGCTGTCATTTCTTTATTACACACTTGCAAGACAATAGAATAAGTACTTCAGTGCACTTTGTAACTTTTAAAATCACAATAGCCCATTGACACAGCGGTTGCCATTGAAGAGAACTTACAACAGTTGAGCCTTCTTTAAGTTCTTTAAATTATCACTACATTTTTTATCTTAGCTGGGGAATTAAATATTGGATTGAATCGACTTATGGATAAATACAAATAAACATAGATGTAGATAGATAAATACATACAGATCTCTAGGTCATTCTTTTACTTCGTTATTCAAATTATAACTAAAATAAGCAAGGCAAAGGGATTAGTTTCTGTCACTTTTCTTTGCTCCGATGAAGTCAAAATTCTTTCTTTTTTTAAGTCAATTCACAAGATGTCAGTCAGACTTAAGTAGATTTATTATATTTTCAAGTCAGGTGCTAGAGACTTATAATAAATTAGCATTTTAATTAATTCGATTGCAGACGTTAATTCCATTGGGACCACATCATGCTGCAAGCTCTGCACGTGGTCCAACCGGAAATTATGTTGGGCTTGCAACGTTTTTTGTTTTGACATCTTTTTCAGACATTTTGTTTGGTAGTGCTCGAAGGCATTTGGTTTGATGCCTGCGTTGGCGATAAAGTCCTTGGTGTTTTCAGCATCCTTACTCAATGGACATCCGGTGATGTTTTAATAATTTAATTTTTCCTGCCCACTTTCGTTGGCCCGCGAGAGTACAAAACAAAGCTAGGAAGGATCTGGGTTTTGGCTCCATATCAGGCTGAACCTTTGCCTGATGTTTGGTCAAATGCACGCGACTGGGCCTGTGCGTCGTCATCGTGGGTTGGTTGGTTGGTTGGGGCCAAGTGGCAGCCGCTGGTAGCTGATGTCAGCATTCAGATTCAACGAAGCAGAAACTTGGCAACGGCCGCCGGATGTGTGGGTGGCCCAGTGGCTCCATGGAGATGTCTTCAAATCTAAGTTGGCGGAAATTGTCTGTTGTTGTGATATCCTGCTGCGTTTTATATTCGCGTTATGAACTCCCTGTACCTGTGTCTGTGTCTGTGTGCATTTGTGTGGCTGGTGCATGGTCGATGGATTAATGGTAGCTACGTCTGGCGCACACTTTTTCTTCTCTCGTAGACCAACCACGTCACTGGCAACTGTCTTCGCTCACTTTGCCACCAACATCAGCGCTTCATTTGTATTGTGTGTCTCTGTCCGGCTTTGTTTAGCCCCGCGTCCTTAAATAATAAAAGTTTTAATTAATTTTCATATTTTATGCTGACTTCATCGGTGCAGGATGCTTTGAATATAAATGATGCACTGCTGGCCAGCTTCCAACTCCACCTAAATATCAGTTACATAGGCTTGGTTTCTGACTTATATCATTTACCTAACTTAACATATACAGAAGAGTCCAAATGTGGTGAATTAGATTGAAATTTAACCATGGATTTTACTATTTCGAGTTCACTATATTCTAACTCGAATGTTGTATGCATGTAAATGATTAAAATTCTAACTCATTATAATTATAATTATTACTATTAGTAGTAGAGATGGGCATGGGCCTCCTTTTTGAGGCACGGCACGGCCCAAGCACGGCTGGTAAAAACTGAGGCCCAACACGGCCCAACACGGGATTTTTTTAAATAGGCACGGCACGGCACGGGCACGGCACGGCCAAACACGGGCGCTTGTAAATTCACTTTGTAAATTCTCTTTATTCATTTTTGTCATCGTGGCGTCACTTTTTTATTATAATCGTGCTATCGATGTTGTAAGTGTTCGCAATTTGTGCGATACATCGATGAATTCTACAGCTCAAGCTGACAAACAAGCGATAAAACTACGCCAACTTATCGATAGTACCATATATAAGTTCAAAATCTGTACCGTGCCTACCGTGCCTCCCGTGCCTGCCGTGCCTGCCGTGCCTACCGTGCCTACCGACTTTGGCACGGTAAAACACGGCAGTTTTTAATAGAGGGGCCCAACACGGCCCAACACGGATTTTTTTAAATAGGCACGGCACGGCACGGACACGGCACGGCCCATGCCCATCTCTAATTAGTAGTATTATTGTTAGTCAGTTTTTCAAAGCATTGAACAAGTTTGTTATTTTACTTAAATAAAAAAATAACTAGCATTATTATAAAAGTTTTAATTTATCTGAAAATTTATTTACGTTAAAGCTGATACATTTTTAAAATTTGCAGTTAAAAATGAGTTCATCAATGTGCTCATTATAAGAATCATTACTTTATCGATTGCTTTAAAGTAACTTTCCATATGCATCTGTTTAACCTAGAAGCTGTCAACTTGTTTGCTACAAAGTATGTATTTGGGAGTCATCTACATACAACATCATATTCACACACATATACACATACACTGACAGCAAATGCAACTGGTGCACTAATGAATATTTATAATGCAACCCTTTTATTCCCCCATTGTTCCTGGACAAAGCTCGGACGGATTTTAATTTATTCGTTCGCACGACTTTCATTTGTTTCACTTTCGTCGTGGAATTTCTAAGCGGGGCACAAACTTTCTCAAACCCTTCTCTGTATCGCTTAACATAGCGCCTTCCCTAAGAGACAGTGAACAATCAAGTGACAAGGAAACAGAGTGGAAAACAACACAACTTTACTACTGAAATCATTTTAAGCATACAAACAAGAGAGATAGAGAGTCATATAGAGAGTGACTGTGAGAGAAAGAGACAGACAGAGACAGGCAAAGGCACATCAACAACATGAACAAGAACAAGAGCTTAGTAAGAGATTTTCCAAGATTCTGCTTTTGTTGCATTTCAATTTTGTGTGCTTTGCTATTGCATTTCAAGTTCGACACTTGAAGTGCTTTTTGTAGTTATCATAAGCTGCAGTTGCATACATATGTGTGTGTATCTTATTCAATTGCAATTGCAACTGCAGTATACAAAAATTGTTGAAGCCCCTTTCATTGTGGAACAAATCATCTGAATTGAAATGATTTAAGAACATTTCTCATCTGTTTGTCTCATTGTTTTCATGCTGCACAATTTGACAAATTCTATTCTTATTCAATTAAATATCAGCTATCGTTTTGAGCGCCAGCTTCTCCTACTTAAATTCCTCTTTCTTCTTTTCATAACACATCGAAAATCATTTTTAATTGAAATGAGGAAACTGATTTTTGAAGTGTTTATAAATTTTCATCGTTGAGCTGTTGGAGCAGTTTCAATTGGAAATTTTGTATATTGTATGTATATATTTCACAGTTTGCAATTATATTGGATTTACACCTAAAATGGTTTTGTTTATTTTATATAATTGTTTTCTATTTGGTGTCTTTTGCATCATTTAGGATCGATATTTGATTTGATTTTTAACAACAGCTTGTGTCAATTTATCAATTCGAATTTTAATTGAAATTAAATCCTCACAGTGCTTGTTCTTGTTCTCGGGTGTCCTTTGGATTTTAATTGAATAATAGTAACAATTGCTAATAAATTGGTCACACATTTCTCCAGAAATTCGTTCAAGCTTAAGTTATTTTAAAGTTATTCAACTTTTTAAGTTCTTTTCAGACTTGTATGTCGTTTTAATTAATATTCTACAAGATTAATACAATGATTGAATATATGCTTGCTCTATTACTCTACAGAAAAAATCCGATAGTTGGAAATTTCTATTCCCATTGCTTTATAATTCTGTTAAATTAATGCAATAATATGTGCTTACAGTTTAATTAAACGACAGTCTCTCTCTATAGTTATGTTTTTTGAATAACAGGACTTCTCTTGGATTGTGTGTTTGTGTGTGTGAATATTTCACTCTGTCTTTATAATGAGGGGAACGATTGCCAGTTGTTGGGGGCAGCTGGAGTTGCAGTGATTTCTGGTGCGGTTATTGTTAAGTGTTGAATAAATAAATACAAATTCCTCAAAGATTATAAATTGTATGCAGTTGTAAACAGTTTCAGGACAACGGAATGCAACTGGAGCTGGGCGATGGGAGATGGGAGGTAGTAGCTTGAATCTGGATCTGGAACGGGGTAATGGGGACTGGTGGCTGATGTGCCACAGTTGCATAAAATTGCATACGGAAAACTGCACACCACAATTTCTGGGCCAGCGTCGATGTCGATGCCGTTGCCGTTGCTGTTGCCGTTGTCGTTGCTTATGCGGAGCGAGCGGTTTCCTCGGCTTTCTCCGCCCGTTTTCGACATGGCATCCTTGGAGGACATTTCGGTTGCGAGGCACGTTTTAAAGGCTTGATTTATGCGCACTAACTTGGATTTTACAGCGCGCTCGGCACTCGTTTCATCCCTTAACCTCCGTCCCTCTGTGGGCCCATCTTTTCAGCTGGGCTCCAGCTCTGTCGCTGGCGCTGAAGCTGTCAGTGTCGTATGGAAAGGATTATTTAGAGTCAGCAGCGGCTTGCAAGCGTCTCAGCGATAAGAGCGCACAACTAACGGCAATGCGAGGAGGCGAGAAGGCGAAGAGGAGGAGGAGGCGAGGATGCGATGCGTCGGAGGCCCGCGTCCGCTGATGACGACGAAAAGTGCTCCGATCAACGGCGCCTGCTGCAGCTATCGGGCCACCAGTCACGGCAGGGCAGGGGCAGTCAGGGGAGGCTAGATGTAATGGGGTGGACAGCCAACCAACTAAACCCAGATAGACAGACAGGCAGACAGACAGACACGCAGACACAATGTGAGCCACAAGGGCAAAACGGAAGCTCTGTGTCAGCTGTGCAGTTTCCACCAAAAAATATCAGCCACTTTAGCCACAGATAAAGCTGTCGTCCTTTGTTGTGTGTGCGTGTGTGTGTATTTGGGAGAGTGTGAGTGTTGGGGCGACATCATAAACTACGCCTCGACGGACCCCAAATAGAACGAGACTCAGAAATAGTGCATTCTTTTCTTTAGTTAAACTGCAGCTTCAGCTTACTCACTGTGTGAATCAGGATTCGTTTTTGACAGCGGCTCTAAATAGAATGCTAAGATTCGTAAATGTTCAGGTAAATGTGGTATTTCTCTTCTTAATTCTTAAAATTCATACCATAAAAAATAAGTTGATTAAAATAATAAATGTAGTTATTAAGGAGACGCAACTGAATTGAAATCAATTTTCGAGGGAAAGTTCACAACCTTTGTTGTAAATTGTTGCTTAAATGAAGTTATTATTCAATCACCATAGAATGGCAAATTATAAGGCAAATCTTCTGACCCGTCTTCCAATAGAAATCCTTTGTTATTCGCTTTCACGATTTTTCAGAGAAGATAATTGATATATAATTATGAAGCTTACATATGTAATTTTACATAACAAGCTTAACATTGTCATTAATTTACTATTTGTATAGTGCTTAAAGCAATTGATTAAAAAGTAAATAGCAGAAATTGAAGATCGAATTAAGGCCTTGACTTGCATTGAATATAACATCATCGGCAGTTGGCCAGTTGGGCAGTTGGCATAAAAATGCAACAATGCTTGACCTGTGGTCGAAGTTGAACCAAATATTTGCATCTGTCATTACGCGGGTCGCGGGTTTTGCGGACGCGAGAGTTTTGTGGGCTTTATGGAATCATAAAAGTAATTAATTGATATGTATGCGTGCCCGCGTAATTGCCGGCCCAGACAAATATGCGCAATACTCGCACTTTGGCCGTATAATGAAAGCCAGAGGCTCAGGCAGATGATATTCATGGTGGGATTATTGGGAAATCGGTTTTTAGGTAACGTAGCCCCTTTGTAGACACCACTGTCGAAAGCCGATGCAGCTCCTGCAATTTTTCAGCTTTTGCTGTTTTCCATAATCAGACCTCTCCAGACTCCTGCCCTCTCCTGCGTTCTGCGCTTCTCCCTGGCCCACTCCATCCCATCTCAGCTGACCAATCGCAATGAAACTCAACAATTACATGCTGCAAGGCTCGAATTAAATTTTGAGTTGTGGCCCTCTTTATTGCAGCTGATAATTGCGATGTAATGACATTGCCCTGTTCGATGGACCGAGTTCAGTATACAGGTTTGAGTTCGAGATTCTCCAGTTCGAAATTACGAACGACGCTTTCAACTTTTGCCACGCATTTTAATTATCCCGTGGTGTGGATATAACTGTCGTACAAGCATATTGAATTGTATCTCTGGCGAAATGGAAAACAAATCCCTGAATCGTTAAAGAAACAGAAAATGCCAAGTACAATGAAGCCTTATCGAGCTGCAGTAAATTGATTGAAATACAATTAAATGATGAATTTGAAAATACAAGCTATACTGTACATATTTTAATAGTAAGATAACTTTACAAATTTTAGAAAACTTTAAAAATATTGAACATGTTATTTGCCGAAATGTTTTTCGGACATCTAGACTTCTTTTTACATACATTTGCACAACATTCTAAGTCCACTGCAACCTTTTAATTCAGCAATAAAAAAATTCAAAATAAATATTCTTGTCCTAGAGCCAAACAAGTGCTGCCAAAGTACTAAATATTATGTGTATTCACTGTTAAATATTATTAATAAAATGCCTTTATAAGGTAAACCAAACGAAAGGCCTCTTTTGTGGTTGTTTATTGTAATGTACTTACGGACCTCTATGGCGTATTCCGCATTGTAGATAAACAATAATTACGCACATTTAAACACACGCAAATTAACTTGAATTCGAGTCAGTGTGTGTGTGTGTGATGTGTGCGTGTGTGTGTGATGTGTGTGTGGTTTGGTTGGTGGTCACAGCAGCATTAGCATCTGCATACGAGTGCTGATATGTGGGCAGGTTGGGTATAGGGTGTAGCAACGGGGTAGGGTGGTTCATTACAGATTTATGGCAACGCAATGTAGGTGTACACGATTTATGCACAGTTTGCTGAGAGCGACAACAGTAACGATGCCAACAAATCACAGTCACAACAGCAACAGCAACAACAACAATGATGATGAAGATGAGCATGATGATTATGTAGCATTGGCATCAAGAAGCGCAACACCATCAACAACAACAACTAATGGCCAACGGCAATGGGCACAATGCCAAAGTTGGAGTATGAATATGAGTGTCTGTGTATGAATGTGAGTATATTCTGATTGTCCACTCACACATTATGCGGGCAGGTCTGCCTCGGAAACTCGGCAGCTCGGGAGACTCAGGAATCCGTGAGTCCATTTGCGCTTTTGAATGTAGCCATATCACTTAATGTGTGGTTAGTCGGTTGCTCAGTCAGCTTGCAGCGGAAGCGGAAACAGCAACAGCAACAGAAACGCCCCACATATCGTGGCCTAATGATCAGCTTTTATTAAATTAATTGTTGATATCAGTTTCATGCCACATGCGGAAATGTGCCACGGGCTATCGGACAGCCAAAGCAGCTGTCATTTAGACGCACTCTCGAACTCAATCTGCATGGATAATGTGGCTAATCATATTATGATTATGCTACTGTGATTATATTTTGAGAAGTAAATGCAAATACGATTGAATTCTGTATAAACGAGACCCTTTAAGCAAGTTCGAATTGCAGACAAAAGCAATTACTAATAGTGCTACAGGAACATAACAGAATTCTTGAAATTACCTTCATGATATTATGGACAGAAAATGAAGGAAATAGAAAAACTGATATCAACAATTCTCTTTCAGTTTTGTTAATGAATAACATGAATTATAAGTATGAAAAAAAAAATAATAAGAGCGGGGAAAACACCCAGAAACCTAAAGGGAAAAGAGAGCGATTACGACAGAGAAAAAGAATATCCAACACTCGTCCTATCCTGAAATGGGTTTTCTTTTTTTAAGTGTTAAAGAATCACTCTTCAGTATAGTTAATTATTTTAAGGAGAGTAACGTAATGTATTCTACACTGCACACTTCATTCTCCACATTCCACACTCCACATTTCACATTCCACACACTCCACAATCAGTAATTAACTTAACGGTGCACACGCTTCTCAGCAACTCTTCATTTAGTTACAATTTGGAGTCTGTCGAGAGTGTGTGAGGTGTGAGTGTGTGTGTGTGTGTGGGGGCGAGAGTTTTCGTAGTTAAAAGATCATTACAAGAGGGAGTTGGTTTCATAAATTGCAACAATTTCAACGTCTCGCCCCACATGCACATCAATTGCAACTTTTTTAAACTGTTCAACTCAAATTATATTTACGAGCGGCCACAAGCATTGACAGGACGCATGGCGGGGTATTAAAAGTTGAAGGGGACGAATGACATTTACTAAATGTGCAAAGCAGATATGCCAAGAAGCCAGACACAGACTCCAATTCTCTCTCCATCTCTCTCTCTCCCACTTTCTTGTTGTCTGTCTCTTTCATTCGCTGTGAATATTGGTGCGATTGCAAGCGGCATCATTAAGCGAACCATTTTTGGTACTTAAAACTTTTGCATCGCTCAATGCTGTTGTTGCTGGCAGTAACAACAACAACAACTCCAGCAACAACAAAAACAACAACGATGGTAAATGAAAAGCACAGCTCACGCCCAGTGAAAGAGACGTAATTTTTAATAGTTTCGCAATTAAATCGTAAAATTTAACAACTTTGCGCAGTTCTTAACGAAATTGCGTTGGGCGCGTCGCGCAAAATCTGACACTGATGCATTTCCGTTTTCCTGACGCCTAACTTTGGCAGTGCAACCAACGGAACCAACCTTCCGTCTCCGCCTCTATCTCCGCCTCCATCTCCGCCTTCATCTTCATCTCCGGACACCATCTCCGTCTTCGCCGCTGTTCGTAGTAATGAGAGCATTTCAAAGTTTGTTGATTCTCGTTTCTTCAATAGTCGACTTTATGTTTGTCAGTGATTCATATCTTTAAACTAATAACATTTATACGAGTTTATAGAATGATCAAAATTCTATATAATATACCAAAATTATGTACTATAAAAACAGTAAGCATCAGCAAATTAAGTCAAACTGAACTCGAATGACGACAATACATTTTATTTTTAAATAAAGTTATGTACGAAAAGCGTTTTTATTTATTTTATTAGTTAGACAACTGCCGTGTATGATGCAATTATAAATTAATTGAAATGAAAGACTTTAAGCAACTTGTAATACAACCTCTCTTTCTCTCTCTCTCCCTTGCTCTCTGCCCTCCATCAGTTAACCATACCTAATCTGGGTCTCAAACCGTGTATGATAAATCTTGTGACCGCAAATGTTTTTGCCAAGAAAAGAGTCAAAGTCAGCGGCCAGAATATCTCTCGAATAAAGCCATAATTTATATGCACAATGCGAAAGCCAAGAAGAAATAGAGCAAGAGTTCTTCCAAACTGCTCTGCTTCCTATATGATTGTTGTTGCTGTTGCTGCAACTGCTGCTCCTGCTGCTGCTACTGTCATGTTGTCGTTGTCTGCTCAGAGCAGCAGGAAGGTGCAATTTATAGGAATTCCATCAATTCGAAAACCATGCTCTGCTCCAATTTCGAATCAAAGGCATCCAACTGTGCTGTTTGAGTCGCAGTGGGCAACGGGGGACGGTGGCCAATGGGACATGGGTTATGGGCAAGTGTCAGCGACGCTTTGTAGGCATGACCTCCGGTTGCCCGCAGAAGGCATGAAGAGGATAGGGGAGGGGGGGGCATGACCATACGCTCATCATAAATACAAAGCAGGCAGCGCTTTGTCAATGCGCCCCGTTGCTGACACTTTTATTGGCTCTCGTGTCGCTGAAAGGTGCTCGGCAGCGATATGCCAGCAGCATCCTGCTGCAGCAGCTGCTGCTCTTTTTCCCCTCCTGGCCCCTATTCCCCTCCTCCCAAACCAATCCTAGCACTCCAGCAGTTGCTGCTGCTCGATGGACAACGCACGTCTTTGTGCAACGCAAATGAAATTGAAAATTTTTATGATGCCGACGTTGCCGGAACGCAGGCCACTCCAGCTCCAATGAGGGTTGCTATACCAAAGGCTGTGGCTCTTAGAAGCGATTGGGTGTAGGGATGTAGGGCAACTTGGCTTGTTGCTGGAATTCTGGAAATTTAAGCAGCTGTATAAAGTTAGTTAATCTGCTGCTGATTAAGATGCGGCAACTTCTTGGCATTTACGGCATTGGGGGCATGGCCAGTATCATTTTAATAGCCTCCGCAATGGGCGACACGCGCTACACTTCAATTCCCGGCTATTCCCAGTTCCCGTTCTCTGATTCCCCCCACAACCCCACATCCACACCCACTTCCTGTTCTTCGCTCCCAAGCCAATGTTTATGAGCGTTCGCTCCTTAACCGAACTGCAGCTTAAATATTTTACGAAAACTCGAGACACGCCCACAAAAGTAGCTGCCAAGTAACAAGCTTAACCACAAAAGTTTTAAATAAACTTTTCATGTTTCTCTCGTTACTGTTGTTGCTGTTGTTGTTGTTGTTGTTGTTGATGTTGTTGCTATTGCTGCTGTTTCTGTTTAAAATATTTGAGAATGCGCCCGCGCAAGCGGCATAACTATAACTTCCGATTCCGTTACCAACAAGCTACTGCAAACTTGGAGAGCAGACTGACAGAGACAAGAGGGTAGAGAGAGAGAGAAGTGAGAGTAAGTCGTGGTTAAGGAGGTGGAGGAGGAGGTGGGTGGATGTTGCGGGTGCGCGCCATGTAATACAGTTAAATATAAATTCAAAAAATATATATAGAGTTTATGCAACTTTTTTACTCGATTTTTTTTTCTCTCACCCAGTTTTTTGTTGCAGCTTGTGCAATTTGCATGAGCGGCAAACACCCACGAACAACTAACAAGTTCTGCTCGACAACAACAACAGCAACAATAGCAACAACAATAGCAACAATGGCAACAATCGCAACACGCAGCAGCAGCAACAACAATAGGAGTGGCAAGGCAAACTTCCGGCTGATGAATAAGTGTCTGCATGGCCATGTGGCCGTGCCTTAGTGGACTGTGGACTGTGGGCGTGGCCCGTGGGGCGTGACTATTGCAATAGCTCGCTGCTGTTGTGTGTATTCTTGCGTGTGTGTGCGTGTTTAGTTTGTTTAACTGTAAAAAATAATAAAAACAACTTCCTAATTGCGAAAATAAAAATCAACAACTGCCGCAGCAGCAGCGCCTACAGCAACAACAACTGAAATGGAACAACAATGGGCTAGAAAACGAATACCAATTCAATATTTGCATAACTAAAAATTGAAAAAGAAAATATATATATCAGAAATCTAAGGAAAACTATTAAGAAATGCTGACGATGAGAAATAATTTGAATATGTGGACTTAAGTAAGTTTTGTTTTAATTTATGTAAGTCAAAGCAAACATAATTTGCAATCAAATGGAGCACAACAATAGCATTGAAGCTCGGCTTTCGACAATTTAAATGTTTAATTATTAACATTAAATTTTGCAATTCACTTCTGCTGAAAATCTTGTTCATATTGAGCTGAGGAAGCATTATGTGCAGTTTAAATAAAGCTTAGGACAAGAATAAATATCTGCAAAGAAAAATATTATGGCTTTTTTTAAAATATCATTAGGCATACAGTCGAACTTCCCTAACTCGAACTTCCCTAACTCGAAGTCTCTCTAACTCGAACAAAATCGAGTGGCAATACTTGGCAAATTTCATACAATTCTACTTCCCTAACTCGAAGTCTCCCTAACTCGAACCTTTTTTCGTGGATAATGGTGATTCGAGTTAGGGAAGATTCGACTGTACTTTCGTCATCAGCAAGAACTTTGAGATACAGGGTGACCAGAAAAAACGGAGACAAACTTTAATATGTCCGTAAGCAAAAGTATGTTACCGGATTTAATTAAATGTTATTTTATCGTATTCTTCATTCTTTTTTGTACTAGTCACAACATTTTTTATCCATTGCTGTTAAATTTTCCTGTGGTTTCAGAATGTCAAGTAAACGTTGTGCAATTTTAGAGCTGTTTCATCAAGAAAAACGTCAAATGTGAATTTGTTCGTTTGCTCGAGGTGCCTAGGTAGACTGTGTCCAAGGCCACCCGCCACTTTAATGAGATTGACCATGAAGGTTATCGTCCGGGAAGAGGAAAAAAAGCACCGTCAATACTTCTACCAATCGTCAAATCATTCGAAAGCGGGTGATGCGAAATCCGAGGGTCTCCATGAGGAAAATTGCCCGTGAGACCGGAATGAAACGTGATTTTGTTTGGTAAATGGCGAAGAAGCACCTTGGACTCAAGCCGTACAAGCTCAAAAAATTTCAGATCCTTACGGATGAAAACAAGCGCGTGCGGCTGCAAAGATGCCACCAACTCAAGCGTCGGGCCGCAGGTCAGCGATAGGAGCGCGTCCTTCTCACGGATGAGAAGCTGGTAACCGTCGAGCAGGCTCACAACCACTAAACTGCAGGATCTGGTCCGCCGAACCTTCGGGTACGTCGGCCATTGTCAAACATCGCCAAAATCCGAAGTCCGTTATGGTCTGGGGCGGCATTTGCGCCAGCGGCAAGAAACCCCTGGTTTTCGTGGATCAAGGGGTTAAAAGAAACCAAGAAGTGTACCGCCACGACATTCTCGACGCCGTGGTAATTCCTTGGGCCCAACTGCACTTCGGCGATGCGGACTGGACTTTTCAACAGGACTCTGGCCGGCTCACAAGGCGAAAATGACGCAAGACTGGTGCAAAACCCATTTTCCGGACTTCATCTCGTCTGCTGAATGGCCACCCTACTCGCCGGATCTCAACCCGATGGACTACAGCGTGTGGTCGATATTGGAGGCCAGGACCTGTGCTAAGCCTCACAAAAGTTTGGAGGCGCTGATGCAATCGCTGCTCTTGGAATGGAACCGACTGTCTCCCGAGGACCTGCGGCCCATGGCCTACAATTTTAAATCACGTTTGGACCTGTGCATGGCAGCTGGAGGAGACCATTTCGAAACCGGCTGAGAATCTTACTACTAGTGATCCACTCTATCGTTACTAATTGTTGCTTTGCTAAATTTCTCTCGTTTAGTAAAATTATAGTTAAAAATGTTTGTCTCCGTTATTTCTGGTCACCCTGTATTTTGTCAAAATTATTTAATACTTTTGCAACAATTGGCTGCTCTTGTCCCATTGTAGGAGCTCGGCAGTCTGGCATAAATTTAACGCAGAGCAACTCGGACTTCCGCTTTGACCGAGCGCCATGTTGCTATGCAGCCTGTGCGGACGTTGCTCGGCCGCGTCTCTTTCTCTCTCTCTCTCTGCTTCTACCTCTCTCACACACTCTGTCTGTCATACTGTCTGTGGCTTTAGCCGTGTCTGTGTGCGTGTGCAAAAATACGGTTTAACAAAAAGTAAGTGGGCCCAGGGCTTACAGCAGTTTCAGCAAACAAACAAACCAAATGAAGTTATACAAACGCTGATAGCGCCAGCAACAACAACAAAAACAACAATCAGAGCAACAAACATAACAACAACAAATTGCGAGTTGTAGGGAGACTCAGCGAGTCCCGAGGCCTGAAAAAATGTCGGCTCATATTAATTTCTGCTATCTCAGTGACGTTTTACATGCGTATTGCGATTTGTTGCTCTTGTTGTAGCTTTGCTCATAAAGATATAGATATAAATATACAAATATACATGCATATATTTTTGTTGTTCGTTTGTTGTTGTTGTCTTTGTGCGTTCGCGTGCGCGATTCTAGCAATAAATTTGATTTGTTTAGCAATTTGTTGCATATCGCATTGCGTATACGCCCCGTGCATTCATCTCCATGCAGTCACGTCTGTCGTCGTCCTTGTCGTTGTTGCTGTAGTTGCTGCTGCTGCTGGTGCTGTTGTTGTGGTACACTTGCTGTTACCCCACAGTTGCTTTAACGATGAATAACGTGTTCTGCTTTTGTTCTTGTTGTTTGCTGCTGTGTTCGCTTCCAACTGCCAACTTTATGCGACATTTTATGCACTACAACTGACAATAATTTATATTGAAATATGTCTGTATATCTACTGACGTGCAGCACTGTCTGTGCTGGTCTGTGAGTTTGTGTGTGCGTTCCTGTCTGCTATTAGTTGTAAATACATGGCGTATACGCAATATACACTTTACTTGCATAACATATAAATCTGTTTATCGCATGGCTTCTTTTATTTGCTTTAATCTATTAATTGCATGATTTACTTAAGTACTTAAGCCTTGTTTAATTAAATAGATTAAATTTGCAATTAAAGGGAGTGTGCTGAAGTTCAATCTATATATTAAATTTAAATTAATAATCAATTAATTAGAAACGAACTAGGTTAAAAAAACTATTCTCCCTTTCTTCTTATTACTCAGCTAAAATTTAATTCCAATTTGGCTTGAAAGGCGAATAACTTTTGGCAATTCGCTGACAAATCGCTTACTGCGGCAATTGGCAACACTTGCAGCCAATTGCTCCTCGGGGACGAGAATGCGACAAAATGCAGTTGGCACTCGGTGCTAATTTCGCGGAGTTCGGCTGACTTTTTTAATAATTAATAACAATTTAGCATACATTTAATTTTATTTATAGCTCAATTAGGTCAGAGCTGTTACAAATTTAAGCACCCAGCGACGGGGATACTTGTAATTAAACAATTTTCACAGGCCACAGGAACGTTACACTCGGTCTGCCGGGATGTGAATCACCGAGGACTTGGTTATATTGCTCAGTTTTCGTTGTCGTTGTCGTTGCCGTTGTCCTTGTTGCCAGTGAGAGCCGCGTCATTAGGGACGCTTTGTGTGCAAATTTGATTTCATAACATTTTGTCAGTGTTTCGCCTCGATTTGCCGCCTTTACGATGCACATAAATTTTACAACCAAGTTGAACTTATAAATAGTTGACGAACTGGCGAACTCTGTGTCCCCAATGAGCCAACGCCAACCCAAGATGAAGTGACGATGGCGATGAAGATGACGATGAAGCCAAAGTTGATGATGAGCAAGAAAACGAGAATAAGAATGACTATCGGCATTGAGTATAAGTTTGAGGACGATAATCAACACAACGTTCGTGATAAAGTTATTGGGTGTGTGGACAATGCATAAAATCAGAACGAGTTTACAATTCATTTATCCGATTTCCATAATTTTTCAGCATTTTTAATAAAGATATTTCGCATTGTGGCATAAGCTGATAATAAGTTGTATGTGTTTTTAAGCCGTAATAGCATGAATTTAACAAGATATTCCCTAACTAACTATATTATTCCCTATCTATGCTTCAACTAATCAGAAGTGTGTCTTTAATAAAAAAGATCTTAATCAAAAGCTGAACCATTGTGATAATTTAGTTGACATTTAAGCTGTTAAAATTAAAATAAACTGTGTCGAAAACAATTTGAATGTCATTAGCCAAGATACAAGCAGCAAAAAAACCTGAACTCATATATCATTCATGTATGTATATATACAATATACACATTTACAAGTATGTGTATCTGTAGATTTATGCAACAGAGGCTTTTATGTGCATTCAAAATGGCAACGCCTGAAAATGCTGAGCGTCAGTTGCGATAAAAGAAAAAAATTCTGTGCGAGAGGCAACAGAAGAAAAATAAAATAAATAAATAAAACTTCATATCTGATTGAATAATAATGTGTGCTTAAGGATTTAATGTGCTGTTGGCAGCAGCAGCAGCAGCAGCAGCTGCCGCTCTGCTCTGCTCTGCGCTGAGGCAGGAAATGCCAGGCAGGAAAAGCAGCCCAGCCCATTCCAGATCTGGCAGCTTGTTGTATTTGCTTTGTCTTCTGACTTCTATTTGGCGATGTGTCTCTCGCTTTCCCTGCAGTAAATAGCACTTGGGATAAAAAAAATGCAAAATTACAACAGCAGCAGCAAGAATAACAACATCATTGAAATAAAGAGGAAAAGCTGTGTCCCCATTCGGGTGTGGACTGGGTCCCAATGGGGAATTGGTTTGCTTGATGCTGATTGCCAAAAAGTAAAGAAAAGCACAGTGAAGTCAACGCAAGAGAACTACACACTCACACATATGCATACACTAGTACAATACTTTGACAGGACACACTCACCGACAGAAGCACCAGCAGCAACAACAGCACTGGCAAAAAAATTGAATTTTCTTATCGCACGTTTTCAAATTAACCCAAAACAGCGCCAACAGCAAACCCTCCACAGGTTCAAACCCCACAGGGCTGCGTGTCAAGCGTGTTTGAATGTCTAATACCGTTTTTACCCCTCCTTTATCCACCCTCCCAGAGCAAACCCCAAAATATGCTGTGTTTTCTTGTCCCGTTTGCCGTTTGCCATTTGCTGGCTATCATCATTAGCAGCACATTTAGATAGACACCCACATGTGAGATCTTTGGCATTTACTCGCACCACCAAAAAGTCAACAAAAAAAGGGAAAATAAAATATCACATTAGCTCGCAGTTGTGATTTTTACTACTCGTATCGAGTTTGTAGTCAAATACTGACGTTAATGATAATTTACTGCAAAGTAGGGTTTTTACAAGGGCCTAGCTGGGCCCTTTCTAAGTTTCTATAAATATCAGACAGCCAAAAGGTTTTATTTTTATATTTATTCCTTATTTCAGATAACTATAATCAGAATGGTTTCAACAACTATTTTACTTAGATCTTGAATAACTTGAATCATCCAATACTTGATATGATTTCCGCAATTATAATGCAATGATCCCGGTCATTTAAGATCTAATATTTTCTAATTCTAGCTAAGGCCAGGACCCAAAAGTGCTATAAATATCCAGCAAAATAGTAAAAGGTACGTGGAACTTTCATATGTGATACAAGAGCTGAGTACAGGTTTGTTAAAAAAATCTTGTTATCAAAGGAATTAAAAAAAAAAACTTACCGATTTGGTCTAAGAACATTTTTCTTAAACTGACCCTTTACATTGCCAGCTGGTCTGTATCTTGCAACAACGAAAGTCAGGCCATCCGGACTGAAAACGGTTCTTATAAATATAATAATTAAGTTCTTATTGCATTGTAATTATGTATTCATACCTTTGATGTTTGCCGGCTCCAAAATCTTTACTGCCCTTCCAAACAACTTGCGTAAAGTGTGCAGTGTGAGGTGAGTCGTGTCCTCGAAAGTAATTGTGTTTCTTGCTTTCATCATACCATGTTTTCACACATGATATAGGATTGCCATAAGTTAAGCAAATATTCTCTCCATATTGACCATCTGAATGCCACTGCGTGTTTTCTTCTGTATGTGCCTAATCCTCAATATTATTTAAATACGCGCAGCTTAATAAATAATTAATATACAAACAAGTTCATACTTCTGCAAACTTTTCACACTCGCGACTTATAGATTGATTAAGTACGAGATTGGGAGAGCCATGCTTACTTCGATATTTATTATGTTCGTTCAGCATATCCCTGTCAAAATCAGCATGAGTTTCGAGAAACTAAGGTAAGGCCGAATATAGTAGATACCTTAAAATTTGTAGTGAATAACTATAACTTACCAATTGCAACAAAGCAAAAGTCCAAATAAATAAGCTGTATAATACATACATTTCAGAAATTTAAATAATTTATAGAAACAACAATTTTAAGTATTTACAGTAACCAAACTTACAACGAAATCAATACATTTACTATATGCGGGCAAAATATCAATTGTTGCTTAGATGTGAAGGCGGAACTAAGAAGAAACACATTAAAGACAGATTGCGGGAAAAGCTAAATTATGGGCATATAGTTTCCAGGTAGCATCAAATGTGATTGCAGTGATCATAAAAACAAAGGCTAGTAAATTTAAAATAAAACGAAAAACTCGCATTGATTTGGAGACATTATAAATTTATATTCGTTGCCTAACTAGAACATAATTTGTCGCAATTTTCAATTATTAAAATAATCTAGACTTTCAGCTCTCACTGTCCGATAGTTGTTACGATCCACAATGAACAATACTGAAGTCAGGAACCTTGCATGAACAGCATAAAAATCCCCGAAAAAAGAATAAGATACTTGGAGCAATCTTGCTTGTTACCGGATCTAAGTATTATTTATTCAGTATTAATTAAACTTTGTCAATTGTTAATTAGAGAGAAACTTACCTTGACCTTGGGACATTTTGACAATACTGGCCTTCAACATTTCCCGCAGGTTTGTATCTTGCAACAACGTAGATTTTTCCATCAGAGCTGAAAATAAATCCGGATGTGATAAGCATTGTAAGTAGTTATCTTATAGTTCAGATACATACCTTGGATGTTTGCCAACACCCAAAGTGGTACTGGCCTTCCAAATTAATTGCGTAAAGTGCCCAGTGGCCATTGAATACCCTGGTTTATCATAATTATAATCCTTAATTTCGTCATACCAATTTTTGACACAAGCTACAGGATCTGATGTTCTATAGCAAAGGTTTTCACCATAAGGTCCGTTAGAGTGTGTCATTTCATTTGCTGCTGCAAGTTCCTGATGAAAATTACGTGGAAGGTTGCGAGAGCATCTGCTTAGAGAAAAATCCGACACATACATACATATGTACATACCTGTGCATACGATTTACATTCAGCACTTAGGGACGAATCGAGTTTGAGATTGGGACAGCCATGTTTCTTCCGGTATTTATTATGTTCATCTAGAACATCATTTTCAAAATCAGCTTGAATTAAAAGAAACTAAAAGGAAAACACAGAATTTGTATTTAAGCCTTGATGCTGTAATTTAACTTACCAAATGGAAGAAAGTAATTATACAGAAAGCTAAATTGCTTACAATATGCATTTTTAATGACTATAAGAGACGATTCACAATAAAAATTTTCAATAATTTTAAAACTTCATTATTTAGTCAAAAGAAAAATAAAACTAAAGATTGTCAGTTGTTGCTTTGATGTATAATTTTAGTTGTATTGAAATTGGGATCAAAGATGGCTGCCAGACGAACTAACAATTCGGGGTTACTGGGATACTTTTTCCAAGATAAGGAGGGAAGGGTAATCTTAGCTAAAAGCTAAAGTAAAATTCACAAAGCCTCTAAATCACATTTAGAATTTCTATTATTGAGTAATTTTCTAATCATTTCCCATTGTAAAAACTAATGGATACGCTTTCCATGATGCTTCATAAAAAAGTTAAACAATTTGAATTTTTTAGCACTTATCAAAGGAATTAAAAAAAAAAACTTACCGATTTGGTCTAAGAACATTCTTCTTAAACTGACCCTTTACATTGCCAGCTGGTCTGTATCTTGCAACAACGAAAGTCAGGCCATCCGGACTGTAAACGGTTCTTATAAATATAATAATTAAGTTCTTATTGCATTTTAATTATGTATTCATACCTTTGATGTTTGCCGGCTCCAAAATCTTTACTGCCCTTCCAAACAACTTGCGTAAAGTGTGCAGTGTGAGGTGAGTCGTGTCCTCGAAAGTAATTGTGTTTCTTGCTTTCATCATACCATGTTTTCACACATGATATAGGATTGCCATAAGTTAAGCAAATATTCTCTCCATATTGACCATCTGGATGCCACTGCGTGTTTTCTTCTGTATGTGCCTAATCCTCAATATTATTTAAATACGCGTAGCTTAAAAAATAAATAATATACAAACGAGTATATTCTGCGAACTTTTCACACTCGTGACTTATAGATTGATTAAGTACGAGATTGGGAGAGCCATGCTTACTTCGATATTTATTATGTTCATTCAGCATATCCCTGTCAAAATCAGCATGAGTTTCGAGAATCTAAGGTAAAGCCAAATATAGCAAGTACCTTAAAAATTTTAGTGAAGAACTATAACTTACCAATTGCAACAAAGCAAAAGTCCAAATAAATAAGCTGTATAATACATACATTTCAGAAATTCAAACAATTTATAGAAACAACAATTTTAAGTATTTACAGAAACCAAACTTAGGTATAATGAATTAATACATTTACTATATGCGGGCAAAATATCAATTGTTGCTTAGATGTGAAGGCGGAACTAAGAAGGATTGCGATTGCAGTGAACATAATAACAAAGGCAAGTAAATAAAAAATAAAACGAAAAGCTCGCATTGATTTGGAGAAATTATAAATTTATATTCATTGCCTAACTAGAACATAATTTGGCGCAATTTTCAAACATTAAAATAATCTAGACTTTCAGCTCTCACTGTCCGATAGTTGTTTCGATCCACAATGAAAAATACTGAAGTCAGGAACCTTGCATGAACAGCATAAAAATCCCCGAATAAAGAATAAGATACTTGGAGCAATCTTGTTTGTTACCGGACCTAAGTATTATTTATTCAGTATTAATTAAACTTTGTCAATTGCCAATTAGACAGAAACTTACCTTGACCTTGGGACATTTTCTTTAAACTGGCCTTCAACATTTCCCGCAGGTTTGTATCTTGCAACAACGTAGATTTTTCCATCAGAGCTGAAAATGAATCCGGATGTGATAAGCATTGTAAGTAGTTATCTTATAGTTCAGATACATACCTTGGATGTTTGCCAACACCCAAAGTGGTACTGGCCTTCCAAATTAATTGCGTAAAGTGCCCAGTGCCCATTGAAAACCCTGGTTTATCATAATTATAATCCTTAATTTCGTCATACCAATTTTTGACACAAGCTACAGGGTCTGATGTTCTATAGCAAAGGTTTTCACCATAAGGTCCGCTAGAGTGTGACAATCCACTATTTGCAGTTGCAAGTTCCTGATGAAAATTACGTGGAAGGTTGTGAGAGCAAATCCGACACAAACATACATATTTACATACCTCTGCATACGATTTACATTCAGCACTTAGGGACGAATCGAGTTTGAGATTGGGACAGCCATGTTTCTTCCGGTATTTATTATGTTCATCTAGAACATCATTTTCAAAATCAGCTTGAATTGAAAGAAACTAAAAGGAAAACACAGAATTTGTATTTAAGCCTTGATGCTGTAATTTAACTTACCAAATGGAAGAAAGTAATTATACAGAAAGCTAAATTGCTTACAATATGCATTTTTAATGACTATAAGAGACGATTCACAATAAAAATTTTCAATAATTTTAAAACTTCATTATTTAGTCAAAAGAAAAATAAAACTAAAGATTGTCAGTTGTTGCTTTGATGTATAATTTTAGTTGTATTGAAATTGGGATCAAAGATTGCTGCCGGATGAACTAACAATTTGGGGTTACTGGGATACTTTTTCCAAGATAAGGAGAGAAGGGTTATCTTCGCTAAAAACTAAAGTAAAAATCACAAAGCTAAATTAAGAAAGCTTCTTATCATAATCGCATTTAAAATGTCTATTATTGAGTAATTTTCTGAGCACTTCCTATTGTAAAAACTAATGGATACGCTTTCCATGATGCTTCATAAAAAAGATAAACAATTTGAATTTTTTAGCACTGACAATTTGCGGCAAATGCATTTTTGCATTAAGGTCTTTAAATGTACATTGCGTTGCCATGTGGCGTTTGACTGGCTGACAGATTACCCAAAATAGAAGCCATGTGGTTGATGTTAGTCACTCCGATGACTTTGAGTGTGTGTGAGAGGGAGAGAGGGGTAGGAGAAGAGAGAGCGTAGTGTAGCTCTCCAATTATATTGGTGCCAGTGCGCAGGCAGAACAGAGGATAATGTGATGCGTTCATATCGTCAACGACAGCAGGATAACTCTATTAGTGCCATACCCACACACACACACACACACACACACACACACACACTCACACACTCGCACACAGATAAACCCACTCTCACATGCTGTCAGATATTAAATTTTTTGCCAGTGCGTAGAGTTGCGCCAATAAAAGATGGCGAGGAGTCAAGGCTCGCGCCAGAGTCCTGGGATTGACAGCTTCAATGTGCACACACTCTCTCTGTTTGTATGTGTGTGTGTTTGTGTGAGACAGTGTGTCGAACGATGGATGAGTTGTTGCCGCAACGCATGTGGCTGATGCTTTGGGCCATCATTGTTGACAACAATATCAGCGACAGCAACTGCACCAACAACAATAACAACAACAGCTACGTTTACAATAGCAAACACAAGCAACACGAACACTGGCAACAACAAGAACAACAGCAACAACAACAATAAGTGGAACAGTTGGCTAAAACGCGGTCGCCAGTTGCCTGAGGCAACTGCTGCAACTTACTTTGTCCTCCGTTGGGTTTGGTTGTAAAATGTCAATTTGGGCCCGTGACGAAGATTTATTGTGTGCAGCGCTTCAGTTTGATAGGCGAGTTTAAATATCCCATTCACCCTATTCTATCAATACCCTCCATCGGCATCTGACTACATCTATGTCGCATTACCATATGCGGGGGCGAACCACCTCAGCCCCATCAGGGCTCTTCATCCGTCGCATATATAGGTATGTTTTAGAAAGGGCAATTATATGGAGAGGTAACTAAATGTAGTTATACGTAAGAGTACTTGCCCTTTACACATATCTGCTATTAGTCTCTGTATTTGATAATCCTTATTGATACAGAGTTGACCCCATTATCCTCAAGCAAAATCATATTATAAAGTGAGGAATAGTGTTCCTCAAGAAAATTATTTTTATTCGATATGCGTTGTATTGCTTTAATATTTGTACATATTTCGATTATTTTGGGAAATATTTCTCCGTAAAAATAACACTATTATAAAGTTAAGAACTCATTTTATTGCATTTGAATACACTATAAAGATACTTCAAAGCACAAAAGTCTTGAAAGTTGAAAGTCCACGGTAAAAATGCTCATTCTATATGAAAAATAAGTCATTGTTCCAAAGACATTATGCTTACCTCGCAGATTCTAATACATAACTGCTGAAAGACCATTTTATTCTTCCGGTAAACTTTCCAGATCTTGAGATATTTTAATTTTCCCTCATACGAATTTTTAGGTAATCATTTTCAAACAATTTATAAATATTTAAGACTCGGTGCAAAAAAAATTTTCAAAAATATTTTTGCTAGTATTTTTTATAATTTTTTGAAATTCCTAAAATGCTTATTTATACCCATTTTTCTTACTTTTTACACAAAAAGTGGCTTTTTAGCAATTTTCAAAAATTAAAAAAAAAACAAGCAAAAATATTTTTGAAAATTATTTTGCAGTTACTCTTAGAATTGTTTAAAGAATTTTTTTTGCATCAAAATATTTTTTGTAAAAAATCGAGGATAAAAGTTTAAAAAACGACCTTTCGTTATAAAAATAAAATTATTATAAAAATTTTTTTTTAAGGTGACTTTTTTCGCTGGCTATACTTTCTTTCATTCTGTTTAAAAGGAATTTATTATGACGTAATAACTACTGCCTTCCCTTCATACCCTGCAATCATATCAAGGACTTAACTGATGTCCTTTTGTCGACAGATAGGATCAAACCTAGCTTACATCCATATGTACATATATTCTTTCAGTTGTGTGCACTGTTGAAATGCCTTTTATTTTGATATCCCATTGATATGCAGCGGAGCTTTTAATAGAATGTGCCAATTCAATATAAATTGTCAGTTGAAAAGCTGGCCAGGGATTTGGCTAAAACTAAACTAATTTCATCCAAATCGAACAGAGATGACACCCTTTGGCACTGTCGTCTAGTGGTAGTGGGAGGATCAGAGGATTTTCCGCGTATTCTCTGATTTTTTTCCAGCTAGAGCACTTTTTGTTTGTTTGTTGGCAAAACTTTGGCTCCTACCGTTGACGTTGTGTGTTGTGTGTTGGCCCCATGGTCAAAGCCGCAGTCTGCGTAACAGTTAAGCCAACCAGCTGGGCCCGGTAACATATCCACATCCACATCCACATCCACAATCCTCAATCCAAAATCCCTCATCCCACATCCCACGTGGATATTGCCCAAGAGGCAGCCGTGACCGACATTCGATGAATTGACCAATGCAACTTGTTATTTTTGTGTGCAACAGTGCGTTTCATTTGCTGCCCAGTTAGTGAAAGGGGCAGGTGGATGGCGGTGTGAGCGGGATGGAGCCTTTGAAATCTGCCAGTTTTTGCTAGTTTTTCTGCCATTCGACAGCCAACGTCTGTTTCACCTGGTTTGTTGCTTTTCTTGTTGTTTTTTGTTTGCGTATTATTGCCTCTGGATGGGAAATTGTTTGTTTGTGTCTTGTGCGTGTGTGTGTCTGTGTGCGTGTGTGCGTGTGTGTTTGCATTGGTGTGCGCAGGTGAGCATGAATTTAACGCGGACAATTGTGATTTTCATGTCGATAGAGAAGGCGATGTGAGCGTGGAGGGGGTCGATGGTAAGGGGGTAAGGGGGTAAGAGGATGCTACGGCCAAGGGTTTTAATTAGATTTTACTTCATTTTCAGCTGTCATTTAACCCAACGCGTTCAACGTCCATTCAACGTTCTTCTTTTACTGTTGTTGTTTCACTTTTTATATGTTCATACGTGTAAAAATTGATTGAAAGCAGCGGAGCAAAACAGCGGAAAAAGAAGAGATAGAGCGATAGGAAAAGGGAAGATAATTGAAGAGAGATGGCGAAGAGACAACTTGGAATGTCGTGAGAACAGATAAACTAATTACGAGTATGTTAACGAAATTCGTTTTTTTTTTCCGCTTTGTAGATAATCCTATTGCAACATTCATATATCCTCCATCCATTACTTTACTCAAGAGAATGAGGCATTCTTTCTTAGAAATTAATTAATTACAAATTGAATAACTCTTTTATTTGTATGTATCTTTTAGAAGGACTCATCTTGTGATTATCAACTGATTTGAATTAAAATTCGATAGCTTATATTGACAGGGTGTCTCTATCTTTTACTCTTCTCTATTATAGTCACTTTAGTATCTTCTAGAGACTTCCAACTCTTTTTAAGAGTCTTCCGACTTTCGTTTTAAATGTTCATGGTTACAACTATTCCTTACAGAGTATCCTTTAGTTGTGCACCATTCGTTAAGAGTCATCAGCGTCAATTCATTAATTAACAATGAGTCTCATCAGCGTTTGTCACATTTTCTCCCAGTTCCTTCCGTTGAGCCTTTTGAAACTCGCATTAAACGTGTTTGTTGTTGGCATTAAGTTCCATTATGAAGATGAATTGTTGCAGTTGCAACTGAGTCTGAGCTGTGTGTGTGTGTGTGTTTGTTTGTGTGTGTGCGTGTTTGTGTGTGTACTTAAAGCGGCTGGCATACACATGAGTTTACCTTTCAAACTTTGCTGTCTACATTGCCCCCACTTCCCCTATTTCCCTTCGTCCTCATCATGTGTTTATTTTGCTTAGCTGCGCTCTGGGTTAAGTGCTCCTTAAGCTCTTTTGTAAATGTCAACCGTTGTGAGCCGCACCTTGCCATGGGCATCTGCTCCAGCTGCTGCCCCATGAACCAACAAACTGGTCTTCAATATGGGCTAGATGGAATAACCCAATTTGTCTAATCACAACTCATTAGACTTTACCAGCTCAGCAGGTTATCATTGCGAGCGGTTAAAAGAGCCTTAAACAGACGACGATGAGTTGCTCAACTCTCAAATTTTAAACCGACTCTTCGACTGCGTATGCAAATATGTACGAGTTATTAGCATATCGACTATTTTTCGAATCGAATCCATGCTTACTTCATGTAGAGATTCCAAATTGGATCTCACAAATTATGACATCTATTACTTAAGCAGGTTTTTTCTAAACACTTACAAGTTTGTATTTATTTTTTTAATATAATAATTCAAAATACTGTTAGCTGTGTTAAATATCGTTTGCATGATATTATCTAAATTCACGTCTTAAGCAAATGGAAGATATAGACCTACCTTTTCCTGGGGCGGGAGCCTGCAGAGCCAAGGGGTTGCCGCTCTGTGACCCTGAGCCGACAGTCACAATAGAAGAGATACGACCTTTTGTAAAGATCGAACCTCCGGCCCCGGCAAGGACATTGCATTGTGACTGTGTGTTTGAGAATGATTCAGAAACATTGGAGGATGAAGATGACGACGATGACGACATGGAGAGTTTTAAGGAGCCGCCGACCATTGATGATGAACTGCAGTTGGAGGACATCAGAGCCGAGCTGAGGAAGAAGCAGCAGCGGGTTGAGCAGATCGACAAGACGTTCGAGCTGAACACACCCGAGTGTCCCGCTGTGGATTTCAAGGTGGTGGACATGCAGGTGGAGCTGAACAAGTACAATGTTCACCCGGAGATCCTCAAGCTGCAGCGCAACAATCACAAGCTGCGGCAGCAGCTAAAAGAGTTGCATCAATGCTGCACTGCCTCCGACTTGAATCTGAAGAACCTAAGGACAAGCCTCAGCCGGGACTTTGATGCAGTGCAGCAACTGAAGCGTCGAGTTGCCCAAGTCGACTCCTTCAAGCGCAACGTGGAGCGCGAGCGAGTTCTTTGCAGTCAACGCTATGGGCACTTGATGCGGGAAATGTACGACTGGGACGACTGCAATCGGTATATCGCAAAGAAACTAAAGGACTCCGAGAAGGACCTGTTGAGGTTTGTCGCCAGGGTGGACTACGAGAAGCCCAAGCACGAGGCCGTCAACAAACTCAAGCAGACCAAGCTGCACGTCAGGGATGTTCATGATGAGATGTTCAAAATTTTGGGTACTGCAGGAAGTGCCCGGCCAAGTATCCGAATGGCAGCCGACATATCTGCGTTCCTTCAACGCAACATGCAGCTCTTCAACAAGGAATCACATTAAACCGAAATCTGTTTGAAATTGTTCAATTTGTCATGTGAAACGTTAGGGAAAGGGAGGGGAAGGGAAGGCACCATAAGGCGACAACGGTCGACCTACCGCTTTGGAGTTCATTTGCATTTGAGAATAACAGAATAGGAGCAGATTGGTGTGGAGCGCGGGAAGGGAGGGCAAAAAACGCCTTGATTATGTTGTTGCCCCAGCTGGGCGTGCTTGACCATTGGACCATTGGAAGTCGAGCCGCATCCACGTGACGGCAGCTGCTCCAAATGGCGCCATTTTTTTCGTTTTGTTGTCGCTTTCTGTTTTCTGTTTTCTGCCTTCTGTCGATTTGTGTTTTGTTTGTGTTTGTGTTTAGCGTGTGTCTTTTCGGGTCTTACAGCAAAATGTATTTAGCATAAAAATTTACGATAATGATGCCAACATCAACATCAACATCAACGGACGCAGCAACAGCAGCAGACGCAACCTCAAACGCCGCATGCCCCAATAGACAACAAAAATTTGGCAACAATAAAAACAACAACATGGGCACAAAAGTGGCAAGAGACAACAAAATCTAACGAGGTACTATGGCTGCTAAAATTTGCGATCGAGAAGGGGGAGGGGGATGCTCAGCTGGAGGGGGATGTAAGTTGCGGTTAGGGCAAGTGTCATTGCTCTGTTAACGCAAAAAGTTAAATTAATATTTTTCACACTGATGCAAAACTTTGGGCACATTTTTTTCCATTTAAATTGACGAATTTTGCGGTTTAACCGCCGCGTCAAATTCAACTGTTGTCACTCTTCCTATTTTCATTTTCATATTTCATGTTATGCTAGCTGTTGGTTGTTGGGGATTTTTAAAGCAGATTAGCAAAGTTTTTCCTACAGAGTCATTTATTTAAACTTTCCTTTGACGGCACCGCAAAACCCACAGAGTACCGAGCATATCCCGTTGGATTTTGTGACCAGAAATTTGATATCGAGATAATCGCATTGGTATGTCGAATAGGTCGTTAATTTAACCAGAAATATGCTGAACAGCTTTAAACTTTGAAAGAAATTATAATATTCAAAAGTCAGTTGCGTATTTAATTTTTGGATCAATGTTGCTAAATAAATGGAAATTTTGTTAAAAATAGCAAAAAAAAACATTTATTTAATTACCTTAATTGTTTTAAAAAAAAATACAATTTAATTGTGATATGCTCAGTAAGATACTCGTAAATTTAGGAAAATCGTATAAAAGGGTACTAAAGTTTAAAACCGTAGACAGCAAAATTAGAACAGTCGAGAATTAAAAATTACAGCAATCGACTTTAATTTTCTGCATTGAATTCAGATATAGCAACAGGCGAAGAAATGATTAAGCAAAACTAATTTATGCTATAAAAATTGTTAAAAAACAGTTTAGAGACTGTTTGATGTTTTGCTTCGACTAAGACATCGACTTTAGTTTTTTTTAAGTCAAATGAAATAAAAATGATTGGTCTAAGATAATTCTTTCTTTTTACACAAAATTTTATACTTGATGCATTTAGAAAATGCGAAAATGCATACTTAAGTGTGAATGATGTGTTGATTATTTAAACTATGTTATTTTTATAGTTTTCATTTACTTTTATCTGATTTTGGTTGCACCTGAAACAAAACTGCGAGCTCGAATAACGCTGAAATTGGGGTTGGGTTTGTGCAAAGGGAGCTCAAAAATATACAAATAAATGCAATGGAAAAGTCTGACATCTAATTTTGTCAATGCACCTGCAAGTACTCTGTATGTGTGTGTGTGTGCTTAAGTGTGTGTGAGTGTGTGTTGTGGCTTAGGTGGCATCTTCGTCGTTGAGTTGAACTGCATTCGGCTTTGCCCGCCCTGCGAATGCGTCTACATATAAATTATTCATTTATTTCGTTTGAGTTGTTTGATGTGGCAATGCAGGAGTCTCCTCTAAGGATGCGCTACACATATCCTGATCTTGGCTTGGCTGGATTCTAGACCAAGACTTCACAGCTGCGTGTAGTGTGGCAAAATAAGGGAAGGTGGAGGGGGAGGAGGGGGCCCGCATTTCATTCAATTCATTCATTTTTTAGCAGCTTTACCGTCTTCTGCCTTGCCACTCGGCATTTTCCTTTCTTTATATATTTTTCAGACACACAACCGTTGAAGTTGTTGCTGTTTGCCACAGCTTTGCATAAATAAGATAAACACAAGTATGCGCACACACCATTCAGTGCCTCCCTATCTCTTTCGCCCATTTCTCTCTCTCTCTCTTTCGCTTTTTGCAGCGCCTTACAAGTTGGACTCGACTGCTGTGATTTATTTTGCACTCAGTGTTTGCCAAAGTAAAATTGATTGAAGCGTTTGTTGGCGTTCCAATTGATTTTCACTCGACCCTCCCTGAGTCTCCCTGAGTTCCTCCGGCTCCTTCCTACTCATCTGCTTGTCTTCCGTCATGTCTTGGCCGTCGTCTTGTCCGCATTTGAGTTGCCGGCGCCGAGGCTCGTCCTGTTTACACTGGTTAAATTAACTTTGGTCAATTTGGTTTTACTCCACATATTGGTCACTGCATTGAGAATAGTCGGTCGATCTAGGTTATTGTCCTGGTCTTTGTCCTGTTTCTCCGTTTGTGGCAGAATACAACAATGTATGTACCAGGGGGAAGATGGCGTGGAAGAACTCATAAAATATATACATTCTTGATCTGCATCTGCACGGAAGTCGATCTATTCGACTTCTGAAATTTTATTACTAAATGAAATTTAATTATTCAATATTTTATTTATCATTTACTTTAATTGGCTATTGAATTCAAATTACACTGCTTTTTGCTCAAGCTCTAATTAACACTTGTGAGCTAAAGTTTGAGAAACTAATTATTTAATTGACCATTCAAGATACAGCTTCATTGATGTATGCGTGTGTTCCTGGGTGTGGAGTGTTGAGAGATGTGTTGGGCTTTTTATGCATTGTGTAATTTATTTTTATGTGCGATGTCAATTGGTTTGTTTGGGCCTGATAGTTGGGGCTTAATAGCTGTTCGAGGCTTGTTAAATGTTTTCCACTTAAAAGCGTTGCCCGTCAGTTACAAAAATGGCTACAATTCATCACATGTCGTGCTGTGATTTTATTAAGTGACGCTGATGGTGATTGAAGCACATCTGGCACATCAACACCTGGCAATGCCAGAGAACCAGGGTGAAGGAGAGACAGATGGAGGGGAGGAAGAGGAAGAGGAGGAGAGACAGGATGCCTCACAGCAGCCCATGCGACAGAGAGTGTGCCATGCAGGCCGCATAAATCTTGGCTGTCAAGTGCAGAGCGTCTAAAAAGAGGCCAACAGAAACAAGCTAAATGAAAGGAGAGCAACAAAAGTCGGTATCCAACTTAATGATGAGACAAATTGCTGTTGGTGAAGGGTGAACGTAATAATAATTATGCAGAATAATCACATTTGTTGATTCGTATCAAAGATTTACCTTATTAAATTGGAATATAAGCACGCAACTTCAATGCCATTCATTTTTATGAATGGGCATTTATCATAATTAAAAATTCTGCCTTTACCGGCAAGCGGTAAATGAAAAGTGGAAAGTGGAAGCGGCAAGTGGAAGGCGGCAAGTGGCATGCGGCTGCCTTTAGCCGCAGTTAAGGCGACGACGAGGGCGATGGCAAATGTTTCTGACCTAAGACATGCCACAACGAGTGCGTCACAGGCACGACAACAAGGACGAGGACGTTTACGAGGATGACAGCCGCGCATTAACGAGGAGCCACTGCTCCATTGGCTTCATTTCGCACTCAACAGCTGTTCAATTGGGACAGCTTTGGGACAGACTGTGGACTGCGGGCACTCGGCATGTGGCATGTGGCATGCAAATGAACACACAGCTAACTGTGGCATTGGAAGACACAAGTGTGCACTCTCTCTTAATCTTTTACTCTCTCTCTCTCTCTCTCTCTCTCTCTCTCGTTATCTGTCTCTTAAGCAGCCTGTTGGTGTGACGCTGTTGTAGAAGAAAGAGCGCAGGCTCAGTCCCAAAGTCAAAAAACACACCCAAATGCCAGCGCGCTCTTAAAAGTAGGCAACGCTTTTTGCCATAAAGCCTCAACTGACGATTTGGCTCTCTTTCTCTGGCACTCGGCTTGTCGTTCGTGTCGTTCGTATCGCGTGGCAGCTGCCTCGGCTGGCTGTGGCACAGTTCGTAGTGAGACGCTATTGCCAGTGACGCCACTTCGAATGCCGTGGTCGTTGGCTTCAGTCGAGTTCAGGACTGCCGCGTGTGTTTTGTGCGTTTCCTTTTAGCCTTTGATTCGTGTCGTTAACGTGGCGTATGCTCGATTTAATCAGTGATTAAGATGCTGCTAATCGAATGAGCCAAGTGAATGCCTCTCGCCGAGTCATCCCAGAAATATTAAGTGCAATTTGAATATATGTTCATGCATATGTACATACATAACATACACAAGTGACGTCTCACTGGCGGCTAACGACTGATAGTTAGCGTGCTAATGGTGAAGGGTGAAAGGTGAACAGAAAAACGGTTATCGGGTTGAAGGATAACGTGTGACGGGCAATCTGAATTTTTTGCCGCGCATATTCAGTCATGTGAATTTCAACAATAATAACAACAGAGCCCTGAGTCTCCCCATCAGATTATGTGTGTCGCTTATGTGTGACTAAGTGTGCGTGTGTGTGTGTGTGTGTGTGAATATGTAGGTGTGCGCGCGTGTGCCAGCATGTGTAATCCAAGAAAATCTGTCACGTGCTTTGGATATCTCTTTGTTCTACTCCACACGCAGCGAATTTATTGAATATAAAAGGTGAGCAACAGCAACAACTAGGATTACTCGTACTTTATATATATACAAATGTATACACATATATGTATAAATGGGGGACCATACATTTAAATTATAAAGCCGCTTATAAGACGTGACATGGAAAGCCAGTAGACAGACAGAAACGCAACGAGTAGCTGGGAATGCAATAATTAAATTTTGTGTATGCTGAAAATGAATTAAATTACATAGGAATATTAAAAATAAAATTAGGAAAAATCTAAAAAACATAAAATAGTAGTATTCGAAAATTAGTTAGTTTTAAGAAACGATTGGGAACAAAAGAAAAAAGAATCCTTTCAAGATTAGATCCAAAGAACTAAGACCAAAACTTCGTTTACTAATATAATTTTTTGAAGAATTCTTAAATTATTTACTTAAACCTATAGGCCGTTTTCGAGCTCGCACGGCACATGCTTCCAGCATTATAAACGTTTAGCTTTCATGAGCTTAAGTTGGCCCTCAAATTAAATGACAGAGTTTGATTATATTCATGCACGCAACAAACAAATTTGTTGCCCTTTTCACCTCTTGGGAAATCCCTATCCCTGAGAGCATTAAATAAAAATGCTGTTATCAGAGCGCATACAAATACGAGGAACAGGTGCCTGGCAAACTGAAAAGTTTTGCCCCAATTGTTTATTTAACAGCCATGAAAAAATCATTAGGAAATTTTATCATAACTTCAAAGGTGAAATTTTCATGAAAAATGCTGAAAAACTTTTTAATGCATCTGCACCCCGTACTCTTATCTCTACTCCGCTCAATCTCCTGCTGAAACAAAAAAAAGGTGAGAGGATTTTGAATGCAAAATGAAATGACAAGCGAAAGTGCCGTACGCAATTTGCCCTCGAATTATGCTTTATTCGTGCTTTACTCGTATTTTACTTTATTATGAATTTGCCTTTGCCTGGCCGTCGCCCTTACCGATGCTTCGAGCCACGTTAATGTAATTTACGCTCGCACATTTTTAAATTGGCCATGTTTTCTGGTTTGCCGCGCGCTCCAACTTTACTTCAAGTTCGTTGTGCATTAATAATGTAGTTGTCGTTGTTGTCACTGTTGATATTGTTGTTGTTGCTGTTCCTGTTATTGTAGTCGTTGTCATTGCCAGGCAGGCAGCACTGTACGAGTACAGCCACTCTTTTATTGGCTCTTTTTTACATATTTCTCTCTGTTAGCCATGTAATTTGATTTTGTCGAATTTGGGATAGTGTCGAACTGGTCACCGTTGGTTCAATAGTATGGAACTGTCTCTCATTTTTTGCTGGCAGCACTTTTTATTTATCCATATGAAATTCGAGTCGTTAATGGATGTGTGCAGGTTCGAGTAGTCGTACCGTGTCCAGTATTATAACACAACTGCACAGAACATTCAACATTGACCACAATGGTGCATTTTATTGGGTTAAACAATTGCCAGTTCTTGATTCAATTAATTGTTGTGTTGCCACGTTAAATAACTAAGGTGAGAACCCAATTTAAATATCAGCCACAACAGATGCTCGATGCATATATTGCTGTTCCCTATACCTGTCTTGCTCTGTAATTTAATAAAGTAATATAATGTACATACAGCCAATTAGTTAAACATGAAAGACACACTGTAGTTTTTTATTTCTAAAGTTTCATTTAAATTAAAAAACGTATTTATGGTTTAATTAAATAACTGAAAGATCATTGTATTTTATTGTAAATTACCTTCTACTTTATTAGGTTTATTAATTTTATGATGTCTATTTTTGTACAATATTTATTGATGTAACACCTGTCCGATATTTATTTATTTTTCAGTAAAAATTAAATTAGAGTTACTATTTAAATTTTTTTAGCGTCAATATATTTGTTTGTTTGTTAACTGTTAAAGTTAATAGTATTTACTTCATTGTTTATTTAATAGGACAAATTTTTGGTAACATGTAGTTTTTAAAACTATTTTACAACCCAGGAATAAAACTAAACAATTTTACAAGGTTTTCATAGCAGTCTCAATTGGTGTGTTAAGCGAATCGGTTTCTTCTAAACAAACTTTGAAGACACTATTTGAAGACAATGGTTTGTCAATTGTCTCCTTTATGTCTCTTTTTATCTGTGGAATCTCATTTGTACTCTTGTCCATTGAGAACAATACAATGTAGACAAAGACCAACAAATTTCATGAAAAATGATATTGAATGGTTTTTTTTTGTGTTGAGTTTGAATTATTTCCGAGTTAGTCTTCATTCTTGATTCTCGTCCTGTCAGACAGTTGCACTCATCTATCTTCCGTCAGGCGTTGCGTTATGTTTGTTGCCCGAGACTTAGAACTGCAGCTGCAAAAGTTTCAAAATAGAAAGCGTGAAATGCACAGCAAGAGCTCGTTGCTGCTCGTTGCTGCTTTCAACGTTGCTGGAAAATTCAGAATAATGAGGAAACTAACGAGCCAAGACTTTTCCATTGTTTACTGGCGCAAAAATTGCGCGATTATTAATTTTCTATGCTATTTTGTAGCTCTTTTTGCTGCCGTCTGCTGCAGCACATCCTGCAGCCGTTTGGCTCCTGCCGTCTGCCAGACGATGTCGACAGTCCTACTTCGTATTACTCGTACTTTGCCGTACTGCCGCGCCGCTTGTTGGCCGCGATTTCTGCTACTATTTTTGCTGCCTTTGGCAACAACATTTTTAATATTTTGCAATACTTGCCACGTTTTTCTTGCTTTTATTTTTGCCTGCTGCGTTCTTCTGCAAGACGGCGCACAAGTGCGAAAACTCCTGCTATTTCTCCATTCCCTGCGTCCCCTGCCCAAGTACACAAATACACCATACAGGATACCAAAAGAGGCGAATACAGAATGTAGTCATATTCGCCAGCAGCTGTGAAGTGCTCTTTTAGGCGAAGTTCATTACTTGTCTGGCAAGACAACGAGCACATATGCAAAATCTGAGGTACTCACTGCGTATACGTAATTTTGGTAGCTGCACTTAAACTGACACAATTTCGCAATGTTTTCACATTATCTTTAAAGCCTTTTACCAATATAAGCTCAAACAAGGGGAAATCCTAACGACGAAAAAGACCCGACGGGGGTAGACCCTGTACTTATTCTATGTATGTTCTCTTCTCCTATTTTTTGAATAACTTCCAACCTTACTTGAAAATACATATCATGTGTGGAAAAACTGTCTCCTTTAATTCGTTTTTTTTCGCTTTGAACCGAAATTGACTCAAGAAAATATATAATTAAAAATGTCGGCGATGCCTCCTTCTGCCAGTTACGCATATTTTACTGTTGACAAGCTAAATAGACCCTTTGTTCTTTTTAACAACTACTTTGCGTCCTCGCTGCAATTTCTATGCTAATTGTTTTTGCTGTTTCCAAAACTTGGAACTTGAAATGAATAAATCATTCTGCAATCCTCCAAAAACAGACGACGTAAAACAATTGCAGATAGAAAGTGAGAATGTAGCTGGTCATTCAGTTTACATAGAATATAAATAATAGGCAGTTATTGAATGGAAAAATTAATTGAACCTTTGGGTTGAATGTAAATTCCCATGACTGTAATAAATTGTTATGTTAGAAGGGATATCAAAGTCCATGGGGCTTAGTACAAACTGTAGAGCAGCTGTTTTTTATTCATACTACAACAATGACAATAAATTGTTCTCTTTTTCTTGTATTTTTCAGGTGAGTGCTGCAGGGGAAACTTGCCAACTTGTGGCACACTTACACACACAAATTCACAGATACACAGATACATATACAGATACAAACGTCCTTCAATGTCCTACGGTGGTCGCATTCGTTTATTTGGCATTTACACGTATGTAAATAAATTTTTAATTTAAAATAAACATGGTTATTAAGTTAGGCATGGTGTGCAAGTGTGTGTGTGTGTGTGTGTGCGAGTCCAGAACCAGGCAATGTCAGAAAAAAAGACTGGAATATGGCATCAAATCCAATTAGTTAATATGAATTTTTGATGAAATCACTTCCGCTTCAAATGCAAAAAAAGTTTGACTCTGCCAACGCTTAACATCATCATGACCATCATCATAATTGATATCAGAATGATCATTGCAATGCTCATAGCGATGACTATGTATTTTAGTTTTTTTTTTTTTCTCTTTCGCCTGCTTACGGGTTGAAAACTTTAACGCATGCCACTTTTTGCTGCAAGTCATCGAGTTATTTTTCGTCTCTTTTTTTGGCTTTGCATAACATTATTTATTGTGTGTTCGCCACAATAACCGCAATTTGCAACTTTTTGTGGCATTTTGTCGGCGTGTTGTCAAAATGTTTGTGTGACCGAAATATTTAAATATTTCATTTGTCGCACGCTCACGAGTTTCACTGCCCGACAGCAGTATTTTTGGGGCTAAAAGCAAATTAGTTTACTGCCAACATCGCCCTCTCCCCTCCCCCTTCTCATCACTTGCCAATGCAAGGTGTGTGGATTTACTTAATATGCGTATACGTAATATGTTGTACCATTCCCTTTCTATGAGTATTTGAATAACAAACACAAGCAAGCAACACACACACACACACATGCATACCTTTACGGCTTGTTTGCAACTGCTGACGTCCGTGAAGTATTTTGTCCTTAATTTGCCCTCTTTTTCTCTGCATTTATAATTCGTATTTTTTGTTGCTTATTTTGGTTTGGTTTTCATTTCTTGTTCTGTTTAACTTTTTAAAAATGCCTTTGTTGTTTTTGTTCACTTTGTATGCATACAGCAATTGATATAAAATTTTAACGAGCTGTGGCTTAGTTTTTTTGCATTTCTCATCCAATTTTTTGCGTTAGCCTTTGCTTTTGTGTTTCGTTGAAAATGTCACGCATTCTTTCATATTATTTTTACGCGCTTTGCAAAAAATTAAGGAATTTGAATTAAAAGAAAATGCTTGAAATGTTTAAAAGAGATAATTGTACCCTATAATTATAAAATGGTTTGAAGGGGTGCACACTGGTACAATTATTCACATTTTTTGCAGAAAATCCATTTTTTTCGCTTTGTGCAAAAAACAAAAAAAATGTTTCCCAATTGAAGAAAAGGATGGTGCTCATACTGCAACATTCCACTTTCTTTTCTCTGCAAAAATTGTCAATGATTTTGATTGTAAAAAAACAATTTATGTGTATAAATGGGGAGCATGACATTCAAATTGCTATCATAAAATTTTGTATAATTTTTTACTATATATTTTATTTATTTATTTTTATTTCTATAATACACAAAAATACTAAAGCTAAGTAAATGAAAAAAGGGCCAGCGTCCTTCAGCTCTACAATAAACTTTAACTTTACAATATTTGCATTAGCTGTTGTATAATTTAATTTTCCACTATAATGAGTTTAATTGATGTTGAATCCTTATAAATGGTCCAAACTCATTTAAATTTATTGCTTGCCGCATTAGGACCCAGACCAAAGTCAGCCTTAGTTCAGTAAAATTCGTGGTTACGCCCAGCTGCCACGCCCAATTTTACTTCCAATAACAAAGAAAAAATCATGGGTGAGCACTACGCGCAACAATATCGTGTTGCTGCTCGACATCAAATTAGTTAGTTTCATTAAATGGTGGAAACTATTTTAATTAAATACTGCATGAAAACTAAAAAAATATAAATTGAAAAGTTTGCCAAAAATTCGCGAATGGTTTGAGTGGAAATGTGTAACAATAGACGAGCATCCATCTGCCTTAATGCTGAATAAAAGTATGCCAACGAAATAAATGCAAATTTATGCCATTTGTTGAGTTTAGACGCCGCGGCGTCTGGGAAGACCCAACAATAAATCACCATTAAACAAATTATGTACTCAACTCAACAATCTTAAATGTCTACGGTGTCCATTGTAGCCGAGTACCGACTGCTCTCAAATCTTCAACAAAAAATACGAATACAAAAACATATCATAAGCCTGAGGAAAACCCAAAAAAAAAGAATGGAAAAAAGAAAAAACGAACACAATGGGTTGAGCGGAGTATATAAAAATAATGAAACTGTTGCACAGTGGGTTAATGTCCACTGAACAACTGATCAAATATCAGTTACTGAGAGAAATTTGACCTTTTTATGGAAACGTAAGAGTTTTTCATACAAAAAATGTAAGAAGTTTGTTTTAGCTATTGGAATATGCCAATTATTCAGATTTGTTTATTTATTTATCTATTTGCAAATTTTAATATATTAAGCTAAATTTTTCCTATTATTTCCACTATCATTCAAAATAGTTGGAAATATCTAACATATTAATAATGTTGCATTTATAAACGTTATTTTAAAAATTAATATGAATAATTTTATCGTCAATATATGTTACAAATATACATAAACTGGAAATTTTTCAAAACATAACAAACTAGGGGAAATACAACTATTTGAAAGATAAAAGCATGTTGGTCCCACTGTTCGGTTGAATGCACTGGTGTCCATTATGGTTATTACAGCGTCGGTTATCAGCGATGTCTGTGCCGCATCATTGACACGTTTTCTTAGCTCCAGCCACAGTTCCAGCTCGGCAGTTCCTTGGCCAAAGTTGCGTCGCAGGTACGAGTTAGGTGCGCACACACTATACCCTGTGACAAGGTGTAAACATTTATGAGGGTCTTTTCTGTGGCAACGTTGCAGGCGACACAAATTTATTTCTAAACATTTACAACGTTCACTTTGTGCTCGTGTTTGCTTTTTTTTCTCCGCCTTTTGTCTTTTGCTGTTACTCTCTGTTGTTGTGGTTGTTGTTGTTGTTCCCTGTATGCTGCCTCATGCCACATTTAGTATCTCACAAATTTGGGCATCCCAGCGCAACGGGGGAGCAGTTTTCAGGACTTCTGAACACCCGCCCCATGCAGCCCCTGCCACTGACTGAGAACAGACACATTCTTCAGCGACCACAAATTTCCGTGTACTTATTTTTCTTTGCCATTTTTTCTATACCCTGTAGGCGTACGTTACAGAAAGAGAGCTTAGTAGCTAAATGGAGGAAAATGCTCAGAAAATAAAAAACAAATAATTAATAGAATTTATAGAGTGAAATATTTTAAAAAGTTCCGACCTCATTAACAGTAATCAGGCAAACTCAAATTTAATTTGTAATTAATTTATAGTATATTAACTTGTTTTTCTCCATAAATTCACTAAAATTATACATAAACCTCCATGGAAATAACATCTTCTTGATTAAGGGGTGTCTGGCAATCGAGCTTGCCCAAATAAGCGCACTCTAACTTGTTTTACTCACTGCTTCTCGCTTAGTTGCAAATGTGTTATGTTTTATTTTTACAACTTCCTTTTGCGCATCGCCACGCCCTGCCAACGCGCCCCTCGCCAACCCAACGACGCCCAAAAGTGAGAAAGTGCCAAAGAACAACAACAGCACCTAAAAAAACACACACTAAAAAAAAAAACAGCAACAAAGGCAAAAAAAAGTTGAGCTGTTTTGGCTGTTAAAGTGTTTCAATTTTTTGTCTTGTCTCTTCATCTGCATGTGAGTGCGTGTTTGTTTGTGTGTGAGCGACTGTGAATTTTTTTTTTTCACTTTGAAATACGAGTGTATCTTGTTGTTGTTGTTGCCATTGGCACATCCGGACTTCGGAGTGCGTCGTCTTCCGCTTTTGCTTTGGCGCAAATTACAACGCATAATTTTCACATTACGTCAGCGCATTTGGCATGTGCCCGTGACTCACAGGCTGTGTGTGTGTGCGTGTGTGTGTGTGTGTGTGCATATCCTACGATTGCCTCAAGTATTTTTTTTGCCAAGACTCGAGTGCGTCCTTGCGTCCTGACTTTGGTAATATTGCGATATGGAAATCAATATTCCTAATGGCTGTCATGTGACAGACATATGTATGTACATACATTACATATGTATGCACATTCATCGACACATACATTATTTATGACAGCAAGTTGTTAGAGGTCTGACTTGTATGTTAAGCATTTAAAGCATCTAACTAAACACTCCAAATTGTATTTCTAATAATGTGTAGAGTGCATGAAAAGTACCTACCTTTGTTTGAATAAATATTTTTGTTTAAATGACTACATTGAATTTTGTTTTCTAAATAAAATAAAATAAAATATGGTTCTTTGCTTCTGAGTGACATACATATTTTGCTGGCTGTACAAGAATCCCATTAATGATCATTGTCGATATCTAAAGTGTGGATCCCTAACAAATTTGAAATGTACAAATGTTTTGCCGAATGTTTCAGAATGTTCAGTAAAGTGTAAAGCTTCATAGTTATGAAGATATCAAAGTTTGCCAATATTAAGAGACACATGCATTTGTCAGAGCCAATTTACGAGCCTTTTTAAATGGTGCTAAACTTTTTGTGGGAAAACATATGTATGTCAACAAAATACACACAAAAGTACGCACTTGGGGATGCCATAATAAACTCGTGGTAATGCCGATCCAGTTGGATATTGGCTTTTGGTTTGGTGCACGTCGTAACACGCTTATCCGCAGATATCGAAGAGTAAACGATGGGGCAGGGGGAAGGACAAAATGGAGGCCGGAAAAGCTGAAAAGCAAGCTGCGAGTAGAAAACAAAGTGAAAAAGTCGCGGTAATTTGAACCTTTTTCCATTTGACTGATTTTTACTGTGGATGCGGGCCCCGTAACAGGCAAACTAGTGGCGCAATGGGCGAGATGGCAGAGATGGGCGTGGCAGGCGCATATCCAGCATAAAAATCAAATATCAAAGCAAAACTTTTGCTCCGTCCTCGTATATGTCAGGGCTGCCTTTTCCAATTTTTCCTTATTTCTTTTTGCTTACGTTGAACGCACGGGTAATCCCCTAGCAACAGGTCACCAAGTTTTTATTTTGACAAGAAGCGGCCTGGCCGGGCCTGGCAATAACGAACCAAAATAAGGACCGACAATTTGGAAGACTGCCATGATCCCTGTCCCTAATACGGGGAGGACGAAAGGGACTTGCAGTTGACTTACCAAATCAAAGTTGCATAAAGCAGTACCAAACAATCTGGAAATGACATAGATAAGACAAAGACCCAGAGGGCAGGGGACAACGGGCAATCGCATTGACATCGCATTAACGACAACTAAGGAGAGAACTTTGAAAAGCGTTAAAATAAAAGGATTTACACAATTTAAACATCGCAACTTAACGATTTCGATTGAAATAAGCTACTTTTTGGCCCCATCTGTGTGTGTGTGTGTGTTTGTTGATATGGGAATTGACTTTTACTCAAGGTTTCCCTTGGCACAAGATAGAAGAAGAGTAGACAAAGTACCCCACGTGCTGCCTCGACCGTAATCTTTCATCTTAACTGTGATTTCTTTCTCTTCTTTCTGACTCTTTGTTTCTCTGTTTGCACTTTTGTTCAGCTCTCCTTTTAATATGTCAGTTTCGAGTGTACCTTTACCTTCAGCAAAGAGTTCGTTTCCCCGGAAATTGCCGAAAAGCTAAATTTATAACATTCTTTTGGTATTTTTAGATACAATTATTGAGTTTAGTATTATATAATAGAAACATTTTAATACAATAAAATAAAATAAAACATATATCTGCGAAAATGTCTTTTCCGATAATTTGAGCAGTGATTTAAAGAATTTCGTGAGTAAAATAAATAAAATATAAATATAAATAATATAAAAAGCAATATTTTCGGAATTCTTCTGACAGTAATATCAATATAATAATATAATATCAATACCATCGAAATTAAAAAAATAATATAAATGAATCTTAAAATTAAACAATTAATTTTTTCACAAACAATTATAAATTATTTTATCGTTATTTTAATGCGACAATAGTTTCCATCTTTGGATACGGGTTTGCACGTGGCTTATTCAATTTTAAATGTGGGTCGAGTGTACTGCAAACAATGGTGAATGCATGAGCCCACTCCACACATACATAAACAAGCACACAGTCGCATACATTAAATATCGCTATCCACACATATGAAAAGGCCTGAAAATAAAACAAAAATCTGCGATGCAGCAATGAAATTAAATACGTTTCACAGAATGAACGACAAATAAGAGCGTGATGAATGAAAGGCAACCCACCATCCCCATTTCTCTCTCTCTCTCTTACTCTCACTTCATATCAAACGTAAACAACTAAAACATCCCTTAAATGGAATTGCCTAAAGGACTCCTTCTCCATTTGGAACGGTGGGAGAGAGAGCCATTTAGGAGCATTCGCATTTGCATTTGAATCCAAAACCAGGCACATGGCGAAAATGAAATCGACGCTCCGCGAACTCATAAAATAAAATAAAGGATTTCCTAATTGCCAATTTGCATGCAGCCGCTTTTAATTTTTGCCCATTCGTCGGATAAATAAACTTCGTTTTGCGCCCGCTTTTTTCTTTCGACTCTTCATTTAATTTTTATGCTCTGCATACCCTGTAATCAGACTCCAAAAAGATTTATAAATTTAAAATAAAATCCCAAATATAATCTCATTAACTGATATTGATAAATACTAAATTTATAATCAAAAATCCTCTTTCTTACTTGTTGAACCGAAGGGATTAATTCTCTACTTGGTTACTTAGTGGTTGATCGAGTTTTTGCATGTGAGTACAGGGAATCTTCTAGTCGAATACGCTTGAAGTGCACTTGTTTTTGCTTATTCTTTTCTCTTTGTTTATTAATTTGTTTATTTAGTAAGGTGGCTTTGCTTGCCGGCTTGCCGCCTCCTGTTCCTGCCGGTGGTGGTCGAGTTACAGCTGTTCTTGTTTTTGTTTTCGTTGCTGCGTTCGCGTTTCAGCCAAATCTTATTTACACAAGGGCCTCTGGTCGCTTTCATGTTGATGGGGACTGTGGATTGGGTTACATGGAGTTCCGAGAGCTTGTTCGCTTTGGTGCGTCTTTGCACACTTCGCCCAATTCCGGGCAAAGCATGTGTATTATATATTTGCCATACAGCCATATATTCATATAACCATATAGCCAACCTGTGGCCTGCTCTCCTTTCTCGTGGCTGATGCTCTCGTGTTATTTATGCAAATGTCAAATATTTTGAAATGCCGCTGCCATGTGAACGATAGCAAACGGAAGTACATAATAAAGTTTCTACCCGTCGACGATTCACCGAACCAATCCTCCAGCTGTGCAGTCCATGCCAATGTTATTTGGCCAACCAACAAACCGAAATGGGCCTTAATATGACCAACCCAGTCACACCCATTGACCCACTGTTTTTCCCCCTTTGGCCATAATGCCAGCAACTACTGTAATTATGGCATTTTTGGAATGCCCAACTTGTTGTTGTCGTTGTCGTTGCTCCGGCATTGGGGCACTGGGGCAAGCAGCAGGTAGCAGGTGGCCAAGAAGCAGACAAGGCTTCTGTTACCAACCCTCTGTTATTTATTCCACAAAGTACATTTTTGAAATTATTGGCACGTTAGCAAAATGACATCGCGGAAAGAATTTTTAATTTCAACTGAAAGTACAGGAAAAGAGTAGTCCAGTTGGGTTGAAATTGTCTCGATTTTGATTAAAAGTTTAGTGCGCAACTTGTTGAATAACCACTGATAATTTTGAGAGTATATTCTTGACCTTCATCTTGCGTGGTTTATATTTAGAATGCTAATTGAGCTACTCAGGCTGAAATTCCAATTAAGTTTTCACCAAGGGATATAACCAAATGTGAAAATGAAATTTTTAATCAAGAGAGGAAAATGGTTTTTGACTGCCAATATTTAAATTTAGTTTGGCCAATCTGTTCCAATTATTTAATTTTTTATTTTTAAAATTCTAACTAATTTTCAGTTTGAGTTTATAATTTAAATTTCAAATTTGTTTGTAAATTTCAACTATCATCATTGAACTTTTGTTTGCCGCACTTCAACACTTGATTTAACAACTTGTTGTTTTTGTCGTGATTGTTGTTGTTTTTCTCACGCTTGGCTGAACATCACACATGAAACCTTTCCTAAGTAACCTTTGCCCTCACTCTGACCCTATTACTAGCTGTTTCAGAGAGAGAGAGAGATTTACAGCTGATTTAGCCGCTTGAGCCATGGCTAATGCATAATAAACGCTTTTGCCGCAAACTTTTACGCCACATCCTATGCCTAAAACAAAAGCCAACAAACACACACACACACACACCCATCCATCCATGTGCTTGTGGGCATGTGTGCGTGAGTGTTGGCCAATTTTTGTGCCGATTCGTTATGGCCGGTTTGCCATTTTATTTAAGATAGGCATCATGTGCAGTCATTAGATTGTTTTCGATTGACGTGACATGATAATAAATGATTTCGCCTTGTTCTTAACAGTTTTTTCTTTTGTATGCACACTTTTTTTCGCTTTCTGTTGCCTACTTTTTGGGGTTCCCGCAAGGGGCATTTGAAACATGCAATTTAAAGCAAAGTGTTGACTGTTTCTGGCAGCTGGCAGGTAGAAGTTTCGGTTTGTTGGCTCGTTTGTTTATGGTCGGCCATAATGACCGATGAAGTGGCCAACGTGCTTGTTATGGTCTAACTTTTGCGCTTAAATTAACGCGAATTGCAATTAAAATCCGCACGATATTTCCAAATCAACACGAGCTTTCCGTCACATCAAACATCTGGCTATTTATTTAAATTTCAATTACGATTCCTCGAATTGCTACCACATAATCGCAATGTAATTACAGCCAGAAAGAACCCTGTGAAACCAAAAGGGGTAATAAATATTTAACTGTTTGACTTGTTTATGTCTATGTAAATATGTTCACTCTATTAAAGGTTGATTTGTGTCCTTGACAGGCTCAGAAGGGAAAGCTGAAAGGTCAAGTTTTAAATATCTGTAGGACTAACAGGTGCACATATAAAACCTCTTTGAATATTCAAATTGAGTATTAAAATCTAATAGCACAAACTTTTTAAAGTCAGGCTGATGAAAAAAATTATCAAGTATTATTACAGAAAACGTTTCCATTTGCCTATCTAAAAGTATGAGAATGAAATGGGGAGCTTTTTGACAAGAAAAGTGGCTGAAAACACGCATTTATTTTCCTCGTTCGCTGAAGCGCCTTCTACTCAACTCGTCGCGCATCGACTTTGCTTTTGTTTTTGCTTTAATTAATACGCGTTTTTGTGTTGCCAACTCCAACATACACGCTTGGCAAAAGCCCCTCTCTTTCAATCTCATACCAAAGACCGTATCCGGTTTCACCCACTGCCACAGGCAACTCAACGACTGACACGCAAATGCAATTTGTGTGCCTAGATTGTATCGTGTCTATGTATTTATGTCGGGGGTGACATAAGTAAAATTCTGAAACGTCTCATTTGTTCTCTTTTTTTCAGTCTAATAAAATTTTAATTAATGTTAACCGCATATTAGCTGTATACAAATGGAATTTCTTTTCCTTTTAAAATTCCAGCGAAAAATGTATGGTAACAGAAGTCTGAAGTTAGTAACTGCATGTGTTAAATCTGCTTCAGGATAATGATTCTATTTCAAAGTAAATCTAAATGTAATTTATAAGACGTTCTAGACTTTTTCTCATGAAATTTCTCTTTATGAAATGAATATGATTGACAGAATTAAATATGATGTTCATGTACTTTATAAATCGAGAAAATATAAAAATATCAAGACTTATTCTGGTTTGTATATGTAATTTTAATTGAAGTGTTCAACACTTAAAGATATACTTCCATGCCAGTAGAAAAGCATTCGGGTCCCTTTTGTAATTTAATATTGTTGATGGTCGTTGTAGTTGCAATTTTATGATTGAAAATCGCAATTTGTTGTTACATAATTATAAAGAAAAATGCTGAAGGGCATAAATATTATACCAAGCAGCTCATTAAAATTGTTTATCCTGCAGTATACTCATAAACAAAGAAACAACAAAAGGTCAATAAAAATAATAAATATGCCAGTCGGCAGAATAAAATGTGAATTACTCTCGAGTATTGTGAATGCTGAAAAATGGCATTCGCCTCAGCGGACGCTTAATTGTGCTTTGAAGTATGAGCATATACTAATATGAATTACAAGCTAAATTAAAGGCATTATTTTGCTGAATTAAAGTAATTGACAATTTGTATGTAATAATGGGAAATGCAGTGGAGCATCTTTTTATTCATTTCAACTTTATGATTTATATTTAATTTAATTAAAATAATATCTCAAAATTGATCTCCATTCACTTGTATCAAATGCAAGATTTTCCGCTTTGACGCGCAGCTTTCATTTCCTGTCACCGTGTGAGAGTGTTGTGTGTCTATATGTGTGTGTCTGCTTGTGGCTTAGTAATTCTTTGACTCTTATGTGGTCCATCGCACTCATGTGCTTGCGATTCCCATTCGTGTTCACTGAATAAACTGCTAATTGATTACCGCTGCGCTCTCTCGCACTTTCTCCCTTATAACAAATCAATGCATGTTTAATTTAATTAAAATGCTGATTTTATCAGATGTCAGAGCATGTAAATAAATTGATAAACTGTTTGTTATATGCATAGTGCAAGATAAAAATCTCTAAGAAAACCGAATGAATTCCCTTCTCTCTTTTGCTTTGAAAATTTAATACGCTTACAGTACAAACAAATAATTTCGATTCGTAGAAAATTTTTCGTTTGTTCAACAAATATTTTAAAATGAGAATAAAGAGATAAGAAGATGAGAGCAAAAAAAAAAATGAAAGGCAACCAACAGCCAGAGCTTAGCATAAAATATTTCATGAATTCAAATTAGTGGCCAGAATTGGCAATATGCAAAAGCAAGCGCCAACGGCTTAAGGACAAAGCAAACATTTTGCATGGATTTATGTAAATTTGTAATATACACATGTCTGGTTTTTCATAACTGGCAAGTTTACAATTTTCCGCCAGGAAATTTACAATTTAATGCCACGCCCACGGCGTGCGTATACGCAATAAGCATAATAATGCGCATACGCACAACAAATTGAAATGCCAAGTACAGTGAAAATAGAGTGTGTTATAAAAAGCTTTAACTTTTCGACAGTGTTATCTTTGACCTCAACAAACTGAGTATGAAAGCAAAGCAGAGTGAAAACTGAAATTGCAGACTCATAGCGTGAGCAAATAGTTGACTTTAGCATGGCTTCAATTTTGCGTGTTCGATCAGATTTCATTTGGAATTTGGAATTGGTGTCCCGTTCGTGCAGACATTGGTTTCAAATAATCGAGACATGCAATCTACTTACTATGAGAATGCATCATTAACAACTAATTAGCGTTTATACAACAAGTTGACCATTGCACTTTGCCAGCTCAAGTAGAAGTTGATGCGACGTGGCGTGACGTGACGAGCGTGGTCAGAATGCATGAGCTGCTAAATGGAATCAGACAAATGTGGCAGGCACGTATGTAACATGAAGCACACAGTGCCACACAGCGCAGTTACAGCGCAATCTCAGACTGCGATTGAGACTGAGACTCCGTAATCCTCGGCCTTGGAAGTGCATTAAGTAGTCAAGCATTTGGAAATTAGCGTGCCACCAATGGCACTCGAGTGCACTGTTAAGCTATGCGGCCATAAATGGTCCACGACTGCCACACAGTGTGCCACAGAGCACAGTCCTGGTTCAGCCCTGGCCATGGCCGTCCGTTGGCCGGGGCCAAAAGGCCACTTAAAGTATTTATGTGGCGCGTGCTGCAACGTTAAGTGCAACGCTGTGGCAGCATCAGCAACAGCATCAACTGGCAACTGGCCTCAAATGTTGCCTTTGCCCTTTTACGAGTTATTGTTATTGTTATATTGTACTAAGCGATGCGCTGTTGCTGCGCGTATCATACATGGCGTATACGCAATAAAATGCACTTCAATAGATTATAACGCGCTCATAACTTGAAACCGTACTTCGATTACGGTCTTTAGACTTGACTGTCTTGCGAGCACGGCAAAGTTGCATACTATATAATCCACAGAATGCACAGCACGCGCATTAAGCAGGCAGTAAACAGCACATTTTCAACGTCACCGGGTTCCTGCACAGTGGTACAGCAGCCAAGTAGTCAATGACTTTGAAAATTAAGTATATTTTAAGTATAGTATTTTTTATCACTTAATAGATTGCAAATTAAAAAAATATTTGTTATCATTTGAAGAAATCAAATGAAATCAGCAAATGGAAAAGTCTATTTTAATTATTGACTTTCTTATTATATTATTTCTGATTAAATATTTTTAATACTTCTCGGCGTTATCTTCATCACATATAATTATAAGACAATTTATTAATGATAGTTTCAATTTACTTGCATAAGCGAATGCAACTTGAATTCGATTCAATTCTAACATTATTGCATGCAGTTGTTTTTTAATGGCTTTGAACCACTGTTCAGCGAGCATCTTTAGAGGTCGCTCGTGCTGCTCGACATTCTGCGGTTAGCCCAGTGCGTTTATTATGCCATTCGCAGTTTAATAATGATAATAACGGCAGGATATTAAGCTTTTCCTGCCTGGTCTGGTGAGCAGACGACGACGACGACCTGGACGGAGTGGTACAGTGGTATGGTGGTTTGAGAACGCTTTTGTGGGTGGAGCGGTCGCCTGTGCGGCATTAAAACTATAATCAGTTTATGTAATAAAGTAAATTGTGTACGTAATGCGTGGTGATGCTGTCGTCTTGTTTATTTATTTTCTTACGCGCTACTTTTTATTACTATGGGCCAAGCTTGCTTAGCGCAGTTAACGCCTTGCGAGTGCTGTCGAGTGTTGTATTCTGTATGGTCGTGTGGTTGGCTCCTCAGCTGCTTTTGGGGTCACGGGAGGCAGCTGGCGTCCCGCAATAATGTTCAATATTAATAAAAGTTTGGCTCAAGTTAATTAAATTTGAGTTTTAATGTGCAGCCATGCATGAGGCAAGCGCCAATGTAATAAATTGACCGTGCGCTCCATAATGCCCATATCCGGCACATCCTGACCCAGCCAAGCAGCGGCTGCTCGAGCCTCGAGGCTTTTCCTTTTTTCTTCTCAGTTGACCGAAAAGTTTTCGTTGAATTGTGAGCCGAGCAAAAGGAAATGAACTCATAAACTTGCATTTGCTGGCCGGGAGACCTTTCAGTGGCCCACTGAAAATAACAGATTTACGAGCAGATCGCACCTTTTCACCCAAAAATTAATCAAATAAATATGCAAAAGCTGAAAATGAACAATGTCATTTGCTGATAATATTTAATATCCTAGCTTAAACTTAGATATAAACCAGTACACGATCTATCAGTTTTAATTAAGTGTTGCTTAGTAAATCTTTAACAGCTTTTCGAGTTAAGAACATCAAATATATTTTTAAAATAAAAGCTAAAATATGCCATGTGAATCGCTTTTCGCTTTTCTTGGGTCTCTAATTGAACATTTTAATGCTTCACCTGGCACAAATTCGTGTTTGATGTTATACACTCGGCACTCAGTCTGCCTCTTGCCACGTTCTAGATGTTGACTCGACTCTGGCCTTAATACAACAGATAAAGAGGCATTAGAGTGGTAAAGCGACGATGGAAACAAAGTCGCTATTATGAGTTCTTTTGTGGCCTCCAGACCTTTTTGGGCGCCTCAATATTTAATGGCGCCTCGAGCCGCGCCCAGCTCCGAGCGAATCCATTGTTGGATGAGCTTTGGCCTTGTTGTCCTGCGGTGGCAAGGATGAACTTTTTATTTTCCGCTTTCATGTCGCATCTTCAAGACAAATTCTGTCGGAATTTTAAATTTCGATAATAAGTATTTAAATGGTGTCAATTAAAGGCAAACTTTCTGCCCACTGTCAAGTTATTTGAAGTGTTTGCAACGTGTCAACTTTGAGGGCACTCCAATTAATATAAATTAGAAGCACTTTATCTATAATCCACGCCCAACGCCCCACAGTCTTCTGTGTGCTGCCGAGTAAATCGAAAACAATCGGGGCAATCAGGCGAAATCATTGGCACTGGAACAAAGCGTGCACGGGATTTCCTCTGAATTAAAGACTTAAGCACAAGTGGGCGTTTGTGGCGGGCAGGGCGTGGCCGAGCAAAGTTTCTGCTCGTGCAGCTCGTGAGCAACGTGGCGTATGAGAAACGTGGCAGACAACAACACACAACTCTCCTAACGATTCAATTTGATTAAATATCTGAAACGGAAAGCTAATCCTCTTGCCTTTGCAGGCATCGGCAGCAAGAATGCATTAGAGATTGCTGGAAATGTATTCGAATTTAATGCCGATTTTAATTGAAACAAAGCACAAATGACTGGAGGTCAGGCCTGGCCCGGTCTGGTCCGGAATGTCGACTGATTTATGTCGTCCAACTGGCCACAGAATACTTAGAGACTTGACTGCAAACCGATGTGATAACATAATTTAAAGCTTTCTGTCACATGCCGAGGGCACAGAGAAAGCTGCATGCATTGTATATTTTGTCATTTGAATGGCTTTAAGTGAATTACATGCAGCTCTGGCCACAGCACACAATCTCAGCCTGCCAGTGCCAATAATGTACAGAATTCAGAGAACACACAGGCGAGATACATATAAAGCGAATATCTCAGAGGCTTGTCTTGGTCTGGCTGTAAAGAAGAACACAGTCAGCCATGCAGCAAAATTATGTAAAAAGTCAACAGTAAACACTGGCCAAAAGGCGGTGGAGAAGGAGAAGGAGGTGGAAGGGACGACTGAGCTGTGAGGAGGCCAAGGCTGACAGGGCAGGTCACTGAAATTTTCTGAACAGTCACAAAGTGAAAGCGAAAACCTTAAGTACATAACCTCCAAGGCTTCAGGCCAAGACGACGACGGCAAAATTGTAACAAGCTGAAAATGAACATGCGACATAATAAACACACACACACACATACAGCCACATACAAAATGATGCACACAAGAGAAGAAAGACAACAACAGCAGCTAAAGAGTTTAACAAAATTGCCAGATGTGTGCTAGAAATATTTATGTTGAAGTCGAAAAGTAAGCCGGACTTAAACACAAGTTATGTGATGATGTCCATCGTTGCGGCAATTCAGGGAAACGAAGTTATTTTTTAATACAGTCGAACTTCCCTAACTCGAAGTCTCTCTAACTCGAACAAAATCGAGTGGCAATACTAGGCAAATTTCATACAATTCTACTTCCCTAACTCGAAGTCTCCCTAACTCGAACCTTTTTTCGTGGATAATGGTGATTCGAGTTAGGGAAGTTCGACTGTATTTTAATTTTAAGCGCGCTTTTGCGCGTCTATTTTATTTCGATTTTTGTTTTGTAAAAACTCGATACAAGTATATCGATTTAATAACACAACACAATTCGATACTTCATCTAAATCATTCTGTAAACTTAACATTTCTAGTCGAGACCGTTGAGACCGAGACTCAACACTAGAGGGCGGTTTATGTCGCTGAATATATTTAAGTTTACATTTATAAATGTTAAGTTTACAGAATGGTTTACATGAGGTATCGTTGTTATGTTATGAAATCGATTTTACTGATATCGAGATCTTATGAAAAGAAAAGTGAAATAGAAAAGACGTGCACATAAAATTAAAAGTTTTAATTTAAAACATTAAAAATAGCTTTGATTCTCTTAATTGCCGCTACACTCATGTATCGCTGCGGACGGCAGTCCGCGCTAGTGACGAAAGCAGCACGAAGGGTGCGAAGGCGACTAGCATATATACACAGGAAGAATGGAAAATTTGCTATGACTGTCCGATCAGGTCGAGTTATATACCGATCGAAAGGTATCAACTTAACTTACAAATGTGCATACTAAGACTTTTGAAAACTCACCTGGTTCGTGAGATAAACAGGTGTAAGTGGAAGGGGCAAAATTTAAATGATTGGAGCTAGTGGGGCCGTTGGAGCCTTTTGGTCAACATTTTTAATTTTGTAATATTTCTCATAAAAATACGCGTCGAATGACACCTCAATCATCAAAATCTGACTACTGGTTCAAAAGATAAATTATTTTGAAATTTTTGGTGCCCTTCTCAAAACGAGATGAAAAGTCAGTCTGTTTGTTTGTTTGTTTGTCTGTTTGTTTGTATAGATCAAATCGTTGTTTTAGCTTAAAAGTTTGAATGAGGACTTGTTCCCGCTCAAAAATCTAGAAACGTTTGTTCTACGACTTTTTCGAAAAATCGCTAGTTTAGCGGGAAATCGCTAAAAACCGCTAAAATTGAAACCCCCATAGCATCCAAACTATAGAAGCTACCGATGCGATCCATATATCGGTGAAAAGGTATTTCGAAGGGCTTTTAGACATACCTTCAAAGTTTTTTTTTTAAGTAAAAAGGTAAACGGCTACAGGTGAAACAAGGTATTTTTTTACACATTTTGGCGATTTAAGAAAAATCTACACATGAGATCACTTTAAAATATGTTATGTGTTATAGGCAATTTGATTCCGCGTTTTTTGACATATAACACGTATCTGTCAAAATTCGTTTGGACAAGATATTACCTATTAACTGAATATACCTTTTACCTTTACACTACTGCATGTACATATGCAGTATGTACACTGCTTGCAGCGTAATGCGGAAATAAACTGCTTGCAAGTGGTGAATTTTTTTTTGCGGCAGATAAATCATTTTATAATCAAAAATATAGAATCGTTTGTTCTACGACTTTTTCGAAAAATCGGTAGTTTAGCGGGAAATCGCTAAAAACCGCTAAAATTGAAACCCTCATAGCGTCCAAACGATAGAAGCTACAGACATGATCTATATTTCGTTGAAAAGGTATTTCAAAGGGCTCTTAGGCATACCTTCAACGTTTATTTTTTATTTAAAAAGGTATAATGGGAATAGGACAGCAGCAGCAAAGTGTCATAGCAGCCAGATTTGAAGAGTGCTGATAGCTTATGCGCTAGGCATGTGTGTTTGTAAAGGGGACCAGTGTTGCCAGACACTTGTTTTAGCTGTACAAACAATAAACAAAATTGACAAAACTATACTGTCAAAAAATATTGCAATTTCAAAATTTCTGATGTCTTATTCAAAAATTTCTGATATCCCATAAAAAAAACCTCTTTACGAGGTAAAAGTCTAGTGACGAAAACATTTTCATGCCCCAAAATTTCTGATATCCAATTTTGTGACGAATAATATTAAGTTTTACACATAAATTATTTTAAACAAAATTTTTGCATTCGGCACTGCGCAAAACAGTGAGTTTTATTTGGTATGAAGAATTGAGACATTTTAGCGCAATGTGCCGGGTGCCAAAATTTTGTTTAAAATAATTTATGTGTAAAACTTAATATTATTCGTCACAAAATTGGATATCAGAAATTTTGGGGCATGAAAATGTTTTCGTCACTAGACTTTTACCTCGTAAAGAGGTTTTTTTATGGGATACCATAGATCTCCCATTAAGCAAAAAGTATTAACTGCTCACATTTGACAAAAATGGAATCCAGTGTCACTCGTCAATACGTCACGCCCCAAGATTAAAATTGTCTTTTCCTTTGTAAGTCGGCTCTTTCCAGAAAGTGGTTCAGTTTTGATTGCTCCGTTGTAAACAGCCCACCGCAAGCCCATTCAAGTTTAATTGCTCCAATGTGTAGTACAGGATATTTTATAGAGGTGTCCGTCAGACTACAAGGAAGTGGAAAAGACTTACAAATGAAAGTGAATTATGTGAAATGCCGCCAAGCGTCGAGTAATCGCAGCTTGCTGCTAAATTATTAATACATAAGCCAGGCAAACGGTGAACAACAGTGAGAACAACAGCAAAAGCAACAAAGCATTTGGAAACTGCCAGTCATTTGCCCGGGATGAGCTAAACAAAGAGGAGGGGGGAGGGTGGGGTGAGGGGGCAGCCGCAGTTCAACCTTGACGCTTAGGTGGATGAGACCATAGAAATGCCTTCCGTTCCAGAAGCCGTTCTCTCTCAACGTCCTGGATTGTTAACAAGCGAAACGAATGACTAAACAGCGGCCTCAGTCTCCGTCTCAGTCTTAGGCCTTCGACCCAGTCGACCCGGTGTCGACCTGGCCCTCAAATACTCGTAGGTAACAACATGGCTCAGAATGTATGCGCCAGTTGGGACCTGGTGGGATTGGGAGTGGAAGTGAGGTAGAGAGGGGGCTGTCTACTAACTTAGACTACATAATCTGCTGATGCTGACGCTGCTGAGGTTAAGGTAAAATGTGTAAGGAATGAAGTTTATGCATGAGTCTGTGTGTCTGTGTGTGTGTGAGTGTGTGTGTGTGTGCGTGTGTCGGTTTGTTTGTGTGAGTGTGAAAGTAACTTAAAGTTTGACTACGCAGCTGCCTTTAATTCATTATGTATGCTTAATGTTAACAATTTAGCAGCCATTGGTTTATCTTAATGAAGCTGTCTGCCCCCGTTAGCAGTTATCCCAGCGAGGCAACCTAAATACACTCACACACACATACACTTACACATACACTTACACACATGCAGACTTGGCATTGACACAGTTGAGCGACCTTCCGGCCTGTTTGCCTGTCTTTAGCTTTTATGACGCTTTCCAAATCCGCTTGGCGTCGCCTCGCAACATTAGGCGGATTCCCCTTTCGTTCGACTTCGCCTCCTCCCCGCTTCCCGCTTCCCTCTTAGCCTACAGCATCCCAATGCCTCATCATATTTTACATAATGCTGTTAACAGGGCCGCGCTTTAACCTTTGTCTTGTGTCTTTTGTGTGCTGTTTTGTGGCCTTTTGTCTTTCGTGTTGTTTTGTTTGTTGTCCTTTGCATTTTTCAAGCCGCCTTAAATATTAAAGTGCTCATTGCGGTTGCCGTCGCTTTCCCATTACCCAGTGGACGACCGACGAGCTGCAGCCGGAATAAAGTGTTGACACTCGTGGGAAAATGGTTAAATAATTTGTGTAAAGAGCTGACAGTGGTGCCCAAAAAAAGGACTACGACGCGACGCGGGGATCGTAAATTGCTTAAATTGTATTTCTCTAGGCTTTTAGCCACAGTCCAATCACTTGGCTACCATAAAATATGTATGTAAATATATATTAAAAACCTACACAGAAGGTGTGCAAATATATTATTATAAATGTTTGAGTATAATTGTGAAATTTTCTGTATCAAACTGTCTAATTTATTTCGACTTTTAAAAAAAAAAAAAGATGAAAATGAAAAGACCTTTGAGTATTAATGACTTGCGATTTTATTTTAAATGATCATGTACCGGAGCTCAAATTCTTGGCAACACTATATTGTTATCTGTAAAATAAATTTGTTTTGATTTTTCTCGGACTATATTCGGACTATATGCCTCCAAAGCTTCCAATTGAGCGTCCAATTGAGACAATTGCTTATCAGTAAGAACCTTAAGCAAAACCAAAGCATCGGTCTCATTCCAGACTCAGTTTAAGTGCGGATCGTGAGCAAAGCAGAAGTAAAATTCGAAAAATATTAAGCGGTACACTTTAATGATAAAGAAAATCAGCATCTTGTTGTTAAAATATTTTCCCTTACATATGTACATTAGGGTGTCCCTTATTTTTGCTCAGCTATTATTTTAAACCAGCGGTGGGCACGCATGGGCTCTGGGAGCTAGCGGCTGCTTTCAAATTCAGATTTCGTGTCCACCGCTGTTTTAAACACATAGGTTTTAGTTTTGTTCATTTAGGCTTAAAGCACTCGAAACTAAATTTTTAACTCAATCTGAGTATGATAACCCGTGCAGAAACATCTTTAAACATGGTTTTAAGTCCCAAAATGTCCAAAAGGATGTGAAACCTTTTCAGAAAACACCGAAAACAAGTTTATGCTCTAATTTGAAGTGATTGTAATAAATTATATATATTTCAATTGATTTAGCTACATAATGGAATGGGTTAAGAACATCTCTCTTCAAAATATTCAGAGCCTAGTCGGCACGGGTTAGTTTTGTAGTAGAAATACCAAATTTTGTATTTAAGTATATCTGGATAGCTTAAAAAAAATTAGGGGGCATGGAATTCGGTTTTTTTTACAGTCTTATAAGGGACACCCTAATGTACATATATTATACTAAAACGCCATAAATTTGCTTATTTGTACAGTACGTCAGACGTCAGCAAAATAAACCATTTCAAAAATTATTTCTGGAACGCAATTAATAAAATAAAACATTCATAATAATTTAGTAACAATATTTACACTCATAAGTAAGTACATAAAAGCGTTCAAATCAATGTCGAAATGCTTTTTAAAATTATCTATAATTTTTCATACTTTAAGTATAATATTGCGCTGTTAACAAAATTCAGCTTTACTGTTCAGAGTGTGCGTTCTCTTGACGATAATCGGAAAGTGAGGAAATGAAGGAAATGCAACAAACAAACACATAAATAAACACTGAGCGATGCTGTTTAGAAATTTATTAGCAAACAAAAGATTTATTAATGCGAAAATTTGCAGCATCAGCACACAAAGTTGTTGCCTGAACGGGTTGCAATTGCATTTCCAGCTCCATTGCAGCTCAGCCAAGCCTGTTTACGCATGATACTCATATTAGCCTATTCTTGTCAGTGTTCGTGTTGTTGACGTTGTCGTTGTTGTTGCTGTTGCTGCTGCTTTGTTAAGCACACAAATAAAGCTTAAGTTGCATAAAGTTAAGCAAACACTCGGCTGCTGGGTTTGTGATGTTGTCTGCAAAAATGCACTTAAATTTCAGTTAAATTTTGCACTAAATAATATCTTTACAAAATTCTAAAATTGACTTTTCTATACGCAATGCAATTATGCTGCATTTAAATAGAGACAACATGGAGTGCCACTCTGGCCAAAGCCAGTTCCAAAAAGAAACAGCCAATGGCCACGAGTTCTAGCTTTACAGTAAACGAGTAGGAGTACGAGTACGAGTACATGGCGTACACGTAGTCTACTACCTGGCAGCCGTTAATTGGCATGTCAGTTGAGCGTTGGCGGGGAGAATGGAACGTGGCTTAATTGGATTGGGACTGTGGGGAGTCAGCGACATCACACTATACTCCTGCCACACTATGCGCGTAGAAACTAACGCCCAAAAATTACATTCAATCTCTGCTATGGCATCAGGCAACGTTGCGTATACACGATTTGTGTATGGGGCATAAATAAATATAACGTATTTATTAAGTTGAAGCCATTAGTTTTTAGGCCACACGGGTAGAATCTTCAAATAATTGAACTCCAAAGAGCAGTTTGGTCCAAAAGTATATAGCTATAACTTAAATTTTATATCAATAGCAGCAGTATACACTCGACTCTTAATTATGCTTTAAACTTGAACAATAGATAGAGAATTTATCTATTGTTTCTGATTTTTTACATTTTTATTCGTACTGTATTTTGAACTCAACTTGGATAATTGTTGTCTCTTAGTGAGCAGCTCTCCCTGATTGCAGGCAACTTTGAGCTTCGATGAGCAACGGCAACAAACAGCAAACCACAAACTGTGTCCATTCCCAACAACTTGCTCTTAATATATATGTAAGATATATAAACCTGAGATTTTTATAGTCAACTTTATTTTGTTGCTCCTGCTGCTGTCAGCTTGGTTTGTTGTTGCTCGTAAGCTTTTGAGGCTGGCAGGCAGCTGGTTTGTGGAGTCGAAGGGGCAATATTTTCTTTTATAGACTTTACGTTTTGTGTCCCAGTTGTATTCACCTTTCCCGGCTACACCGAGTGACCTCCTCAAACATATTTCGCTTAACTACTCGTACAAAAGAAAGTATTGCATATATATATTGGTCACCCACATACATACATAGATATCCTTGTGATAAATACTTGTGTGTGTGTGTGTGTAGGTATGTGCAAAGTCTCAGAAAACATGACCAACGCTCAGCTGTCTGTGACCTGAGGTCAGCCATAAGGATTATAAAAGAACATGCTCAGATATTCCAACGGTTCTCATAAACAGCTTGAGGTATTTCCAAGTTTGGTTGCGGCTTAATGTATGGGTAAGTTTTCTTAGATTTTGATTTAAAAAAAAACATAACTTAATAGGAAGTAAAAATAATTAATTTATCTCCCTGCAATTTATATAACTGCATTATTAAATGTAAGAAATTTTTATAAGAGGCAAATGATGAATAAGAATTTAAAATATTTACAAAGAAATGAAAGCACAATGAAAGTCAGGAAATTGTATGCTTGTGCTTCAAGCGCAAAGCCTTTAAAAGGAACACAACATGTTGACAGACAGATAGTTAGACAGACAGACAGACAGACAGACGTATAGATAGACAGTTAGATAGACGGACAGCAGATTGGATAAAAGTAAGTGGACAGAGTAGGGAGAAACTATTTGGCCTGGTCTTTTTCTCGTTCCCATCGTCGTCTCATTGGGCAGCTGCACGTGCCAGGAGCATGGACAGAGTGATGAAGACATAGACTCGGACTCAGGCTCGGAGTGTTTGGAGTGTGATGCCAGAGAATAAAGTTTGTGCAAATTTCTGGAACAAGAATGGTCAATCGTGCCAACACATGTCCAGTAGACGCTGTCTACATATGTATACGTATGTATGTACATGTTGATGTGTCTTTCCATGTAGATGAGAAGATACCATACGCATCTCATGACGCTGTCACAACAAGTTTCTTCTGCTGCTCCTGCTCCTGGCGGTCGGGGAAAGAGAACAAGCATTAATTCAACTGAAGGTCATGGCATAGAGTTCGTCAGTAGCAAATTGAGAGGGTGAGGTGAAGCCTAAGCGAAGTCAAGAATTGAGGTTGCGAATGGGGATTCCGGTCGTCAACGCTCTCTTACCCTCTTATTCTCTCTCTCTTTCTCTCTCTCTCCAACTCCCACTTCATTTCGCAACAATAACATAAAAATTTGTTGTTGTAAATCTGCTGAGGCAGTTTGTGCGTAAGGGTGGTTGAGTTTAATAGCTACTCACATATACATACACACACACAAAAACACACACACTCTTAACTACAGCCCTGTACACGTAATCTGTTGTGTAATGTCTTTAGTTGTGTCAACTGCGCTGCGTGTTCTGGCACTACAGCAACTTGTGGGGCCGGAAAGAGATGTGAAGGGGTCCTATTGGGGAGGGTAGACTCTGGACAAGGCATAGCCAATGTACGTTGCAAAAACAGATTCTGAGTGAGTGCGAAAAATGGATTCATGCTGAGTTCTCTCGCAGTCCCCCCTCGGGCGCCACACACACAAAAGTTGAACTTTTGAAACAGCATTTAGATAAATTTCCCCAGAGAGCTGGCCAAAGCGTTGGGCAACAAAAAAACAGCTCCAACAAAATAGCTGAAAGAATGATGTAGTTGTTACAACAACAATAATAACAATGTGATACTCCAATTGCAGTCTTGTGTGTGTTACATTTACACAGTTAGCTTCTGATATTGAGTAAACAACTTTCAATATTGTTTGTTAAATAGAAAACAAATGTGGAAATTAAGTTTTTTGTTTCAAAAAATGTTGTTAAAAATCGATTCAATAAATTACATTTGCAGTAAAATTGTTTTGAATTGTATTGTTTCCATTTTATTTAATTGTTTGTGTTGTTGTGTTTAATCTATAGTCGGCTAATCAGAAGTGCCAAATCAATTTAGCTAGCTGTCAAATTTGATTAGAAAATCAATTAAAATTTTATAATTATTAAATATGTATTCGAAATTAGCCCAAAGCAATTATTTGTTAATCAACTATTCGTAATTATAGCCATAGCTTTGTTTCGTTTGAATAATAGATCTTAATTAATGTAAATGACCTCTACAAATTTAGCAAATATGAATTCAATCGATGAGCATTCATTCATTCTCTTGATAAGCATATTTTAAAATCATTGGCGTGTCCTTAATATTTGTTGCTTTAATTAAATTGCCAAATTGCATATTTCTCCCTATCAAAGGGATTTAGCCTCGTCTAATTTTGTGTAGTGCATTTGCAATATTTTATTGTGTACAATTTTTTTTTTTTTTTGAAAATATTAAAAATATATTTCCAAAAACAAATCTAGCATTATTCATTGGCACTGTATTTTTCAATGATAATAATAATAGAGTAGCTAATGACATTATTTGATAAGATGACTTTCCTTGCTTCAAAGTATTTTCACGCTATTGAATTCCCATTTGCTCTGTAATAAAAACGAATTCCGACATATTGTCGGGAACGCCTTTAAAACTCAAACTAATTGATTGAACTTTCAGTTAGTTTTCAGTTTGTTGCGCAAACTGTATTTAACTTCTGTGAAATTGCCGAAATGTGAGCTCTTCCAACTGAACTGTTGCATTTGTCTGTGCCGCAGATAATTCAACTGCCATATACCTAGACACTTTTCAATAGTTTAAGGAGGGAAAGGAACTAAGACCGAGAGAAAGAGAGAGAGAGAATTCGACATGATGTCGCTCAGTTGGAATAAGTAAGAGCTGCTCAATTTGTGTGCTCAACTATGTACTTGGTGGTTTAGTCATTAAGCTATTATGGGTGTAATGGAACTGGTTGTTTTGATGGTACGAGTATTTCGTATTTCGTTCTGACAAGGAAAAGGAAAACCAATGACACGTGCGGGACGGAAGAGGTGAAAGGAGCACAAAACAGCAGCAAATTGAGTAACATTTGTGGCATTTTGGCATTTCGTTAGCTGCTGGTAGAAAGTTGAACAGCTCGAAAATTTCATGAAGGCAAATGTCAGGTCATTAATATTCAAACCGTAAAACCCCACATTCCGGCACTCATGAAACTGTTTCGACTATTCCGTAAAAGCAGTAACAAAACCAACAAACACAACAGCTCAATGTGGGCGACCGGCGAATAATATTTAATTAGAGAATTGTTTAGACAAACTTTTTAATTACGTTCATCGTAATAAATATGTGTATGTGTGTGAGTGTTTGGGTTATCTTTTGGTATGTGCGTGTGTGTGCATGTGTGTGTGTGTGAGATATTAAGCGACCCGCATAAATCTTCAGATGCGGTTGGGGCTTCAAATTTTTCGTGAAAAATGCACGCTCGACTGCCTCGCTCCTCGTGCAAGGCCCACTTGTCTGTGTCCTGTGCCCCTTCCCCTCCCAAAGGATGCCTGCCCCTTGGCACTCATTTCCTTCCTCGCAATCCCTTTCCACTGACAGCCTGACATTCTGACAGCCTGGACGATCTGTGACCGTCAGCTGTATAAATTTTAAGCGACAGCAACATTAAAGTCAACATTTTGCCAGTGGCCTACATTCGAGGCGTGGCATCTGCTCACAGTTTCGGGCGGAGGAGGGAGAGGAGCAGAGAAGCAGTTGCTGGAGCGGTTACAGTAACTGCTACCGATACGGCTGCAGCTGCAACTGGCAACTGGCCGTGTCCTTTCAGCACTGCACACTTTGCCTCCGCTTGCGTCTTTCACTTTCACTGACATTCTGTTGCGTTGCTCACACACACACACGCATACCTACTTACATCATGCGTGTGTGTGAGTGTGCTTATGCATATGAGTTGCCAGTAACGTGTGGAAAATTATGAAGATGAATCTCTGTTGGCTTTTTTTTTTATTTGGCGCACAGCAACAGAAAGCATATAAAAATAGCAAAAAATCGTGAGCAGCTCAAAGAGCGACACTCTGGACAAACAGACAGACGAACTGGTGAACAGAACGACAGCCACTTGCTGGCCAACCGATGCTGCTGGCAGACAGCGAAATGAACAGAAATTTTATGAAAAATTATCCAGCAAATTCAACGGAAATGTTGAAAAATATAAGATATCTTAATATGAAGAGGAACCAAAGTTTGAATTCCAAACTTGTGGTGAGAGCCGGAAAAGTAGAATTTGGATTCAATAATAAATATTTGCTAGAATAAGTAACAAGTAAAATCCAGTAGAACAAATAATTAAATAATCTATTTGCATTTAATCTAACTTTTATAATTACGAGTACCAGAGTGCGGTATGAGAATTTAATTTAGTTAGTCAATTTATCTGTGCAGTTCTTTTCAATTCTTTCCAATTCTTTCCAATCATTTATTTTACTAAAAATGTCATACATGTGTTGACGGACACAGCTTCCTCTGATACTTAGTTTTCTGTCTGATTACTATCTACAATTTAAGTCAATTGTTCTGTTTTAATTGTATTTGATATCGACAGTGAAAACAGTAGTCATGTTCAATAAGATACAAGGACCTGAATGCATTTAGTTATATGTATGTATATGTTGTGGCGTTGAATACAAATTGCATTGGCAGTGGGTTTAAATGGGGGCAGCATTGGCATGTGGCATGTGGCAAGGCCAATTGGGGGCACTAAGTCCGCAAATGGCGTAACTTGAGATAATTAATTGAGCGCAAAACTAAACACGAAAGCAGCAAAAGCAATTATCTACAATAACAATGAAGGACGCACACATGCATGGAAGCTGACCACGACTTACACAGACACACACACACAATCACACCAAACACACACACACAGACAATCCCTAACAACGATATAACTAAGTAGAGAGAATCAGTTGGCATTTAGCAGTCGAATATAATTCGATTCTCTATTAACGGAACATTAAAAATCCTGATTGCCGTTTGTTTCATTCCAGATAAAATCACCCCGCACACAGATACTCCCACAGATACCACACTAATACACAAATAGAAGGCAACGAATCCAAAGGATGAAATCCAACCCGAAACTTGGCCAAAACAGACAGATGTTGCCGTTGTTGTTGGTGCTTTAACTGCTGAGTGGCTCCAGGAAAAACACAACTTAAGTGAGTGAGTGGGACGAATTGTGAAAGAACTGGCAAAAAGGACTTGAAGCATGGCAAACAGCCAACGGTTATTTATTACGCAGCGCAAGAAAAGCTCATAAAAATAAATGAAATGAAAAGCCAAGTGAAACAAACAAACAAATGCATCATCGACTCAAATTAAAAACATTTCGATATATAGTATAAATAAAACGAGTGAATATGCAAAAATCAAGTGTGAATACATTCTGAAATCAAATTGGCAATAAAATCCAAAACCGTCCCACATAAATCGCCGTATATTGCCATTTCAATAAACAATATCTAATATAACTTTTATGTGCCCAAACACTGTTTTCTGGAGAAGTAAACAAATATAAAATTGTCATCGTTGGCAGATTCCGGATTAAAAAACTAACCGAATAGATCTTCGCGGGTTGCGTATACGCCACATGCGCCCTAGTATCACTACGTAAAGTAATTGTGCAGTTTCAGCAAAGAATCCGAAAAAGAAATAAACGATTTTAGGGAGGTGTTAAATGCGTTTACACATTTGGGACGCGGCAATTGCCGCCACCTTCGCTGCATCGGAATACGAGTGAAAGTGCCGAGACTCGCATTATTTCTGCGTAGGTGAACATTTATCGCTCTGAGGGCGCACAGCATGCGCTTGTGGAAAAATCGATCCAAAATGCGAATTGCCACTATTGGCGTGGTGCCCACCGCACACCAGCACCGCCCACAACTGATACAGTTGATTATCGGCGGCATTCTCTATTTGACAATTGGTAAGTTTTAAAACCTTTATAAAGTAATTACATAATTAGAAATTCCATTTTAGTGAAAACTATCTGAAGTCCACAGAAATCTCTTTCACCTGAATTTGACGTAAGTTTATATGAAATTTACGTCATTTTTCAGCTGAAAGAGATTTCTGTGGCACCCCAGTATATTAAATTAAACAGTTCAGACAATTAAATCTAAAATAATATAATACTAAAACATTATAATCGAAATCATAAGTATTCGCTACGGTTTAAAAATGTCTTTCAAAAAGAAAAAAGTCTTTTTTCTAACTATGAATTGGCAATTTCAATTATTGAATGGTTAATTGTTAAAAGGAAACGTTCGATTTAATTACACCAGATGATAACCGGATAGATATTTTGCCATTTCCACAGTTATCCATGAATTATTCACTAGAAGCCAAACTTCGTTTGCAATCTGAGTCGTTCTCTAGTTAGCTAAGTGACATTTAGTCTGTGCTTTGAATGGCCCAACAAATTGACGATATTTTCATTTCAACGAGAGCCTTAACTGCCAGATGTGTATTGTAGTACATCTGTACACGTGTGTAGCTGGAACATGAATTAAAAATGAATGACTATCTGCCTGATGCTGATGCTGTTGTTACATGTATGTCGACTGCAGTCCTCAGAGGACTCAGCCAGCTGTTGTCATGCAACTCTGAATGCTGAAATTCACAAATTTACAATTGTTAGCATTGCATTTCAATTACAGACGCGACTATTTCAAAAAATACAACAACAAAAATTTCAGTATGAGTTTCAATCAATATTTATTGTACAAATGTGAACTAAGATATGATCAGGGATCGTATTAAAGAGGAATCAAGAATGGACTCTATTAATTTTTATCAAAAGTCTGGTAAAGATATGTGAATGAGATATACTGCTGCAATGGGTTCGCAGTTGACAACATAAATTCGTTATTGTGCAACGCGCAACACGTATACGCCCCGTGTGCATCGAGCTGTCACCTGTTTTTCAATGATTGCATTTGCCACGTACACTTATGCAAATATGTACTCATATGCACTCGTTTGTGCACTTAATGTCAAAACAGTTAACTCACTTAGTCGAGTGGAGAGGCTGACAAAGCGAGTATTGTGCGGTTTCCCTCATGTAATTTCGTGAATTGAATCACAGATCCTTTTGCAAATTTTCATATCACTTGAAGCGCAAATTGCATTGTCAATGGCAAATGACGGAAATTATCCTTAAGCACAGCTATAACAGACAGCCATAATGATAGTGGAATGCTAAAATCAGTTGCTTAGTTCAGATTCAAATTCTTGGCTCAAAGCCCAGTGTGGAAACGGTGGAAAGAAAAAAAAGAATTTAATACAAAAATGCTCGTCTGCTTTTGCTCAATTTCTGTTATAATAAGCTATTAGCGTACTTTTTGTCGTCGCCACAGACAGGTAGAATCCCTTCTAATGGTAAAGAAGCGGAAAGGCAAAACATGAAAACATAACTCATGGGGCCGCAAAAGAAAATGTTAAATTGGAATTAACCAGTCATAAGCGGAGCAATGCAAACTTTAAACCAAGGCAAATGAGCAGACAAATATACCGCAAAAAAAATGAAAAGTTTGAAAAAAGTAGAAATAAGTTCAACCAACTGATTGGAGGCCATAAAAGTATTGCAATGGAATTTAAGTTCCAACTAGATTATTTTTCTTGTGTTGTGCAAGAGTAAAACTTACAGTTGACCCAACTACAAAGATTTGTAGGTACTTTTAAAATATTATTGTGTATTGATTTTCTCTGACTGTGTGTGGCTGCAAGTCTCTTGTTGCTGACTTTACTCTACTCTTCGTTTCTCCCCAGGCTGCCAGGGCAAGTTGGCCCAGTCTCAGTGACTTTACGCCGGCTTTTGCTGCTGGTCGGGCGTAAGATTGATTTATTTGCCATTTCGTTTGGAGCTTCGTTTTATTTTTAAACATTATTCATAACTTTTTCATGCGCTGCGGCTTTGTTGTAATTTATTTCCAAGAAGCGTAAAATAAATTGGCCGAAATTTGTTAGCATTTAAAAATGATTTGCATTCGGTCAGAACTTTGCTCTTTCTTTCTATGTCTCTCTCCCCCCATTGACTCTCTCCTTCTCTCCGATGTATCTCTTCTTTAAATTGGTTTTGAATTGAACTGCTCCATTAACTGCTGTAGCTATGGAGAAATTAAAACTTTGGAACACTTAAGTACTCTAAAAGCGCACAAAATGTACATATATGAGCGTCTGCGTTGGTGTGTGTATGTGAATATTTGTGTATTGTATATCACGTATACGCAAGATAGACTGACAAAGGTTGCGGCTAGTAGCCCCATTCGTGTTCGCATATAAATTATGGCAATAAAAATAAAATCAACAACATTAGCTTTGGTTTTTTTCTTGACTGCGCTTTACTTATAATTTTTTCTTTTATTTTGTATTGTTGACAAGCGTTTCACTTTCCTTTTTTAGTTTGGGACATTATTTTTCTGCTTTCATTTCCGTCTGTTTGGTTTTATTGCAGTTTTCGGCTGTCCCTATTCCTAGCTCCCTTCACTTCCCTTTCTTTCTCAATGTTGATACACTTACTGTTCTGTGCGCTCACATTTTTTCCGCCGAAATAAATAAAAAAAATTCGTTCCAGTTCCGTTTGCCATTTTCACGAATTTTCCTTCTGCAGCATAGAAAGAATCTCGTGCCCGTTGCCTTTTGCTACTTTAGATTTTCGAGAGTTTATCCATTGCGTTCGCGGATTTTCCCACGACACCCAATGAATACGGACAAAAAACAAAACAATGAAATGAAAAATTATAGCTGACACCTTTTATCCCCCTCCCCATTGGTGCGTCCTGCTTTCTGACTGTAAATGTGTTTTTGCCATCAATTTTTATTGCGAGCAGAGTGTATCAATAAATTTAACAGCAAAATTCTGACTTAAAAGCAAAACTGCATCAGTTGCTCCCTCACCTTCCTTTGTCGCTTTTCCTGCCCCTCATGGGCCACTGAATTGCTTTATGACATTTAAGTTGACGTAAAATTCTCCCTCCCTATTTGTTTTGAATTGTTGCTCAATTTACATTCAATGATATCGTCTTAAACGAGTTCGTATACGGGTATTCAACAATTTTGAGTAGACTTTAATTTAGAGTATTCAGGGATAATTCGACGAGTAGGTCACAAACAAAACAAATCCACTTATCTTTTGCATTCTGAATAGACAACAGAAATACCATAAATAAAAATCAATATGGTTTATATCAATATTAATGAAGCTGCAACTCAGCACAAACTCACTGCCAAGAGATGGGGTGTAAAAAAGAGTGTTGACAGCTGCTTTTATTCACCTGTCAGACACAGAAGCCGCTAAACTGTTGATAAGCCGAAGACAGGGCCGGCAACAGTGTGTCAGGATGTGTGGTCCATCCCTAGCAGCTATGCATCCGGCTATCTGAGTTAACCAGGAGGGTTTGTCCGTGCCATCAATTCCAGAGAGCCAAGCTGGAGACAAGTCCTGTGACAGCACAGCCAATAAAAATCCTTCACAATCATTTATCAATAAGTTTCAGGACAGGGCGGTGATAGAACGCCCACAACAAAAGACTGAATCCCAAGGGTTGGAGTGTTCTATTCGAGACTCAAGATATGAGAATGTGTAAAAATTATAGAAATATCAAATTGCCATCTATAAGCCCTGCAGAAAATACTTATATCTCTTTCTATATAAGTGTTCGAACTCGAAGCGATTGCTGGAAAAACTTTATGGAGCAATGCCGTGGGCTGATATATGTCTAGATGGACTCTGTCAGTTTCTGTACAAGCGATTACATATGACAAAAAAATAAATTATATTAGAGTTGAGTTTTGTGTGAAAGCAGCTGTTGAAACCAATCTACAATATTGACAACGGAATTGATTTAATCCCGTCCGAAAAATTACTTCTAAATTGCTACTTTTAATCGGCTTACATAATGATATTTAATTACAATTTAATTATAAATAATTTGTTGCTTAATGTTTCACAATAAACACAAAATAATACTTTTGTTAATATTTAAGCTTTAGCTGAAATACATACATCGTTTGTTTAAGTACGAATCGTGCTCTTAAACCAATATAAACATATGCCCAAATAAATTCTAAATGTTTTTAATTAGCCAGAAATTGAATACTTTGTAATCATGCTCTAAAGTGAACTTTTAATAGGCTTAAAATTAAATTTCAAAAGGTGTAATTGCTGCCCAAGCATATGTAAATATTTGTTTAAATTAGTTCAATGATTTTGCGGCTTTTCTCTTATTATCTTACAATCAAAATGCAATAATATTTTCTTTGCTTTGACCAAGGGTAACTTGAAATGCGCAAGTCTTTCACTTATTTTTCTGCCTGAAATTGTGCTAAAAATAGATAACTATTCAAAATGGATGACTGACAGATGCATGAGTATCTCTTGCGTCTTAGTAAAAAAAAAAAATTGAGTTTGCCGCAGACACTGATAAAAATATTTAATTAATTTTTATTTTTGCTGCCTGTCTGGGCTTTTGGCTTTTGACGGGCCTTTTAGCATAAAGTGGAGCGAAAATGTAATTCAATTTCAGCGAGTAACAATGACAGCATAACAAAAGCAGGGAGAGATATGGGAGGGAATAGTAGGTGGGATATGGAGGACCCACTGCAGCTGACAGTTCCATTCGGAACAAGTGTCTCTGAGAGTTATTTTGCTGTCGCCTTACTTTGTTTACAACGATCCTGAAGCGGCTAGCGTCCTTTGCAAGGCAAATGAGTGCGAAGTGCCACACCCAAACCAGAATCAGAATCAGGACCAGAGCCAAAGCCAGATTCGAGCTCTCAAACAATATCTGATAAGCTGCATCATACATTTGCATACTTCCGGCAATTTGTTTTTGTGCGAGCCAAACGAATCGAGACAAATGCAATAAGCGTACGAGTACAGCAAAAAACAACAGCAAAAAGAAAAGAGCAAAAGCGAAAGCAAAAAGAAATATTAAATGACACGAGGCATAAAGATAAAACCGAACGAGTGGGTGCATTGCCGCATCCTGCTGCATGTCCTGCATGTCCCTGCATTTGCAGGCAAAACACATAACGGAGCACGAGCTCCGGCTCGCATTGTGCATTCAAATTACGCTGCCGCATTGTTCGCTTTCCTTCCGCAGCAGCTCCACTATTTCAGATGCTCCCAAAACTCGAGCTGAAACTCCACCCAACTGCGCGTTGTTTATTTACGTCGCTTGCCATTTGTTGTGCGTCGCCTCTTCCCCAGTTCTCGTTCTCTAATAACCTGTTCCTCCAGCGACCCCACAGTAGTTTTTAAAAATATTGCTAGCCATAAATTTGGCGACACGAGACGCAACTGCACAGACAACAACAACAACCATCGAGAACTGCATTTGTACACTCACAAATTTCAGCATTTGTTTAGAAACTCCAAACGCGCCATTAAATATCAACTTGCCCACAAAGAAGTGCAGTTCCTAGCAGCTCCCTTAATGTTAAGTAAGTACCGGTTGTTACATTTAGCGTCCAAGTTATTGGTTAAGTAACATGTGTACTTGCAAGCTCTAACGTTTTAGCCATATATCAGAGCTTTCAGATAAAACTTAAGACATTCCTGAATAACTATTTGGGATTTTCAGAAATATTATTTTAGTTTTAAGATAATTTCAAATAAAATTGAAGAAATGTATAACTTTTTTTGAATGTTCTTATAGAAAGCAAACGAATTGATTGCTAAATGATTCCTTTATAAAATATCTATCAGGCGCATTTGGCACTGAATAAACAAAATAAAAAAAAATTATGCCTAAGAGTAAATATATGCAAAGACTGGAATTTCAGCTGGCAAATCATAGTATTGTTTTCGCCTTTAGGAAAGAATATTACACCACGTTTTTTCTATTTTCAACACCATGCGACATGCAACGATAACAGAGGGCACCAAAGTTATTACAAATTGAAACGGCAAATACTCAAATAGAAATATGCTCAAATGGAAACCTCTAATAAAAAAAGACATTTCCATTACTGCGATTAAATCGCCGGGTAGCCACATAAATAGAAGGAAGGACAAAGACAGAGAGAAATATATAGAGAGAGAGAAAAGAAAGAGAATGTGGCGTTGCAGGATTTGGTTTGTAGTCCTTCCACATCAACGCCGACGAGTGCGAGGATAGGATAAAACTGGATACGGTTTTGCTATTACTTCAATTGTTATTGTTTATATTCATTGGATGCGGGTGCTATGGATGCTGCTGTCCATTACAGCGAACATTTTATGTACAACAAAAACAGAAGAAGAATTTGATATGGGCGAGCAGTCGAAATCAAAATATTTGCCATAAAATATTTTTGCTTTTGATGTATATTTTTATGGCGTACGATATTAGGCTGACATAATTATCAATCTTTACGGCCAGCTGAAATGGCTGTCATAAAATAAATCATGGCCAAAAGATAGGAGCGAACGAATGTAAGACAGGATAACGTTGCGTATGCGCAATGTATTGAATGAAATTCCAACGCCAAAGGATTCTCCATCAAACACGCTCACATGCTGATCAAATTAGCCATTCCGAACCATTTGGTGGGCAATATTAGCAGCAGATATATTCATGCCGATTGTCAGTGGGTGCACGGGGCGTATGAGTGTTGCCGACTCACAAATGCTCAAACTGGCGTAGCCCTGACGCTGCAACTGTGTGAATGCAGCTGGGTGAGTGTTTTGTGGTTTGGTTTGGCCTCGCCCGGGGTGGGGCCGCTGTCAATGACGATGTACCAATGGCTGAGGTGGGTGGTGGGTGGTGCGGGTCTATTTCTATTGGCACTCCCGCACAGCACAGCACCACATGGCAGCCCTCAGCCCTCTCAGTGCCACTCTGGCGCTGTGGCACTGTGGTGCAGCCAGGACGCGTGTCGGAGCATCTCAGTTGGAAAATGGGTGACAATTCATGACAGAGCAATGCGCGTAATTTGCATATATGGTCGGATGGTCTGGCAGTCTGATAGTCCGACGGTTGGGCCACTCGTTGGCTCCACTGGTCGTTGGCGCTCCCAGGTTGCTCTTTTTGCCAGGCCGCAAAAATTCTCTTGTGAATTCGTTACCCGTTTCGACTTTAACTTGACATACACACCCACACCCAGCCACACACAAATCCACACACACATCCAGCCAAGGACATTATGCAAAAATTCATTTTCAGTGCATTTTAGCATCAGAATAAAAAGAAAACTCGTTCGAATTTTAAATGCAAATGACACCCAAAGGAGGTTGAGTGTTGTCCACAGCAAGAGCTGGCCAAGAGGAGCTGGCGGATGTAGTTAGTGAGCTTTGACAAAGTCAAGCACACAAATTGTGGCTCGAACTGGTAGATTAAAAACAAAATTAGTTTTCTTTTAATAACCCAAATGCAGCATGGTAAAATCAGTTAGTTCGAGCCGTTTCAAACCAGATAAGCCATAGTGGCTAGTGGTTTTGGTATTTGTGGAAATTGCAATCGATAAGAGAATTGCACTGGAGAACACTTAAAAGCCATAGAGGGAATTTACGAAAAACAAAATAAATATTTTGAATATCATTACCTTATTGCCGAAATGAAATTATTCGGAATATTTAGCTTGACAGTCAAACTGAATTGGTTTCAAAATATAACATAATATGCAAATATTTCACATGTATGCCAACAGAATATATTTGTGAACTTTGGTTGGACTTTTTATAACATATTTAAGAAAAAGTCAAGTTTTAAGTTTATTTTCCAACTTCACTTTTTTATAATAAAAAATCCTGAGAGAACTTAAATTAAAGCTTTAGTTAATTGCCGTACAAAATATAATAAATTATACTTAATTTTTCATGCGACTGCAACTGAAGTATATTTTTTAAGCTGGTAAAAAGGTTGGGAGCTGTAGGAATATTTGAAATACTATGAGTTGTAAGGTGTAGAGAATTGCACGCAGAAATTCCCGAAGACCCGCTGAAAAAATCGGGATAATGGGACTCTTTCACTCACAGCTCCGACCACTTGTGAGAGGGAAACAAATAAGCAGCATAAATGCAGGCGGCTTTCTTTTATTCATTTTATTTGCTGGCAAACAATGTGAAATACTTGCGGTCTGAGTATGAGACCAAAAAAGGCAGAAACTATGCTATGAAAGCCGGATATGCTGGTCGTAGTTGATGCTGGCTTTGAAATCTATAAGTAAACATAATGGCCACCCGCGGCGAACAATAATACCAACCCAAGGCTGCAGGAAGCAGCCAACCAGTGTTCCATTTTCTAAGAATTGGCGAAAAGAGTAAAAACCCAAGAACTTCAGGAAAGAAACAACAAAAGCAACAGCTAGGCAGCTGCTGTTTCTGCTGCTCTTACTGTGGCCGCAGTCGATTCATGAGTGCAGGAAATGCTTTATGAGTTGGTCGACGTTTCCTCTGCTCCATAAACAGTGAGCAGGAGAATTGAAATTTCACTCCCAGTGACTCCCTGTCGAGTCTGGCAACAAAGCTACCAAAATTCATAATCAAAACAGGAGCGAGTCTTGACTCGTTTTGCGCCTCCACTCCACATTTCCTTCCTTTCCAAGTGCAGCTCTTTCTCATCGTCCAAGACGGCGCACAGCCAAAATGGCGTCGACTTTGACTGAATACAGCAGCCAAAGGCTCTAACTGCTCATAATTTATGCTAACGGCAATTTAAACTTCGCCCGTTATTTATTAAAGCCGCGTAAAGCTCCCTGCACACCCTTTTGCCCAGGCATTGTAAGTCACGCTTTCTATTGAAACCGGCAACTAAAGAAGCTTCTGCACAGTGGGCACGACATTTAAGTCGAGTACTCAAAGGCTGAAACTGATTTGTAGAAATCTAGTTAAAACAACACAATATGAGCTGTTAGACTAATTAAAGTATATTTTTTTATTACAAAATATATTGATACTTAATTTCATTAATTTATAAGCAGCTTTTAATAAAAGCTGATTGATACTTAAAATGGATTATGGATAATTATATTGAATGATACACAAAGCGAAGAATACATTTATAGGATATTAACTTGATCCGACTACATACTTTTTAGTTTAATAAAATATTTTAAAATAAAAATTGATGAGAAGATGGAAAAATATCCAGATATTTAGCTAGCAGAAATGTAGACTGATAGAATGGCTGAAGTGAAGATTCATGGAAATGTTGCTGAGTTGAATAGATAAAAAATATACGGTTATTGAATGAATCAATCGAATCTCTAGTACAAAATGCCATTGCTTAAAATAAGATCTACTGTTTCCCAATTCAATCAGACATAATGAGTTTGTTTTAAAACAGCAGATGTTCAAATAAAGAAAATGTGCAAATTGCAGTTTTTAGACTTATTTGCTTAACCTTTTCCCACTGTTTGTTATTGGCAGCCAGATGGAGCAGCATTTGGCTACTGTCTGTTGCCAAAAACTGACCCAAATTTACAACCCGACAGCGGGAACTGTGCTCTGTCTGCCTCTGCCTTTACCTCTGCCAGACTCAGATGCTTGTTTGCTTGCTGTCCGTCCCTCTGTCCGTCAGTAGGTCGGTCGGTTGGTCGGTCAGTCTGGCAGTCAGAGTGTCGCACAGTGCCATCAAATTGTTGCTGCCACAGAGCAAAGGCAGACCGAGCTGGGGCAAGTATGTTGAGTGTGTTGTGTGTATTTTGGTTTGGTTTGGGCCATCTCTGGCACGTTCCATCCCAGCAGTTTGAGTGAGTCACCGTCACCGTCACCAACGCCATCGCCGTCGCCATCGCCATCGCGAGCTTTGGCTTCAACATCGTTGCCTGCAGTCGAGTTAAGTGTTTTATATTTTCGTTTAGCAGCTGAAAGTTGCATCCTTTGCCCGAGCTGACGCTGATGTTGAAGCTGAAGCTGAAGCTGACTCTCCTGCACTAACTGCTGCTGGCTGCGTTGTTTTTATGCAAAAGTTAAAAGGCAGTTTTGTTGTTCCATCAACAACAAGAGCAACAACATCAACACACACACATACGCACACACACACACACTCAGCCACAATATGAAGCTATGACGCTTTTACTTTGCCATTGCAGTTTAAAGCGCTTTCGGCTGAGATTCAGCTGCAGTTTTATTGGTAAATTGGACAGATTGAGGTAAAGTGATATTAATGTTGATGCTGCTGAGGTGAACCCAACTACGAGTAGTAGTATAACAGGAAACTGAGCGAAAACTCTATAAAAAAGTTCACATGCAGTTAAATAAATTTGTCAGCACTTTACTTTTTTTTCGAAGCACTCACGAGACAAAGTTTATCTTTTAGTATCTTGGGTTTAAGTAAATTAGTTTGTGAGCTTTCTTCCCTTCACAAGTTTAAATCACAGCAATGAGAAAAAAAAGCTGCTCAGATAAAATTACTAGATTGAATTTAAGGATTTCTCTCGAGTGTCAGTCATTATTTTCCATATGTCGACAACTTTGCATGCGTTCTGTACTCACAAGTATCTGTAAAATGCATTTGCAGCAATTATCTTTGAGTTATTTGCGTGACAGTCGACAGATAGTAAAGCAGTCCCCATAATTGACATAAAAAACAATTCCATTTATTTTCATTTTCCTTTTTTTTTTTCGCAAAACGTGTTTAGAGCGCGCTACATTTTACTTCATGCATGCCCCCGGACTGTACTCGTAGCTGCATCATTATGTGGCATAAAAAATATAAACTGCTCTCAAATGAAATTTCAGCTGCTATCAACAAATTGCGCTACTTTGCAGGTTAACTGCAGCGGAACAGACAAGGTGTCCGTGACGTGGCGAGACGAGAGACCAACTAGCAACAACAGCAACAACAACAAAGCAACAGTGACAGGCAACAAGCAACAACCATCAAGCAACAACAGCAACTTCACTTCATGTGCATGACTTGCAACAAAGCGAGTTTCTCTGCTTGTGGGTGGTCATATCTGTATATGAGTGAAAGTGTGTGAGTGTGAAAGTGTGTATGTGTGTGTGTATGTGAGTGTGTGTATGTGCAGTTGATTGCTGACTGTTAGTGTATAAGGGGTTGCAGAGGCAGGGGCTCCGTTAAAAGCTCCGAGTTTACGACGTGTTGGAATTTTTATGCTTTTTAAAGTATTTGCAGAGCATCCGGCAATGTTGTCGCTTCTGACTCCTGACAGCGGAACAGGGGCAGCATTTGCAGCGGGTAGTGAAATGGGGTGTGGAGAGGGTGTAGGGAGGGGCAGGACATGGTCCGGATGCTGTGCAGTGCCCGTAAAACTGTATTAAGCATAGAAAACTAAGTTATGCGATGTAGCGTTGAGTTACGGCCAAAAGGCGGTCGAATACGTGTGAACATCGCATGCCCACATTACCATAAAACAACAAATATGTGTACACTATTTGACTATTAGTCTACTCGCATGGGAAACTAAAGGGTATGAAAGACTGGAATAAATCTACTCAGATCTTTTGAATTTTTCCTCTGTTGTTTCGCATTGATCGAATTTCAAATTCATATGGAGAGTTAAGAGTGTCTGAGAAATACATTTAATATTCCGGAGTTTGCTTCCCACACAACTGTCACAATATTGACACAACTTGCGAATAAATTTTGTAGCTACAGGGTATGATATGCATACGCGTTGGCAGTGGGGTTTCTATGAACTTTATGATCAGAAGATGGAGAGGAGACTTTTCAGAATACGAGCGGCTTGAATGACACGTTGCGGAAGTTGTGGCTTAGTTAAAATGTGTGTGAAAAGACGACGGTCGACAGTCGACAGTCACAGTTGACAGTTTATGTCCGTAGTGTATGCTGAGCTTAGCTCAAAAATACGCCAACTTGTTTGCTCAAAAGGCATAAAACATAAAAATACTACCTCAATCCTCCCTTCAAATGGGAGTCGAGTGGAGTGGAGTGGAGAGGTGCGTGCTTTTATGTCACCATTACCGCATCATAAAATCCTTTTTGTGTTGAACTAATGATGGATGAATGTAGCCACAGGTGGAGATTTACACCTACACCTACATAGCTGTACTCGCATTGTGTTGTGAGTGCGGAGTGAGTGTTGTGTGAGTGCTGTGGTATTATGTCTGTATCTAGAGCACTCACGTCAGTGTCCATTAGGAAATTACATAACGCTTAGCTGAGCTCAGCTAATTTGCCAAACAACAACAACAAAATATGTGCATGTTGCAAATGCAAAATATTCCATTTCATTCATTCATTATCAAATGCATTATGCGGATTTGGCAAAGTTTGTTAATTCCACGAACAGTACAACAATTTGTTTACCTCTCACAAATTGAAATCTAATGTTAGACCACGTTTTATTTGGACATTTGCAACATGTTTTGCGGTAATGCTGCGAAATTAACGTGGCATTCCATAAATAATACATAATTTTACATACTCCTACAATTAGGGAAGCAACATTTTCCAAATTATTAAATTTTCACTCAGGCATTAACTTGAATAATAAATTAAAGCTAAAGGCAATCTTTTAATCACACATATTACTCGCAACACAATTTAGTTTAAATTCATTAATGAGTTCCATTATGCTCTGAGTATAATTGGATCTCATATCAGTAGGTCTCGAAATCAATCCAATGTTAATCGCTAAAACTTTGAAATAGCTATGAAGACTTAAAGTTAAATTGGTAATGCTGTGTTAAACATGTAAAATTTCGATTAAAACTACAGATCCTAAGTTAAATATAGATATACATAGGTTCTTAAGAAAGTAATGAAATGCTAACAATTAATACTTTTAAATAGTTATTCATATTTTGTATCTGGATATCAATAAGCTCGCTTTAATCATTAATAACTAGGGGTAAAAGCCACTGTCAAATGTATATATTACAACAATAAATGCAACTCGAGCCAAGCCATGCAAAAGGAATTAAAGTTGGCAAATCTGTTTGCATGCTCGTATGCGGTTAAGGCTGACAAATTTAGCTGGCAAGCGATAAACACATAATTTGTTGCATAATTAATAAATAAATAGAATAATAAATGGATTGAAACAAAGTGACAAATGCAGAATACGTGCTAATCGATGCTTCAAATGCATTTCTGATGGACACTCTCTCATCCTCAGTGTGAAGCGCACAAATTGCGAGGCCACAGACTATTAGGGTTTATTAAGCGTGATCTAATGGCTGTCAGAATACAACTGTTTTTGTCAGAATGTTGTTGCTGTTTTTGCGCCTGTTCGCTTTTTTATCTGCTTGTGGTTTTTCCGGTGCTTCAACATTAATATTTATTTATTTATTCAGTTAGTTTTGTAGTGAAATGAGTCAAATGCAGTCGGACTTGCAATATGTTGTCGTAATATAAACCCAAACATTGGTCGTCACGTTTATCTAAAGCATAATTAAAATTTGGTTTACACAATAAATAAAAATAGTTTGTGAGTGGTATTTATTTATGAATGTATACATTTACCAAATATCAAATATTTATGGCAACTCCAGGCAACAAATATGCCAACTGATTTTTTCTGATTTCTGAATAAAACACAAAGATATAGATACAGATACGTCCAACTGCTGTGAGTGGCATTCGTTTGAATAAATTCAATATGAATAAATTGGTTATTATGCATGATATATGACGCAAATTTAGGTATTTAAGCATGAGCCAAACTTCATATAGATTGGGACGATTAATTTATTTTATTCTATCAAACTTTGTGGCTATTTTTATGATTTTTTATTTTTTAATTCATTCATGATATAGAAAATACTTATATAATATGTTACTTCCTGGCCAATCTTAAGATTTAAGCCCTTGATTTCTTTCGTTTCTTTCAAATTTTTGGTTACCCTTGCCACTTCTCCTTGAACAGATAAATTTGCCGTTCTACAACAAAGCTGAAATAAACTGAAATCAAGGTACACACGTATTGAGATTGAGTGAACTACGATAACGAGCTACCTCAAAAGGGCCGTGCAATGCCACGCCTCAAGTACACAGTTGAACTGACTTAGTAGAGTACATAGTCAAGAGTAGAGGTTCGAGCAGAGTAAGGGAGACGGAGAGGAGAAAGCAGTCTAAATTGGATTTGCCATGTTACATGGTGTAAACATACGCAAAGTACACAAACATGAAGACACTTTTTTTGCGTTCTTTTCTGATCAAGAATGGAATCTAAAGCAGGCGTTGGATGATGATATGCAAATAGGTTTCTGGACCCATCTATCTACAGTAAATGGTGTGCACATTGATAGGTTTCCAATATTTCTGACTGTATATGGGCATTAAATGGAGCAACCTTATGAATTAGAAACGAGTACAGTAAAAAGTCGATATCTAGGGTAATTAAAACTGGGTGGGGAGACACTTACAGAGTGAGATAGAGAGGAAGATAGAAATGTGAGCTTTTTTCACAAAGCAACTCGCATAATTGCTGCCTTCCGGCCTTTGGAAAACTCATTTCCGGTTTGTCTGCCCTGCTGTGCGACGCGACGCAGCAGAATGTAAATTGTCTGCCAATTTGTCGCTAGTCAATAAATGTGACTGTATGTGTGTTTTTCTAACATTAATTAACCCTAATTAAGTTCGCTGTAGCTGGACTCTGGTGCACAGTTGCCGCACAGCTGACTGCGAAAGTATCTGTATCTGCAACAGTCGCCAGTGTCTGTATCTGTATCTTTATATGCACAGAGTTGGCCGGAAAATGCTTTTGGGCATTTTCCAGTGAAATTGTTAAGCAACTGCCGCAGAATGTCGAAGGTAGTTACTTAGTTAGTGCTAAGAAAAGTCTGCGGGCAATTTTGCGACATTTAACAAGCATTTATTTAAACTTTTGCTTGGCTTTCTTTGCTCTGTCTCCCTCTCTCTCTCAATCCATCTCTTTCTCTGGGCATGTGTATGTATGTGTGTGTTCATCTGCAATGTAGAATGTTTAATTAAAGTATGCAAAGTTGTGTCAGCTGCCGCTGACTGCAGCAGCTGTAAATAACATCCGGTTATGCGAATTCGAGTCTCTCTCAGACTCTTGTAGTTAGTTGTCATCGTTGGCTTTGTGCGTATCCCCCAAAAAGCTTGTAAGTATTTTCTGCTGCTCATCTTTCTCACTGTGTGTGTGTGTTTTTCGTGTTGTGTTTCCCCAACGTGTGTGTGTGTGTGTACTTTGTTGTCGTGTAGCGGCCCTGTCATGTTGCTGAAATTGATATTTTAATTAATTTTCAGTACACAAAGTTTTGTTTACTAATTCACATAACTTTTAAATGACCAACTTATACCTGCCTGAGCCAAAGCAACACAAAATATTTCGACTTGTACTTGTTTTAACATCCTGCCAACAGCAGCTCCTCTTACCACAACAACAAACTGAACAAACAATGCAATGTCTAAGACTTAAAAAAAATACAGGATATAAAACGTTTTCGTAAGAAAGTAAGCTTCAATCTTTTAATTTATTAAATCCAAATCCAGAGCTTATTAGAGGAACTTTCCTGAAAAGAACTTATCCCTTATCAAATGTAATAGTCGTCTTATTAACTTCCAAGATAAGTATGATAGATTTTTTGTTTAGGTTTAATGACTTAAAATTTTCGAGTTTTATATTTATTCTTCGTAACCATTCCGAGAATTTAGAAGAGAAAAACTTAGAAGTTATTAGAGTTAGTAAAAATCATATTGTAATAATTTAGTGTGGATGTTTTAAATCAATTCTCTAACGGGTTATAACGAATCTATAGTAGGACTTGTACGCTCCAGATATATAGTAGTTTAAGCGGATGACGATCGGTGGGTTAGCCGCACTTTGATCCACAGCACGGACCGCAAGGTCCACAGGGTCCACAGGGTCCACAGCACGGACCGCAAGGTCCACAGGGTCCACCGCAAGGACCACAACACGGACTGCAGCACGGACTGTAACACGGTCCACATTGTTCACATGGTCCACAAGGTCCACACGGTCCACAAGGTCCACACGGTCCACACGATCCACAAGGTCCACAAGGTCCGCAAGGTCCACACGGTCCACAACAACTGCCACAACATGGACCGCAGCAGCCTCCACAGCTACCGCAGCCACCACAGCCCCCACAACCACCGCAGCCACCACAACCACCAGAACCACCGCAGCCCCCGCAGCAGCCACCGCAGCATGCAGGCGGGCAGCACGGTCCACATTTACCACAGCTTCCACTGCAACATGGATTGCAACAGCTACAACTACAGCATGAACAGCAAGGGCTGCAACAGGGGCTGCAGCAAGGGCTACAGCAGGGTTGACAGCAAGGGCTGCAGCAGGGCTGACAGCAGGGCTGACACATTGGCAGGTAGCAGGGCTGACAACAGGAGCCGGAACTACACATCTTCAATTCGTAAGCTACAAACGAGCATCTTTTATGATGGCTTTCAAATCAACTTAAACGTTATATCTCTTACCTTCAACCCGTTAGAGAATTGAGTACGACCTTCGAATTTTGCGAGTTTTAAAAATAAAACTCAAAACAAATTTTGAGCATTAAATTTCATGTTGCTGTATTTTTGAAAGACACCTTGATTTTAATATGCAAAACTCAAGTTTTAATGCTTTAAATTAAATAATATTAAATGAAACAAATTGATATTAAATAAGTAGCAGACTCTTAATTCTATTATGCATTCACAATGAGTTTATCAAGTACTGAAAAAGAAACAAATGATAAGCAACAATTAAGGATCTGATAATGATAATGAAATTTTCTCGGAGAGAAGATTGAATATTCCTTGATTCGTCGTAAAATTCATCATTGAAATTAAAGAATCATCATCCCACTTTGAAAATACGCAGGTTGCATAGCCATGAATCAATTTTAGATCGCATTTAAGTTTCCAAATCGCCGTATCCAAATCGTCTGTATTTTCTTGCACTTAACGTCTTTAAATTCTGCACGAATTTCGTGCCCTCCCTCTTCCTGCATAATTGCCAGTTTCATAGTGGAAACTGCAAACGTCACAAATTTTAGCCAGTGGCACAATTCAAGCAAAAGCTGAACAGAGCCTAGGAAAATTGTTTGAGTGCGAGCTGGCCCAGGGGCAGGACAAATCATGGCGTGCTTTGACAAATCACACACTGCGCCTGTCGCTCAACCGAGAACCGGGAGCCCGCATTGTTGACTCCACTCCACTCTACTCCAACCCCTTCTCCCTTCCCCACTTGTCCCTTGTCGCTTTCCCCGTGCAACCTGCGAGGCTCTCAAGCTTTCGTCACTGACAATTGAACGGCTTTGATCTTTTCAACGCGTCTCCAATTTTTGCCTGTCGATAGCAATGACAGTGTGTCTGTGTGTGTGTGTGTAAGTGGGTGTGTTGCCGCCAGCTGTTTTTGTGTCTGTGTTGTGTGTGTTTGTGTGTGTGGATGTTATGTAGGCACTCGTGCGTAAATTCGTCAGCGAGGCAAAGAGGCGACTGTAGAACATTGCGATAGGGCGATGGCTGTGGCATTGGTTGCATGAAACCTTTTGTCAATTTCGTTGCTTCCACTTTTGTGGCTCTGCCACACACTGTCACTGACAGAGCGTTCCTGCCAAAGGCTGAAGAGCAGAAAAAAAAAGAAATACGCAAAGATGAAATGATTGCTGATTTCTGGTACAGACGAGGACACGACTCCCCTCTCTTCAATCCGCTGGCTGTCAGCCTTCCAGGCGTATGGCAAACACATCCGTTGACTCCATCATGTCAAGCCTCGACCCCTCCCAAAACTCTAACCTGACTGACTGACGCTAACCGTCACCGTTTCCATCAAAAGGTCGTCGCAATTAAACTGACGTACGAGTTGTCAAACTCGCAATCATTCGCCGTTTTAATTGGAGCAAAAACTCCGATCAAATCGTTTGTCCACAGGGCAACAGAATTTAGCTTTTTTGGAGCTCTCATATTGTGGGAAAGCTCCTTTACGTTTATGTATGTTGTTCATTAAAATTTTAAATCCTTAGAAAATTCAGAGTACAAGAATACATTTTCATCTGTCACTCAACTTAGTTAATTCTAATTACGACTATAATTTAAATGATAGCATAAATTAATTTGAAAAATATTCGTGACTCTTCTTAGTTAAAGTAATTGAACGAAAATATGTTGTGCAAAATCAAAAAAATTTAAATGTATATTAAAAGCAACGTTTAGATTCTGATCAGCTTTTTTAAAGTGCATTTTTATTCAAATCGAGTTAAATAAATAAATTTGTATGCACAATAGTTATCGCATATTTTTAATCTTTTGAAATACTATTTTCTGTAATCCTATTTTTAACAGTCCATCTAGTGGTGTACGAGAAGAGTTTGTAGGCACTATGAGTCAGTCATTCAATCTCACAACTGTTCAGTTCTTAACAAAAAGTCATATTCATTAATTGAATCCAAAATTTGTAATATCAACATTTTTTTATTCTAAGAAATTCAAATGGTAAGCTTTCGCTATTGTAGTCAACTTCTGCATATACAGTCGAACTTCCCTAACTCGAATCACCATTATCCACGAAAAAAGTTCGAGTTAGGGAGACTTCGAGTTAGGGAAGTAGATCGTATGAAAATTGCCTAGTATTGCCACTCGATTTTGTTCGAGTTAAAGAGACTTCGAGTTAGGGAAGTTCGAGTTAGGGAAGTTCGACTGTATGTATATGGTTCAATAATTTCAACTTTGTCTACAGGATATCTTTCCGTCAATAAATCGATGCTTGTTCAAGTGCTCCGATTTATTTAAGCTGTACCTCAATGCACAGCTTAAAAACCCCAATCACAGAATTCGCAATTAAAAAAATATAAAAAACTAAGGTACAAATAAATATTTTTCTACTTTTTTTTCGTTTTGAATAGTTCAAAAATTGCATTTCCAGCTGGATGGGCATTTGGGTCAGTGCAAAACAGATCCCGTTTCCAATTGCCAGTAATCGAAGCATCAAAAAGTTGATGCGCGCGTTTTCAATTTTAGCAAACGTTCATTTCAAATCGCAGCTTAAAATAAAAAAAAAACACAAAAAGGAAATCAAGTGAAACTGTCAGTGACAGGCGACGGGCATCAAGTGACAAATGCGTCAAAGCCAAAGTTGGCAACAAAGTCTCGTTTAGAGGCCAGGGGCATTATGAAAAAATGATGTTTTACCGAGAAGATGCGTTCTGTGCAGTCATCAGGCAGACATAAAGTCAACCAAATCAAATCGAAACGCGCAAAAATCAATGGAAATTTGGTCGGAGAACTTAGGGAAAGAGGAGGAGGTTTGTTGGGCGTTTTAGCTTTCGGAGAAATTGCTGGTTAATTGGCGATTCAGCAAATATCATGCGTAGCAGCTGCCATTGCCAATGGGCCTGACCCCTGACCCCTTCACTCCGCTGAACGAGTCACCCGCATGACCCACCAGCTCCACCACCAGGGAGTTGAGTGTGCGTAGCGCCAAGTCATCGGCTGTGGTGACGCCGCAAACAACAATCAATTTTAATGAACGCCATTCATTAAAAAAAGCGCGAAAATCACAACACCACTGGCAAAGCGAGTGGTGCGTTGCTCTGTGGATAGGTCTCGATATGATGCAAGTGATGGTGGTGGTGCTGGTGGTGGTGGTTGCTGAGTGGTGACGACTCGTAGCAGCCACTTAAACGCCGTTGATTAATTCGAAACCAAAAACTGACAGTCGCCACCAAACAAAAGCAGACACGCCATGTGCCGTCACCTGCAGCTGCCTGTTATGCGAGTGTGTGTGAGTGTGTGTGAAGGTGTGGAAGGTCCTCATGTCTGACTTCGCGGTTTAGCTGTTAGCTCGCGCTGCGGGTTCTGTGTGAATATGCGTCATGCGCATATTTGCCACATCGTCAATTAATGTTGTTATATTATTGTTGTTGATTTTGATGTTGATGTTGTCGTCGTTGGAGGTTGGTAAAGGTGGTTGATGGGGTGCAAATCCCACCGGCCTCAGTTTGTCAATCTAAAAAGCCACATGAAACGAAGTGCGAAATTATTTAATCATTTATGTCAAAATGATAAACATAGTAGGTGAGAGGTATGTTTTTAACAAGGCAAATATGCCTTTTGGTTTTGTTTTTATTTATGCAAGAAATTATTTTAAAAAAGCAAACTACAATTTTAATTTTTTTTTAAGAATTTTATGACCAATTCGAAGCAAACCAAATCATACGTTGAAGATTCATGTGTAGAGCATACAAAATTTAATGACTGTTCTGCTCCTAAAATTGTTTGACAAGTTGCTTAGTAGATAAATAATTATATCTTGCAGTCATTAACAACCAAATGTTTAATAATAAGATAGCTAAAGTTTTGCTGCCTCAGCTTTAATAAGTCAAACTTAAGCAGCCCTTTGGCTTATACATATATTTCTCCTACTACACACCTTTGAGTCTCACGTGTGCCATGTACGTGACAGAAGCTTTGCCGAATCGTAGCTCAAATTGCCATTTCGATTAACACGAAAACAACTTTCTTTTTTCTGTGGCCAAATCAATTTCAGCATCACATCCCCAGTCGACAACAGCAACGGCAACAGCAGCAGCAGCAGCCACAGCACCCGCCAGTTTCGATGAGAACGGCATGGACACATCATCATCCTCATCTTCGTCCCTATCGTCATCCTCTTCGTCATCGTCCTTAGCGTCAGCTTCTGTCGCGGCAGCGGCAGCGTTTATGGCGGCTCAGGGCTCGTCTTTAATGCCCGAGGTCGGCGCCCTGATGGCGAGTGGAGTCCTCGTGGAGCCCTATCTGGATGGCTTTGCCACATCGAATGTGACCACACAGATCGGCACCCACGCGTATCTGCCCTGTCGGGTAAGCTCAGTATTTATCAACCCTTACCCTAATCAGTCGTCCTATTATTGGACTGCTTATGCGGCACAAATAAGTAGAAATACTTATAATATCTAGTTTTTGTTTATTTGATTTTTATTACTTTTGTTGTATTTATTTTCTGTAGCTTTGCGTGCTCAGACTATGCGTGCATGTTTTTCTTTGTAATTATTATTATTTTCACCCTCGATGGTCCCGTTCTCCCCCCGCTTCCCCCATTCCCCGTATTTGCCCACTTGCTCGCTAACGATTAACATCCCACCCATAGGAAACACATTAAATTTTATTGCGCAAATATTTGCGAAGCAACTCGAGGCTCTCGGCCATGAGGTGTGACCGCATCGTGTATTTAACACAAAGCTGAAAAACAAATGCCACCAAATTATGGCCCCGGGGCTTGGCAAGGGGGCAACAGGGTCGATTTCTGTTTGCGCAGGTGTTTAAAGGTCAACTCTGACTGACCGGCAGCTACGAGTACGGCCGGCAAACATGCAAATTGTTTGCTTAGAAGTTGTAAATATTGTATTGCGCCCACCGAAAACCGAAATTAAATTTCAACAAATTAGTTTTATGGCATTACGTGACTGTTGCTCTCTCTTTCTCTCTCTCTCTCTCTCTCTCCTAATTCGGCAAATGATATAATATCCCTGGAGAACTTTAAAGTGAGGCTCACGTAAAGCAATTCAAAGTGGATTCCCAACTGTATTTCAGTGAACAAATTGAAAATAAAACTTTGCTTTAGTCACTGGCGTGTAGTAAAATATTAATTATAAGAGAACATTGCATTTAATGACAAGGAAAACATTTTATTTACAATATTTGCTCTGATAATGTTTTAGTCACTTATGTGTGAAAAAAGAGATGCTGTATCTGTATTTCACATACTAGAATCAGTTTTCAAGGCATCGATCTATAGAGCTAATTATCACACCCCAGTCAAATTTATATGTAGAGCAAAGCAAATTGGCATTCTCTTGGAGTCCAGAACAAACAACAGGCTCAGTAATTGGCAGAGCTGAGAAACATTCAAATTCTTTTGTGGCTCGAACACAAATTGTGGCCTCATTGCCATTTATCGTATGGCAGGCAGCTGCCTCAAATGAGAAATATTTAATGCATGTCGCCCTACGTTGAAATTTTCCATTTCCAAAATGGAACAATGTTAATTTTGCGTTGTCATGGTCAATTAATGGTCAATTTCAACGACAGTTGCCTACAATCGCCCGCTCCAGAGTGAAAAGGAGAAGTGAGGAGGGGCTCGCATCTGAATGTTTGTCAATTACGAGTACTCGTAGTCGTACTCGCTTTCATACCCGTTCCTTTCTGTCCACTGTCTACTGTCCACTGACACTGCTGCAACTGGCATTCCATGCAGCCCTTTGTCCATCTGCTATTTTAAGTGCCACAGTTGAGCGACGACTTGCCTGATGCCTCCATTCCATGTACATGTCGATGCCATGCGAAAAGCCTGTCGCAGGCACACAGATAGTCAAAGTAGAACTGACCGAATGGAGCTCTTTTCAAAATTGGTCTCACTTGTCCCTTGCCATGTTGACGTGAAGGACGTCGAGCATCCTTTTGACTGCGTTTCAGGTAGCAATTGGCTTATTTAAAGTATTCTTGCTCCACAACTCTTGCTCGGACTCTGTGCCGTACGGAAATTACAGAATGTATTAAATTAGAGAATATCTGGTGCTGCCGTACTATAATTAAATCTGACACATGCAACGAGTGCCTAATGAGAACATTGCGACAGAGTGGCGACAAACCGGCGTATTTAATGGATCAACTGCCAGTGATGAGAGAGAGAGGGAAGGGTAAGAAGAGGAGAATCTGCGACCAAGTGTTGCATATACAAAATAATTTCCATGTAAATGTGAATACCACAATGCACTCACATACAAGTGTGTGTGTGTGTGTATCTCTGTGTGCGGCACAGTCTAAATGCATTTTAGATTTACTAACTACGACACATTTCGATTATATTAGGTAGAGGAGTGTGCGTGTGTGTGTGTTTCTGCTTGATAGGTTTCATGTTCATTTTGGTATTTAATTACATTTCAATTTTGTTTCGTAGTGTTTGCAAAAGCATTGCATACATTTTGGCGCAGTAATTTGCACTCGGCTCATCTGTGGTCACTTTGGTGTGCTCCTTTTGACCTTCTTTGATCCCTGACCTCCACTCACTTGTTGATTATTTAATTTGAGACCCCAAAATTGTCATTGCCCGAGGCTATGGTCTTAAATAATTTATTTAAATTTTTACTTCTCAGGTTAAACAACTTGGCAACAAATCCGTGTCCTGGATTCGACTACGGGATGGACACATACTCACAGTCGACAGGTAATTAATTAATTAAATTTATAGCAGACAATTTGACAAACATTCTGGTATTTTAATGGCTTTTTAAATGAAAATCAATGTAATTGCTTACATTTAATTATAACAAGTTTGAGCTTATGCACTGGGTATTGCAATATTCATTGCAGTCGGCAAAATCATAATAATTGTATGATTATTACTAATGGTAATATATGCAAACATATGTTCAAAACTGCAGAACAATCCGCTTATAAATTATCGATGTGAGCAGATGATTCCCAAGAAACTGCAATTGCTTAGTAATTATTCTATCCAATAGATACACAGAATCGAGATACGCAGAAAAGATACGCAAAAGCTTAAGCTGACAAAGGACACTCAAGCAAGCTTTTTGAGCAGTCTGTTACATCCTCGTGGCACGAAAACAATTTACTTGAAAATGAATTAAGTGGGCCAAGTGGCAACATGTATTTCAATTTCGATCTGCGTGTCCAATAACAAGCTAACCATTCCGCCAGGTGGCTTCTACCTGTACATGCAACCAGTTCTCTGTCCGTCTGTCGAGTGTCCTTTTGATCTCACGAATGTGTGTTTGTGGCATGCCAAGTGGAAACTCAAGACTGCAATTTCATTGCATTTTTGTAAAGTGTAGAAAGAAAACTTTACTTGAAAGTGTCTCCCATTTTCGTGCTTTCTTTTAGCGAACGTTGCCATTTTCTGTTGCAACGAGGATGGAGGGGCAAGGATTTCCAGCTTATTACTTTGATAGAAAAGTAGAATCAATGAACCTTTCACATTAGATAAGGCGACTGCCTGTTTGTCTGCCAAACGGATGAATGGCTGGCCCGAATGAATAACTGTCCGCACCGGGGACAACTGCAGCCGAAGGTGCAGCAGCTACTACTAGTACTAGTATCCAGAGTTCAGGTTCTGGACGATGATGCTGCACAGAGTACGATTGAAATTAAGCTTATAGTGTCTTTACTGATTGCTTCCTGTGTAGTCTGCCTTCCTGCACAGCCACTTCCGCTCTCGTTCTCTTTCTCGTCGTAACTGTCTCTGTCTCTGTCGTTGTCGTTGTCGTCGGTTGAATGTGTGCGTGTCCTTTCCTGCTCCAATGTCTCCAATGTCTTATGTCACATTTATCTAGAAAGTTTTCTTATTCAGCTCCGCAACGAAAGATGTCCTCCACATCACACATAATGGAAATAGATTTCAAAAACTTTTAGCTACTGAACGTTGCACAGTCCAGTGTCTATAGGTATGGGTATGGGTCTTGGCATGTGCTCGAGTATTGTATTATATAATAGCTCAAATGATGTGTTTACACTATCATATAAATGTCACGTGCTTGGCGCCCTTTTGTTTGCCCGTTGGACACACAACCCTTTGAATTTATAGCCCCGCTCACACAATAGATTATTTCTGTTTGCACTTGGCCTAAAGTGCGGCCAAGACAGGACACATACATACACACATACATATGTATGTCTGACACACGTCCTGTACTTGCACTGTCCACTCCATGGGCTAGGTAATTACGTCAGGTGTAGCTGATGTCTACTTGTTATCTATTATCTTTGCACCTGGGATGCGTGTCATTTATTACGAAAGAAAGCACTCAGATCAACCCTCAACTCCTTAGTAAATTCTATATACGTATGTAGATTACAGCTATGCAAATATTTAACTTTGACAGTTGACAAGACGATTCGCATTAAGGATTAGAATGCTAGACAAAATTGTCTGTATTAAGGATTATAAAAAGGGGTTTTATCTTCAGACAGATTTGGATGTTTCATGATATACTTAGAAGTAAGAAGACAGTATTTTTATCTTGTTTTCCGAGAAAGGAGTTATGCTATAGAAATTATAAGTGAGTTACAGAGTTATTTCAAATTTTGCAGAATTTAAGAGACAACATTTCTCAGCTAGACATAAAAGTTTGAGTTTTCGGGAATTAAAGTGTAAAGTAGTAAAATTTGTTGTATTTTTAAATTTAAAATTGTTATTTTCCAATCTCCGATTTATCTTTCTATATCCTTGAGATGAATTTGTTTCTATGTCGCTAAATCGATATCACTTCACTCAACAATTTAATAACCAAACTCGCAAAAAAAAAACAAATTTAAGCATCATAAAGGATATCATATGTACATATTTACTATTTTAATAGAACGATTTTTTTTTTTAGGTTTTTTCTTTTTATTAATATTAAATCAAATGCTTCTGAGGAAACATCTTATTCTTTAGGGCGCAGAACAAAGGCAGGATGGAAGCTTATGTTGGGACGGTTCACATCCTGACACTTGCTTCGAAAAAAATATGGTCAACGGCAAAAGAAATGCATAGATACAGAAGGCTGAGAAGGGGAACGGAATGCTCTGAGAACTATGGAAAGTAATGTGGGAAAAAGTCAACGAAACAGAGCGAAACTTAAAAATGAGATGAAAATTATAAAGTAACTACAAAATCTGGATAAGAAATACGGCAAAAACTCATGAGTTGGAGTAGAAGTTGAAGCAGAATAAGGAGTGGGGAGTGGAGAGTGAGCTTAGCAAAAAAGGGGGACACAAAGGAAATGGCAAAAGTCATAAAATGCCGAGTTTTACGAGTGCAAAACGCAAGGGTCTAATCTGGGTTTAGTATCAAAACTTGTTAGTGCCAGGAGGAGGAGAAGGAGACAAGAAGGGGATGAGAAGGTCGAAGGTGGACAGGGGAAGGTTCGCCTAATAAGCAATGTCATTGCATGTGTAGGAAGAGTGGGCGTGGCATGGGCAGCTTTAGTTGCTGCACTTTCAACTGGAGACGGAAGGATTTTTGCACTTTGTGCAAATGGCAGAGGAAAATTTCGAAGCGGGCGTCGCATAAAAATATCGCAACAATAACATTAAATGAAACTTATTTCAGCTTGCTTCACTCAGTGGGTGGCATGGACCCTCACCCGCTCACCCACTCATTTGCATGAGGCCACTTGCCACTGTTGTTGTTATTGTTGTTGCAACAGTTCATACACAACTTTGTGGTCGACTCTGGCAGAAAGGATCTCGAGAAGAGGGTGAATGCTGGGTTGTGGAGCTGTTTAAATGCCGCAACTAAATAACTCTGAGTGTCCTTTGAGTGGCCATTAGCAGCGAAGCTTAGCGAGTAAGTGGGCCCGTTTTTATTGCCACTACTGTTGTTGGCTTTGTTCCGGCCACTTACGAGTGTTGTGCTGCACTCTCCCAGAAATGCCTTCCTCATTGCAAACGCACAAGTTGAAATATTCACTACCATCCCATTTGAGATCTTTAACCCACAATCCTTTCATCCATTTTAATCTGGAAATAATTGCGAAACTTTCATTGAGCTTTTGACAGACATTTGATTCTGTTAGGAATTTATACTCAAGATAGTACATTATATAGTAATTCTATATATTAAATTCTTTTAAAATTAAACTTTAAATTATTCTATTCAATTTGTACAATAATTGCTAACTCTTTTTCCAGAGCTGTCTTCATTGCTGATCAGCGTTTCCTGGCGCTGAAACAGCCGGACAAGTACTGGACTCTGCAGATTAAATATGTGCAGGCGCGCGATGCTGGCACCTACGAGTGTCAGGTCTCCACGGAGCCGAAAGTGAGCGCGCGTGTCCAGCTGCAAGTTGTTGGTAAGTCGCGGCCAGGGACCAGGACAAGGACAAGGACGTGAGTCTGGTCCTTGTTCAGCTACGAGGCCAAAGCACATGAAGTGCCTGCAATTAATGCTTAATGTCAAAGGTCAAGTGGCTATAATACCCACACACACACACACATACTTTATAGGATAAACATACACATCCATGAAAGCAGAGCATGCATATGTAAAAACTTTTCAGTCAGACTGTATAAGGGGAAGGAAAATTTGCATAAAACTTCCATGTGGTCGCTTTGCTCTTGCTTTGGCAATTGCTCACAAAAATTGCATTCAAATTGTGGCTTGTGCAGCATTTTCATTGAAAAACATCTGAAAACTCTGGCTGACCAGCATAAAGAAAATTTTGCTTAAGCTTTAGCAAAAGTTCTTTTTTTTTAACGAGAAAACTTTTTCCATGTGTTCGTAGTCGGTTTGCTAAGGCACAATCCTTAGACTCTGGCTAAACCGAGTTAATTAAATTTCATATTTGCACACAAAATGCACCCACAAACACAATGCACACACACGCTCACCCAAGTACATGAACTATCACACACAAATGACCAATGCACTTTGGGCCATGAGTTAAGCACAAGGCTTCAATTAAGCATAATTGAAAGAAAATGTTGATCATTGTAGTTGGATATTATAGGTAAATGATTGATATAAGTAGAATATAATCCTAAGACTTTGATCATGAGTATAAGAGACTTTAGAGAAAAGAAAGTTACATGTAGTAAATGAGATGCCACCAAAGGTGCGAGTAGCGATAACACTCGGTAAGGAGCTGCCAAAAGTGATTTTCGCATATCCTGTTGAGTTAATTTGTATGCTAAGCACTCAAGTGATGTATATGTGCGTGTGTGTCTGTGTGCGTGAAACTAAGCCATGCCAAACAGCAGGACGCTACTGTAGCGCCGAGTGCCAAGCATCGACAGTGGCGTCCAACAGGTTGTCAAACGAATGGCAAACTCGTGCCAAATGCTCGTTGGGAAGAGTGGTAATCAGGGCAAAAAGGGCAAGGAGCGGGAAAGAAGGGGATCGCCATGAAGGGAAAATTATGTATGCGCGGCCACATTTTGCGTTAATCTAACGTCAAGTCGAAGCATAAAGGATTTCTATGCGTTGCCATCGAGAATTCGAATACAATAGATTTTTGGGACGCAGCCTCACTTCTTTGTGTCCGTTGGCCTGCAGGCGTTTCTTCATTTCCATTTTCGAGGTTTTTCTTGGCCAGGAACAGCATGGCCATTATTTGCAGTCATTTGGCACTGCGCCGCCAACTCGAGGTCCCATGTCCAACTTTGGCTTTGTCTGTTGTATTGGTATTGGAAATGGAGGGGCTGAAGCTGAAGATGGAGGTGCAGCTGGAGCTAAAGAAGGAGCTGGAGCTGGCGAGGTAGCTGGTAGTGGTGTTCAGTTGACTGCCATAACCATTATCGGCAGCACCTAGTTTCCCTTTGGCGCCCTTTCCGTTCCCACTCTTACATATTCCATTCGCAGCTTCCTTTTCCTTTCTTATTTTTGTGATTTTGTGCCCTGCTATGTAATTTGTATTTATTGCATCGTTTTGTCTGTGCAAACGACTAAAACTCCCTTTGCATGTTGTCGATTCTCGCCTTCTCGCCTCTGTGCACTGTCTTCGATGTCCTGCTTTGTGTGGTGGTCATGTTACCAGCCATCACCACGGTTCCTGTGCCCAATGCCAATGTATTTTATGTTAGGCTCTGCTTCTACTTCTGCCTCTGCCTCTGTTTCTGTTTCTGCATCTGTCTGATGCTTGATTTCTGAGCCCCCTTGGCCATTGCTCGTTGGGGTAATGGGATCGTAGTTTTCGGTCAATTTGTTATGCCAATGCGTGCGTCCATGTTGTGTTAGTGTGTGTGCGTTTGTGTGTGTGGTGGGTATGTGAATTTGTATTTATTTTCCTTTTTGTGTTGTCGGTTAAAACGTCAGTTCCTCTGGTATTGGTTCATTTACTTAATGTTCTTCTGCACAATGGAAGGAAACGCTAAAAGTAGCAAATGGAAATGGAATAAATGCTTCAGTTATCGGCCAGAAAATCTCAGTATTCTCTACAATTTTCACCTGTTAGCAGGAGAGCAAAGTTCAGCTCAGTAAAGCCACATATCTTCAATCTAAATTTAAATTTCAATACTTGAAAGCTTTTCCCGAAATAATCAATTTTCGCCCATTGTCAGTCGAACGACCACCGAAATGAATGAATTTATTTTTTTCTGCATCATTGAACGACAAACTAGATTTGGTTTTATGAGATTTGTTTTCTTCTCGTCTCGTTTGATTTTGTTCGCTGTCTTTTCCCTCTCCCTTTCATTCTGCTCCTCTGCGCGATTCTCATTCATTTACAGGATTGGGCTGTGCTCGTCTGCTTATTTAATTTGCTGCTAATCTTGTATAGTCAAAACCAATTTTTTGTGTTTTTTTTTTGGTTGGTGGGAGCGAGGAAGACACTTTTCCTTCTGGACGGTTTTCCTTTGGCGCTTTCGGTTTTATCTCGCCATCAAAAGTGACAATTTCGCAGTGATGTTTATACGCAGCCTCTGCACCCGGGGTGCACATTTGAAACTTAACTAATTTTCCTAAAAGCATTTCGCCATAAACCCAATTAATTTAAGTTGCCCTCATTTGCGTCACACTATTCCCAAACCCCTTCTCCTTTTCTCACGGTCCACTCACCGCATTCACCATTGAATTAGCTGAAATTGTGGTTACCGCTTTGCAAACTTTTTGTCTTTTTAGTTAAAGTTTGTGTGAATTTCTTTCATAGAATGTCATATGAGACATATGTATGTATATTCTAACATACAATATACATTTTACTATGTATAGTAAACGAATCCAATTTTAGATCAGTAAGGAACGCTTTCAGTTTCTCTTAATTCACTAAAAATTTTGAATATGTTTAGGGTCAATAAAGTATCTATTCTTTTCTTTACATTTATTTTAAGATTATTTTCATACGCTTGTATATGACATGCTTAAAATTGCTTTCTTTTATTTATATATTATTAAAGCAGGAAGATGCCATCAAAATGTCTTTAAAACCCATTTAAATATTTAACAATTTATTGTTTCGAATCTCTATGGAATGTATAGAACTTTTTCAAAACAAATTTCCAATTTATGTTGCCTGCCTGGGAGTGAAATAAGTTTCGTTTTGTTTTTTCAACAAAGAAAAAATTGGCAAATAAATGGAGTGCGGCAGCTAAGCTAGGGACATGGCCAACACTGAGATGGCCGAAAGAGGAGGGGCTAGAGGTATTAGCTAATAACATTGCATACGCTTTTTGGAGCCGCGTGCATCTCTAGTCAAGCAACTGGAAAACTAACATGCACAACATGACGATTTTGACAAGCTGACACAGTTTGGTGTCAAACCAAACGCGAAGAGCTCCCAATACCCACACACACACACACATACACATACTTGTGCAAATTCTCAGCACACTCTCATTTGGTGCAGAGTTTTGTGTGTGTAACAGCAGGGAAAACCCGGCGTATACGTGATTTTGTCGAATGTGAAAGCGCACGTCGCACATTGGTGCGGGGTCGAGTGATGTGCGAATGTGTGTGCCAGCAATTTCAACTTTCGTTCATGTATTTTTTATTTTTATATAGGTTCTCGCATTTTGACACAACTTGTAACTTGTAAATTGTAACTGTAACTTGCCACTGACTGAGGCATAGTTCGTTATGCAAGTGCGTGTCTGTCGGGCTAGCAGGGTGTTGGAATCAGTAAGTGAAAAATTGAAAAGTGGATTTTCCCAGTGCCTGTGCTCTGCTTTGCTCCTCTCTGCTCTGCGCACGACCCCAAAAGGTGCGCAGATTTACGTGTGCGACGTGACTAGCAGCTGTTAATTCAATAGATTAGCGCCAATGTCACAATTTCACAGAGACACGCGCCGCGTTTCCCATCGACTTTCCGTCATCATCATCATCATAATCATAATCATCATAGCTGTGAACATTATCACGATATATGTACGTATGTTTTGGCTTCTCTTTGCAGTTCCTCGCACCGAAATTCTGGGTGAGCCCGATCGCTATGTCAAGGCTGGCAGCAATGTCGTCCTGCGCTGCATTGTGCGCGGCGCCTTGGAGCCTCCGACGTTCATCATGTGGTACCACGGCGCCGAGCAGCTGGCCGCCGACTCGCGTCGCCATCGCACACAGTTGGATCCGAATCTGCCGGAGGCAAATGGCGAGGGACAGAGCACGGTGAGTCAGTCAGTCAGTCAGTCCGTTCGATTGTTCCCTTGTTCGTTCGTTTTAATTTAATTACACTTGATTTCAAATTGCGCCTTGTTGTTCGTGTGCTCACGTCCGTGTGCCGTATCCTGCGTATCCTGTATGCCTCGGCGTCTCCTGCCTGCCTGCCTGCCTTCCACCGCTGTCTGTCTGTCTACTTCAGAAAATTACAATACTCGTACTGTTTCAAACAGGTCTCATTTATGTCGCATTTCAGTTACCAAATTGCCGGAAAATAAGTTCGTGCCGCGCCCCAAAAAGTCTAGCAAGTCTGGCAAAGTCTTTTAGCCAAATATTCATAATATCTGGAAATTAGAGCTGGTCATTGCAAACGTGCCACAAGCACACGATAAATATTTAGTTTACGTGTCACAGACATGTATAAATGAAGTTGTCTCTGCCCTTGCCTCTTTGTTGTTATTTATCTTTATCTTTTTGCTTAAGTTCTCAAAAGTTTTCTGGAATTTTGGCCAAAAAAGCACCTCAGTTGACATTTTCCACTTCTATTTTTCACGCATATCTATAAAAATTTGACTGCATTTCAGATCGGCTCATTAATCATCGAGTCAGCCAAGAAGCGTGACAATGGCAATTACACTTGTAGCCCCTCAAACAGTCCCAGTGCGACGGTAACGCTCAACATTATAAATGGTAAGTTCTCCCACACATACATGAATACAACATCTGCTTTATTTGAAGACAGAAACAATAATATTTTGAGGTTTATGCGATTATGTTCTATTAATCAAAATACTAATTTGAAAAGATTAAGCTTTAGCAAACTGTTTAAATAAAAAAAGGAATAATAAAAATTTTAATTTAATGAGAACCCCAGTAATCTTTTAAAGGAATGGGAAACATATTATTGCAAAAATTTGCATAAGCTGAAAGTTAAATGAATTAATTCTGCAAATCCCTTTCCTAGATTAAAACGTATATTATTTGCAATTATAAATAATTTATAAATTATAAATTGAACAATTGTTTTTAAAAGTTAAATAAGTAATAGTCATAAATTAATCAATTTGTAATTGTTTATCGTTACAGGAGAATCATCTGCCTCGGCGGTTACGTCATCAGCTCCTACAACTCGGGCGTATACTTTATGCATTTTGGGATTACTTCTGAGTGTCATTGTCATTGGGGTCGGCCACAGTACATGACATGTTGAGGCTGAGAAAAAGCGGAAGCTGATTTAATGGAAACTAAGCATAGAAGCAGATCCATTGGTTAAAGTAAGCAAATTTACTCGGCCAACAAAAATTATATATAACTTAAAGAAAACAAAAAAGAAAAACAAAACAAGCAAATTTATAAGATTAAAGTTAAAATAATATTACGTCATATTTAATATAATGGACTACATGTTGTAAACTAGTTGGTTTTATCCTCTAGCTTATATTCTTAAAAAAAAGAATTAAAGAAGCACGGATTAACTGCAGTAACAACAGATATTGTGCAATGCAAAGATTGCGAACGAATCCAACTAATTGTAAGTTCTGCGAGCTCTAAGCAACTAGGTGTAAAACTTTAGAGATAGGAAGATTAAGAATACATGTATTGGTATACGTACGCATTTATCTGATTTGGCATTTTGTTGTAGTTATTTTAAAAAACTAGGATAACTTTGTGTTTGAATGTATAACCGTAAATATTTATGCAGTATGAAATTGCTCGATATTCCTTTCATCCTTTTCATACTCCTTGTTGGCATAAACTGAATCACAAATAAAATAAAATAATATTTGAAAATGCAATAAAGAGAATTCTCTTGATGAATTAAAACAAACAAAATGAAAATATTTACGAGTTCAATCCAAACTCACTCAATGTGACTTTGAATGTTCTTTGCCTTGTTTCTTTTTAGTCTTTTATTTATTTTCATATTAAATGAATTGATGATTGTTTATTTTTAACTGCAAATCAATTGTACTGACATTTTTAATTGAACTTATATGTACAGTAATCACTCGATAAATCTAACAGACAGGGCAGACCAGAAATACCGAATTTCGTATTTAAATTTTCGTTTATTGAATAAGCTAAGTTGATATTAGGAGTGCAAAAAAGTCCATAGCAAAATTCTTTTTAATTGCATTTGGAAGAGTTGTAAATAACAAATTTGATTGCATAAAGGATACAATAATTATTGTAAAATTAAATAACTTAATATATCAACTTAATATATTTTATTCGTTAAGTCGCAAATATTTTCGAAACAATATTTTCCCCTCACAAATAAACTGGAAAATATGTAAAAAAAACTCTTCAATTTGCATAACAACAACTGCAAACAATGCATGAAAAAATTTACAGAATTAATTGATTGAGAGAGACTCGCATCAATATGTAAGCATTAGAGGGTAAGGGTCAACTGTACATACGCGAACACAAGAATGTAAATTAATTGAATATAAAAATGCAAACACAAAAAGGAATCGATGAAATATTTGCCCATGGGCGAGAGTATTTAAAATACTAATAAATTGCATTTAAAACGATACAAAAAATATAGGAAATCTAGTTAAAAATAGAATAAATTTGTTGTGTAAGCAGCTGGCGAATTGCATGAGTACATGAATTTATTTACACACTTCAATCCATTTTTAACAATACAATAAATAAATATTCAAAAGCTCCCAAAAACATATACTCGTATGCTCCTAAAAATAATAAAAAAGTGGCTGACATTGTCTTTTATATACTTAGTTTGAATTGGTTGTTTACTGCTCGAAATTGCAAATAGGTTGAAATCGAAAGAGAGTGAGCCAAATAAAAGCCAAATTGTTGACACAAATGCAATAAAGAATAAACGCTTAATTGCAATTAGTCGCTGCGCATTAACTTAAAGTCCAAATAATCGAATGTACATTAATTACAATCGATATAAATGAAAACAATACAGATCAGAATATTGTATAATGCCAAATGGCGTCACACGGAGCGGCGTTTGAATGAGTTACTTGTCGGTCATTAATAAAATCAACCACAATCATCTGCGCGTAAATGAGGCAACACTGTGGTCAACTGCCCGTGGCGCTCCGCAGCTTTTTTTTAAACCTTCCCTCTGTCCCTGCATTTAATCACGAATCCAAAGTTTGCGGTCGTTGCGGTCAACCAGCCGTCTTTGAGCAAACCCCTATAAACTATAAATCATTTGTTTTCAAACAGATCAAACGGATTTATTAAAGCCCCCTTAAATACACACTCATATACTAGTTAGCTACTTAATCAGCATTCATTAAAATGTTAAACAATGATTACATTTAGATTTTAAGAGAATAGTGAAAATACTTTAAACGAAATCAAAATACATTTCTAAGCCCTTAAGTGTTTTTCATATAACTAATTACGAGTAATAACCAACGTGACCCAAGGTAAGCTTAGGCACCAAATTAATTTAATTAATAAAAACTCAATATTCGTATAATTAAATGAGATCAAAACTGATAAATAAAAAACAAAACAACTGAAACTGAATCTAAAGTCGGTTCAGTGCATTGGCAAAATGTTGAAATACTTTTATGTAAATATATGCCACAATATAAGTACGAATATGATATGAGAAACATTTTAAAAACATACACATAACTACACGTACACTATACATATGCATACATATTTAAAATTATGTGTAAACATATAGCGAAATTATCGTTAAGTACCAACTAATAACTAAATACTTATATAAAGAAACGAGCATGAAACTATGTGAAACTCTCAACTGAGAAAATTTATTGCATTAAATAAATAATAATCCAAGTAACTAAAAACACAGCGTTAAATTCATTTCAACACATGGCTTTTGGAATCATCTTGTGAAATCAATTTTATTGATTCTTCTTTAATCTAATCATCGTTTATATCTATACAGCAATCAAATTTCATATGGCAACCATTCTCATACAAAGCATCCCAAACTGAAATGATATGATAAACCAATTCACTGTTTTTTTAATTCACAATAAACTCAAAATTATAAGCTGATCGAACTTAAACAAGTTCTCAGGAGTTGGCACTTATCAATAGCATTTGTTGCAAATTATTGGTATGCGGTTACATTCCGTATTTTAAAAAATGCATGTTATTCTGTTTTGGTTTAAAAACGTATGTCACACGTATTAATTATAAAAACGATATGAAGTTTATTAAGTATCATAGCTTTATGAGCGTCTGTCACAAAATTACAGATAATTTTGATTCAAAAAAATACATATCTATCTATTTGAGGTTTTTTATGGTTAAATGGTTTTCCCCTTAACCGCTCGCAAAAAGTTAACAAACATATATCATGATTGAAAAAGGCATGCGACAAGTTGAGCCAAGGACGATGCGCAATTGCGATAAAATCAATGCTGTGAAACAAGGTCGAAAAGAATGGGTTGCAAATCTCTATTAGCACAGCGCAATATACCCTGGCAGCGTATTTAACAAATTGAAAGGATAGGATAGGACAATAAGCATACGGATTACAGTTTAGTTAAAACTGTTGTATATCTTTGAAGTGAACAAAAACTAGACAGAGTATTCCAAGAATCAATCTGAACTGTTTTCCACAATTTACCATGATTTTTTTAAGGGTATTGAATAGTGTCCCCTGAGCAGCTCTGTTTGTGTGCCATCCTGATTGAATGAAATTGAAGCAACTTGATGAAAGTTTCGATAAAGAATGGCGTCATTGCTAGATTCTGCAGTGCAACACCAACAAAAAAAGCAAATTAAATATTAAAAGACTGCTGGAAGCAATACCTTAACAAGGCCAAACCAAAAGGAACATTTTAGAAAGCAAGAGAGAAAACAAAATTGAATGCTCAATTTAAGTAAATGCAACGCATTTAAAAGCAAATGAAATGAATTTGAATTTAAGTTAATTAATTAACATGCTGACCTATTCCGGCCCACATCACTTGGCCAAGTCATTGAGTCAAGTGCTCAAAAAGGCAGTGGAAATGAAAGTAACGATGTGTGTTTCGATGCCAATTACGGATATCTTGGGTAGTATTTAATGATCATGTGTGAAATGGATTCTTGCATTTAATGAATAAATCAGCTTATGATTGTTTTCGATTTGCAACTGGCTTTCTCGCAATCAGATAGAAGATAACCCAAGGACAGGCAAAGCTACCAAAGATATGTGATTTATACTCACGTGCCACAGGATACACTGCATACTATGATTAACTTTTCCATGAACTATTTAAATGCAGGAAGAAGCTGCAACAGCTTCTAAATGAGAACTAATGAGCACGAATTCAGCCAGAGGAAACTTACAGGAATACTAAGGCTATTACACTCGGCAACTGGAGGGAGGAAGAGATGAAGTCCGAGGACTTTTGTGCTCGAAACAGGGTCAAACTAAGAAGGAAATGCAAAGTGCATTCACATTTTGATTTCATTATTGCCATTCACTAAGGACGCCACACTGCAAATCTGACTTCCGTGTTCAGCCCGAAAGTGTGTGGGCTGCATTCTATAGCACACACACACACACAGACACTCGTCAGGTGTATGCATTGAAAGGAGGCAACCTGGACGTGAGCTAATGCCTATTGAAAGCAAAGCCGGAAAACTTGGCCGCAGCCAACAGCAAGCACCTTAAGTCCAAATACACACTTTAGTGTCTGGGTGCTAAACTTTTGGGTGTCAGTGTTAGTTGGGCGCTTTGTATAAAAGCCGTGCGGTTTCTGAAAGGGATTTACGTTTGTGCAAATCACTCCAAAAGCGATTTAAGAGCCAACAAAAATATCTTTTCACTGATTTCTGTGTTTCAGACCAATTAGAGACTTGGGCTTTCAGCTGCAGTTTTGAGCAAGCTAAGCGTTGTCGAAGACCTAATACCCTCTTGTAGCTTGTAAAATTAAATATTTTTCATCAAATCGACTTGTCAAAATTATTTGATATAGTGATCCAATAGGATGGTGATGAAGAAATATTTGTGAGGTTTCCTTAAAACATGTTAACTATATTCAGTTTTTATGAAGTATATAATGTCACTTTTCTTTTGTTTTCATTTTCTTTAATAAAAGTTTTTGTTAAACCATAAATCAAATAAAACAATAACGAACAGTTGTCAGGTTTCGGCTTGGGTGAGAAACCAACACAGTATTTTGAAATTATGCAAAAGTATCGTATTTATGTATGTATGTTTAAATTTTTATCAGAATTACTTTTGGAAGGAGTGATGTCAAAAGAGCGGAAATATGCAACACGGTCAAAGCTGTAAGTACACAATGAAAAGGAGCAGAAAGGACATGCTCTGAAGGTCGTCGGACAGAATAAAGAATTTCCGTATAAAAAGCTGAGTTGAAAAGTTCTGCATCAATGGAAAAAGGGATTAAAGTTGCTCACCCAGTTTGGTCCAGCTTTGCACAGAAAAGGGTGCCGAGCGGAAGCTCCAAATGGTGACACCGGACACGAAATAATTTCAATTTTGTGCATTTCCTTAAGCACCAGATTGCTTGAAGAAGGCACAAGTCAAAGAAAATATTAAAACTGAATTTAAATTTTTAATAAACTTTTGCCACAACTTTCAGACTTTGTATCCCTTTCTCATTCCGACCAGTTGCAGTTGTTGTGGGCAAATTTACGACGACTTCCCCTCTTAACCCCCCGCTCACTCGGGTCGGTCTTTACGTTTTAAAAGCCGCAAAGTGGCACTGCCTTTGCCACTGGCTGGCTTAAATGTCCTTTGGGAATGAGGCGTCATTGCTTTACACTTTTCTTCTAGCGCTTTTCATTCATTTAATTTTGCCCCCTGTTCTTAGCTGCCACTCCGTAGGACGCGTAGGGGAATGAAGGGGTCAGGGGCTGAGGGGCCCAGGGGGTCAGGGGAGGTGAGACTACTGGCTGGGTATCCAACAGATGGCACTTGGGTATTTAACGTTCGCTAATGCCTCCAGTCGTTGCCGTTGCCGCTTCTGCGGTGCAAATGGGGCGTGGCACTTTGCCGCAGTCGCAACGCGCGGCACCAAAACGAAGGCGACAGTTGGCGGCCGTTTCCTAATTACAAATCAGCGGTGGCGCCCAGAAAGGAGACCAAAAAATATCCTTGCAGCACAAAAAACAAATAAGAAAGAATGGAAAAAAAGAGAAACAGAAACAGAGAAATTACTAAATACGTATTTTTGTTGTTGCTCATTTTTGTACTATTTTGCTGTTGCTTTCCTTCGACTTTCTGGGTCAACAATTATGCAAAATACTCTTATTCGCGGCGCAGACCGTCGCATTTATCTGTCCTTTTGGTTTTGGACCTGAAACAAAGCGTCCAAGCCCCATTCTGCACCAAACGCAGCACCGAGAGCCAAGGGGACCCGTCGCATCCGTTTTATAATTAGTTCGCTGCCCCACAAAATACAGAAAACAACAAAAAATGAAGACACAGAAGAGAAAATGTTTTTAAACGAGTCTTAAAGATTTAATTGCTTGAAATTTTGTTGAGTGCCTAGCCCGATTATAGCCTTTCTTTTTTACCATTCCCCAGGGACAGTCTTGAGTTCGACTAATGTAATTGTTTTCAGATTGGCAATTAGACATTAAACATTGTTTTAAGCACAAACATCTGGGCAACTTTATGTCTTTTAAAATTAGGCAAAACAACGAAGATCGAATCTATGAATAAAGATTAATTCGAAAAATACAAAACAAACATAAACGTTAGTAAATAAAAATTTAAAAACCGTTCGTTAATCATATCACCAAAGCAGAGAGGAAGATATTCAGTTGGAAAGCAAACTTATTGAGCAGTAGAAAAAATAAAAACATATTTTATTAAATATATACACATTTTAAATTTATTCTTTTTATTGACAAACAAGTTGCAGTCAAATATAACTTCAACTATGCAAGCAAAAAGTTCTGAAACAAAAAAAAAAAGGCAATGTTTTTCAAATGAAGACAATGTAAAACAACATACTTTTTAAAGAATTTTATCACTACACCTGAATAAAATGAGAAACAGTTTATAATTATAATATAACAATTAATGCAACTTTTAAGTAACTTGGCTAAAATGTCAGAATTATAGTACGGAAAATGGAATGTCATCTATAATTATTAGTTTATTGGCTGACATCTATAGCAGCATTTTATATTCTTAGAAAGCAAAAATTAAACAAAGTTTAAATTGAGATGAAAATTAAGATACTATAATAGAAGCTCTATATATACTAATATTATACTTTCTCTCTGTCTTCATGTGTTACTCTCTCTCTCTAACTCTATATCTTTCTCCCTCCCTCGTTCGTGAGGCCATTCATATTTTGAGATGTTTTGATTACACTATAAGAATGTGATTTCTATGGTTCCTTTAATATGTAGACAGAGAAATATTTTATAAAATAAGCAATTAGCGTTATATATGAAAGAACAGTGTGCTATACAATCATAAGAGTTTATCAAAGCCTCACTCAAAAGAATTTTGTCCACTTAGCTCCAAAATTGGTAACTTAATAGTTTCATATTTGGCCCACAGACTTGGCTTTAACGGATATGTGGTTTAAGGCAGGGGAGGGGAAGAAAACGGTGGAGCAGCAGCTTTGTTGGGACCGGAGAATTGCAGTTTACTCACATAAGAGTTGTGGGTCTGAGTTTGTCTCTGTGTGGTTGCCTACGGCAAGTGCAAGTGACATCATTAACTTTTTCTTGGCTTTCCTTCTCTCGGCTTGGAGTCGGCTTGGATACACTATATGTATGTATTATGGTCTTGCAATTTTCCGTTGCACCTTCCGTTTTGTCGGTTTGCCAGTTTGCCAGTCTGCCGTTTTGCTTGACGCTGCAAATCAGGAAAAATAAAATGTCTAAAAACTTTCTCGGCAATGTGGGCAGTCAACCAGTTTGCGGTTACTGTTAAGGCTCGTACTCGAACAGTGTACAGTCTACAGTCTACAGACTCACAACCGCAGCCAGCTGCCTTTGTTTCAGTCCAACATCAACATCAACATCCTCGGGGTGTTTATTGATTTGTATATTGAAACTGCATTACAAGTTGAGAGTTCTTCGCCGTAGTTTATTTGAACTTTTTCATTTGGTCTGGCAAAGTTCTCAATAGTGTTTTTTCCACAGTTTGTTTGGTTTTATTTGTTGCATCTTGGAAGGCTTAATCATAAAACGAAAGCAGAATATATTATCTTTATTTGGTATAGCTGTATACATTTCGATTTTATTCTCTCACAAAAGGCAGCAAAAAAGATTGGTTACCATGGCTACGAGGTAGCTAGCAAGGCAATTCCTTTAATAGAATCAGTAGCCCAACAACAAGAAGAGTTGATAAAAAAGTATACAATTTGCGAGCACACATTATGAGAAAACTATTTTGCTTATTCCTTGAATGCATGTGCCCCGGTGAATTCGCCTGTCTCTTATGGCCTCGTCCGCTATTCTGGCCTACCGCAGATAGTCCTGACCTGGCCCGAAAAGGCAGCCAACGAGACATGGTTTTGAACTTGTACGACAAACGGAAAACGCGGACTGCCGTTGAGCTGGTGGCATTTGGAACTGACATGGAAATACCTAAATGCACACATGTCGACTGCTCATGGCGCACTGCCACGCCCACAATAATACGGGGGCCGGCCACGTGATGCGGCCTCCCGCCTCTCAGTAACCTCAACCTCATTTACTGCACGTCGTGTACCATGGTCGTAGTACTTCATTGTAGCGCTCAAAAACTGTGAAAAAGTGATTAAATAGCTCGACTGTATATTTTGCGTGAGATCAGAACAGATGAAATTGATGATAATTGTCTAGGCTATCGTTAGTTTGTTTTATCCTTGAAGAGAATTTTGTAATTTTGTTATAAAATATGTTAAATAAATAAAGTATATTTATTCTTGATCAGGACGATGAGCTGAGTCGATATAGCAATGTCCCACATTGTCATATAGCTGTCATAAAAAAATAGTCGAAAATCCACCTTTAGTTTCAGTATTAGAAAACCAGAATCTAATATTATTGATTATACTGTCAAAAAGTAATTAAAAAGCTCGACTGTATATTTTGCGTGAGATCAGAACAGATGAAATTGAGAATAATTGTCTAGGCTATCGTTAGTTTGTTTTATCCTTGAAGAGAATTTTGTAATTTTGTTATAAAATATGTTAAATAAATAAAGTATATTTATTCTTGATCAGGACGATGAGCTGAGTCGATATAGCAATGTCCCACATTGTCATATAGCTGTCATAAAAAAATAGTCGAAAATCCACCTTTAGTTTCAGTATTAGAAAACCAGAATCTAATATTATTGAACTATGCAGTGAATATCAAGAATATCAAATCTTCGGCGTAGCAAAGATAGCCTTGCGTTTACCCTATCTTCAATCGTATGAACAAATAATATCGAAATTTAAAATAGAACCCTATGTTTGAGTTAAAATGGTTTGAGTTTGGCCCTAGTACCTTCGCGCTATCCAAGCTGGTCCTCTTGTCACACAATTTCATTTGTTGTTATGTACTCAAGGGGTCGTCGAGTACGTCTCCGTCGACGTTGCATGATTACTCGCCCGTTCCCTGTCACCGTGCTGCATATTCCTTCCCAATTTGCTTGACGATTGTAGAGCCCCCGCCCTCAACATTGGCCTGTTCTTGAGTTGCTGAGATCCTCGTCTGCTCGGCGCGTGTGGCAATTGTTATATATTTCTGAAGTGCCCAGCGGCGTTGCATTCCAAAGGGAGCAACGCAAATCCAATGTACGTGTGTACATATACATGTAATATATGTCTGTGTATGTGTGTGAGTAAGTGTGTGTTTGTAAGGTGCGGGGGAGGGGAATGTCGCCTAATCTGACATCGTTGCATATCGAGGTTAAAACTTGACAATAGTTCAACTCGACTTACTGCACTCCCACGTCTTTATTGTCCTCAGCCGTTTTTAGCCCCGGCTTAACTCAGAGGTAGAGGTTGCGTATACGCCGCGTTAACATATCGTCGTCGTCGTTGGCAGCTGTCTCCCTCTCTCTCTCTCTCTCGCCTGCGTGCCCATCCACGTGCTTCCTTCAACCAATATGCAAGGCAGAGCTCGACCAGCAACGCTCCTTGCCCCCCCACCCTCTCGACCCTTTGCAGATCGTGACCCAAATTATTTGCACAAATACAGCGAGTGCGAGTGAAGTGTGTGTGTGTGTGTGTATGGCAATTATATGTATGTGTGCCTGTATGTTGCAATTGCAAGTGTCTTCAACTTGTGCGGCAGACTCGACTCAGGAGTCTTCCTCGCCACCGCACGCTGCTTTACTTCATCTTCTACGAGTACAAATCGGCATTTGCCTGTGCGCAGATTTTCGAGGTTAATGCGTGCAAAACTTTGAAATTAGTAAATTTCCTTTCTTGCGTTCGCAATGCTGCCAACTTGCTGCAATCTTGAGCATTCTCTTTAGCCTCTTGCCCCTCCTGTTCACAAGTGTCTGCTGCTGCTGTTGGTCGACGTTTGTTGGTTATAAGTGCATCTAATTTATTTGTTTGTATTTTGTGTTTGTGTTACAGTGCGTATACGTGATGCTTGGCTTTCCACTGATGCTGATGCTGCTTAGAATAACTGTAAGAACAACAATGTAGGCAACGGCACTGGCAGCCATGGCACTCGTTTAAATTAAAGTTTTTGACCCAAATTTATGTTAGAAGTTGATATTTTCTTTAGCATTAGTTCTTGTTTTCCGTCTGCTTCTCCTTCTGTTACTGTTGCTGTTGCTTCTTTTGCGAAAAACACTGCAATATTCTAAAAAGCGACATACGTGACAGTATTTTGTAATTTTGCGTACCAGCGACGAAATGAGTTCATTTCAAGTTTCGTCTAAGGAAATGCACTTGTCTCTCCCCACACACACACCCCTTGCTACCCCTTTTTGCCCCCTCGAGGCAGACTTATGAGCAAGCTACAAAATCCTTGAGCTGTGCGGAATTGTGTGCGACTTTAGTTGCAGTAATAACAAAAGTAAATTCTAAAAAATGTTCTCATGTTGTGGAGTTGTGGGTGACCACGTGCTGTTCTTGCTTTTCAATTAAACTCAACTGTGGACAAGCAATGTCTTCTGCATCGCAAGCTTCTGCTTTTTAATTAATTATTTTATATTCAAATATAATATAAAGTGTGCTAAAACCGTATAACTTTTGGCATACTCAATTTCAATTTATGTCAACTCACTCAATATTTTCATAGCATACTTTTAAACGCAAGTTTAATTTCTATATTGAGACTGCAATAAATGATTGTGACGAAAGCTTTGACGTTTGAATAACTCAAAGAGCAAAGCAAAGTCTATTTAATACCCTTAGGAGTAGGACTTGAGTCGAAAACATATAAGAAAATACTTTAAAGGCAAAAAAAAAATAGTTTTTACTATTTAAATATTCATTGCCATGAAGATTGCAAGCTGCTTTTGGGCAACTGTAATTATATTTCACTTGCTGTTCTATAGATTGAAGCACATTTACGAGTAACAGTATCTTATCTTGACGCTTAATTAAACGGCAAGCATTGCAGTGGGCGGGTGTGGGCGTGGCAGCCTCACAAATTGTTCAAAATGAGTTAGTTAAACAAGGCGCAAGGCCATGGCGCCGACTACATTGAATAAAGAAGCGAAAGCATAAGCAAAAGTGAAAAAAATTGAGAAAGTTTAATTGTTATTCGTTATGACGAAGATTAAATACTCTTTTCAATGGGTAGAGTATGCTTTTTTAAAATTAAATTCATAAATATAGCAAATCTTATAAACTTTAACTTGTTTCAACATCGCTGGTTTTTGTTTTATCATCTTAGCCAACATCTGATTGATAAAGTGATGATGTTGCAATTATATAAGCTTGCTTTATGGCAATATCAAGACAGCTCTGGGAAGGGTATGAAAAAATGCCAGGCAAATGTGGCAAATAGGGAGTGAGGAGCGCATGGGGATTTAGGGAGCCTGGTCATGCTCATGAATATGTATGTGTGTGTGTGTGTATGTGTCTTGAAATACATCTGTGTGTGTGTGCGAGTGTGTGTGTGAGCAGTGGACAACTATGTGCGCTGCGTGTTGGTTCCTGGCCAGCGCCGCGTGCTAATTATGATGAAAGATTTCTGCATCTTTTAGCGTTAATCCATTTGGAAAATTAGAAATGAAAATTTAATGAAATTTCCACCAACTTTGCGTATAATTTCTACACTTTTTCCTTACTTTTTTTTCATCTTCAGCAATAACAGCAATTAGAACGTTCACACTGCGTTCCCTTCAACACCCAAGGCGAAAACTAATAATTGAATGGACGCAGGGCAACGTGGAGTCTGAAAAAGTTATTGGTGAAAAGGGTCAACAGATTCGGGAAAAAGTTGAAGTCAACTATTAGAACAAGCTATTGATGTTACCAGCTGCGTGAAGTTCTAGTGCAAAGTTCATATTGACAGTGAAAATGTGTATCTACTCGAGTTGCAAACATTTATAATGTCATCAGTCATTCATTTGATGGAGTGGCATGCTTCTAAAATGAACATTAATTTCCCCGACCCAGCAAATAGCCAGCAATTAACGCATTTCTTTTTTTATTCCATTTCCCTTTTGACCAAAATGGCGAACTCCTCCTCACAGCACAGCACAGCACGCAGTTGCTTCATAACACGTTTTTAATTACCCGTTTTCCAACAAGGACAATGAGAAACAGAGAGATATATAGACAGGGGGAAGAACGAAATAAGAGAATATGACAGAGAGAGAGAGAGAGAGACAGAAACGCGACAGCAATATGGCAATATAGCAATGTGACAATACGACAATCCGGCAATAAACGAGTGCGACATAAAGACAATTAAAAATGTCGTAATTGTCGCATTAATGTTTTTCTGATAACATTTTTGCACTTGGCACGTGGCCAGAGTTCCAACTTGAGACACAATTCTAATTGCAAGCACGCAAAAACAAGAACAACAACAACAGTAGAAAAACTTTCAGGAAATGCAATAAAAATTTAATTTAAGACGTTGAATATACACAACATTTTAATAGTCAGACATAATTCGACAAGTATTCATGTCAACTAATAAAAAAAAGGCAAAGAAAGAGGATAAAAATTATGGTAAAATTTTAAAAAGTTTTTTGATCAAACAGGCACCAACATGTTCCGTGGCCATAAAACATGGCACCGACTGCACTTAATGACCAATCCGATGGACAGTGGACTAGCTGACTATCATTAAACGCACTTGTGCCCCCAACTCGAATCTCAATATGGTCCACAGTCTGTTGGCCATACTCATCATCGCAAAAGCTCATGCAACTTTGACTAAGTCGTCCATTAAATATTTAAAGCAGTCACAGCATTTGATCAGTGGATGTTTAAAGTGGAAACTATACTTTATTAGGTAAACTCGAGACCGAATAGCATTGTACTTTGAGAGATAGTTCTATTATATATAATATTTTGTCAATATGTTGCGCAATATTATTTATGTATTCGCCACAGAAAGTCTTAAACACCTCCGTCAAACGACTTCTATATTTTATCTCTAAGAGATATCTCTGCTTTTATTCTTATGCTTGTATTTCGACTCTCTAAAAGTCCGATAAACCTTAAATATTATAATATTTGAACATGACCTCTTCTATCTAGCATTCCAGCTCAACCCAATCTACCTGCTAATGTACTGTAAATTATTATGCTTTACTCGTATTGTGTGCAGCTGTCTTCTTCATCATTCGTAATTGTGTGTTCTACCTGGAACTTAGATTGAAAGGCTGAAGCAGAAAGTCGAAACACTTTTTCTTTAACCATAATAAAGATACATATTTCAATCTTAATGAAAATAGTTACATTTCAGCTGACTTCAATAAACAACATTTCCTTACAGTTAATGTAATTACAGCAGCATTTTTCTCCAGCTTACACAGACACTCGCACATGTGTGCTATTCCCTGACATGTTGCCAAAGGACGCAGGACGCAGGACACCGGACAAGCAGTAACTGACAGTCTCAGGCAATAGCCGCAATGGCAACGTTCCTCTTGAGGCCTTCCTGAGTTCCCCCCTTTTTGGCTGTCTGTCTGTCTGTCGTTTCTTTATATAAGAGTGCGTCTGTCCATGTGCGTGCTCCTACGTAGACTCATTAAAATTGACCAGCCATTATTACAGAAACGTGCCTTCTTTTCCGAGTAATTTATTCGATTGCCAACTCCGACTCAACTCCTTTGATGTGTGCCACCTCTTCTGGAGTCTGTCCTCGGCTGTGAATGCTTTAATAGTTGCACTCAATTAATCTATCACAGTATTTAACATACACAATCTTATTGTCCAGAGATGTCTTCCACAGCATAGGTGGAGTTGCATTGTGTTGAATTGAGCACAATGTTTCCAATTGAAAGCAAATTTACCTTGATATTTTCATTCAGCTTTTGGCTTTTCGCTTCTTCTTTTAGAAAATTGGCATCAGTTTTTTTCTTATTGTGGCTGAATAAAATGATATGTGTGCCGCTTATTGTTTGATTTGCCAAAAAGCTCGAATTGAACGCCTACATTAGAGTTGACGTACGAGTATCTGCATTCAATGCCATTGAAATTTTATAAATCATGTGCAGATTCCCTCAATCTTTTTTATATATATTTTCCTTCTCTTTTTCAATGTTTTTCTCTGTGTTTTTCCATCTTTTTGGTGCTCTGGCGCACACATACAACGAAGGACGAGCGTTTATGGAGCAGGCGAAAAGCCACAAAACACATTCATCAAATCCGCAGAGTCATTCATCATGAGTAATATATTTGACATTGTCAGTGATGGATAAATACTTCGTAGAACCATAGCGAGAGAGCCCATTGGGCACAACTACAACTACGACAGCAACAACAACAACAACTGGAACAACAACAAGAACAACTGTAATGAAATCCATCCAAAAGTAAATGGCAACAGATACAACAACAGGAAGGGGGATAAGATATTCGGGCAACATGAGAGACCCGGAAGAATATCTGTATGTCTGTATGTTAAGCTCGAATTTTTCGTTTCGTTGCATGAAAATTGGCTTGAAATTGAATTTTTTTCAACTTTGGCAGTATTCAAGGACACAGGTGGGCCAAAACTAGCATATAGAAAAGGATACTGCAAATCGGATGGGTTTAAATGCTTAACAAATACAGAAATGATTTAATTAAGTATAAACTAACAGTTTTTGTGTTTTTACTATGCTTATTCGAAGTAATTGTTGGGAATTCGTAATAGTGAAAAGTTTAATAAAAGTGGTCCTGAACTAAGTGTGAAAATGTAGGTACATGCTTTCATTAATGTAACTATATACATCGAGATTTCATTGGAATAAATGAATACGAATAGAGTTGTGGAGTAAGTTTTGGGTTCGTTTTTTTGTTAATGTTAAAATGAATTCTTTGCATTTTATGTTTGAATAGTTTCTGTGTTCGTGTATTGTTATTAATGGTTAGTGACCGTATGAATTGACCAAGTGCTGCCGTTTTGTTAAGTTCTTTATTTCAATTTCCGCAGTTTTCACGCCGAACGCGATAAGTTGCCATTTGGTGACTGGAGCGAAAGTAAAATAGGACAAGCAAGAAATGCGGAAAGGGAAAAACTTTTGAAATAACTTCAAATGCGCGCGGAAAAGAAAGCGAGCGAATTGTTCCCCATAAAGAGAGCTGAGTAAAAGTGGTCAGAGTCTGTTTCTTTCTTCTTGGGGCTGAGAAGGCAACTAAGCGCGAAAAGTTTCGCTTTTCGGCTGGTAAGGACAACAACCTAGATGCGGACGGCGACGAGAATGGTGTATGGTGTTCTAAATAAAATAAATTCGATTCGCATTTGGTGAGCTGCGAACTTACTTGGGCACTGGGGAGTCCTGGCCTGCCCTTACCCAACTTGGCCCGGGCCTGGCTTGACTTGGCCGAAGGCCTCTTCTTCTTTCTCTACACCACAATCATCGCTCTGTTGGCTGATTTTTTTGCCACACTTTTTGCTGAGCATTTGGCTTTGCTTTTTATATTTTTTGTGCCACATTAATTTCACTTCTTATAAATCTCGCAAGATTTTTTACTGCCGACCAAATTTGGTGCACATTTTCTTTTCAACGCCATGGCACATAAATTGTTTAAAATTAAAGCGACTACGACCTCGTTGTTCCCAAATTTCTTTAAACTGTGCATAAATCTCATATTTCATTTCATATCAGTTCAATTAGAAAGCGCTTAAACGCTTTTGCCTTGCCTTCTTTTCAATTAGTGTCAATATTTAAACCACCTTCCATTAATTTCGGTTGCTAGCGCAATTTTTCAAATTACAAAATTTGTTTACCCTCAATATTGACAGAAGTGTAATTTGGGCAATGTTTTTCAATTACGCTAGGATAATGTACAAATATTAATTTTAAAATGCCACACATCTCTAAGAGATATTTTAGATAAAATATGCTTATTTAGAGCATACTAATGCTGCATCATAATTTTGTGACATATTGATGACGTATTAAAATTTTAGTATACCCTGTATCATACACGCTCAATAGGGGTATTCCGCTAATGCATAAATCTAGTATAGTTGGCCATAAAAACAATAGCAAATAAAATGCGACAAACGTAATGAAAACAAACAAAACTATAAATTCGAACTTGCCTATAAAACTTTATTGGCAGAGCATTTAGTGTGCAAATAAACATGAAAGTTTTATGTTTTTTGTTTTTGTTTTTGTTTCTGTTTTTGTCGTCTACATTTGTATTTAATTATGTTAAAAGCCAAATTATGCAATTTGTCTGAAAGCACGGACAAGTTATTATTTATATACCTCGATTTTCTGCTGATAAGTTTAAATTTATTATATTAATATGATTTTATATAGGACTAACAAAATATTGCATTTAAAAGTCCTTAATGGAACAATAAATAATATTAATCATTTTCTAGTTCTCAAGAATCCTCTTGATCTTATTTAACTTCAGTTAATGCTCAATTGAAACTTGAATAAACATATTGATTTTGTGGCAATGTTTCCGCTTTGTCTAATGTCTTTTAAATTTACATGTGTCTTTGCCAGAAACCAGAAACTAGGCAAACACACACACACAGCCGGAATAGCAACAATAACAAAACTACCTCAACAATTAAGCCAAAACGGTTGCCTGTGGTTTTGGGGTGACCGTAATTATAAGTTAAGCTGCTATTAATTATGGCGCCTAATAGAGCTCTGCGATGGGGGGCTTGTTTGCCATTCGTCTCCCCCTCAAACCACACACATATGCTTAACCTTAATGTGACACACACATACACACTCTCACACACTCACACACACACTAAGACACAAAGAGAGTTATCGCTATCGCCTGGCATCAGCAAAATTTATCAGCCTCGGCAATAAGCTAATCTGTCTGGCAGGTTAAAGCTAAAGTCGGGGGTGCGATCCCATTCTGCGATTACCTGTGACACGACCCAAATGAAATCCAAATTAATTTGCCAATAGCTAAAGTTTGTTTCAAATTTGCATGTCACCCACACACAATTCCGCACTTCCCACTCCCTCCTACTGAAATATAATTTAATGGCAGCTGTGCGTGGGAACTTTTGTTGCTAATTAGCAATACATATTTGACATTTGCATCTATGGAAAATACCTGCGACTGAAATGTTTCAACCGCACTATGAAATATTGTTGCCGATGCATGCAATCCACTTGATACAGTGTTGCGTATCGATAGAGGAGTTAATTAGTTGGAACTGATTGTTGGTTATTTGCCAAATTGATAGTTCCGTAGAAAGCAATTTCGTCTATGCTGTGGCATTTTCCACAGCTCGGTTGATAGTAGTAAACGATTTCAAATGTAATCAAGGCAGATATGTCCTTGGTCCTCGCTCGAATATATTTGCAAATCCGTAGATGGGAGGAGAAGAAATACCTTGAACACAAAAAAGCTGCATAAATCAATTCGAAATGAAACTTACACTTCATGTACTTTCTGTCTGCTTGTCGCCGTTTCTTTTTTTTTTTTGCTTTATTGTTTTATTGTAAAACTGCCTGCCCATTCCTTCTGTCTCCTTCCTTTCACAGGCGAACATACTTTGTATCTGCGTAGTTCTACATAAATTTTCCGTGGAAATCTGCATAAAATCAACGCTAACAAGCCCCATCCGCAGGCAGCCAACATCTTTCCGACAATACACAGAAACAGAGAGAGAAAGAGATTTTGTCGAGACTGACTGTTCTTATGGGGACTCGGGTGTGGGACGTTGAAATCTGTTACAAGTAACTACAACGTTGCAATTTTCTCTGCAGTCCAAGTTGAAAATCGAGTCAAAGTCACCAGCAAGACATTCACATCACTGAACAATGCAACAAACTGAAGTCAAACGAAAGACACCATAGAACTCTTTATAAAAGGTTAAGGTATAACTAAAATTGATTGTGAATCAACAGTCAATATCTTCGTGACAGCCATAAAGTAATATCAAGTCGAAAAGCCAAAATGTAAGAAAGACTCAACTATAGAACAAGTTTGTCTACTTTTAAAATCGGATCGATTTAAGGCTTTGACGATTTGTAGGCTTTGGCAGATGAACAATTGATTGAATTAAGGTCAGCATTCGGATTATATTTAAGTTCTTATAAAATTAAATAGCTCAAACTTTGCAGCTTTGGATTAATTTTAACTGATAAACATTTAAATTTAATTTAAAGAGGTTCAATAAAATTTTTCTGCTAAGCAATTTCAATGTAACTAGTTGGGTAGAAATATTTGGGTGGAGTCTGCAGACTTGTTACTAATTGGCCATCAGGTTGTGCTATCTGGCCAAGCCGCTTACAGGCCATTGAACATGGTATTCACCATTTTGAAATGCCCAGTCTTACGTGAGAAATGTGGAGAGAGAGGGGATTGGGCGGGTATTGAAGTCACTTTGAGTATAGTTGGAATGTGGCAAATGCAAAACGAAGCTCTCAGCCAAGTTTACGACTGTATTCAGTGCAAAGCTGACACATCCCAATGCTAAGTCATGGGTCAGGTCAGTTGAAGAAGAGCGTCTGATTTCGGAACACGAGGCATTAAACTTGTATAATGAGCAAATACTCATACCAATACCAAAGGAAACAACCAACCAACATAGATGTGAATGTAAATACATCTGCTACGCTCCATGGATAACAAACGACTTTATGTTTATGTAAATTACGAGTTCTCGTACAACGGCATCCGGAGTGCAAAATATGATCAACGCCCCCGTTAAGGGCCATTATCAGTCTATGGGCCCACATAAACTTTAAAACGTTGACTGAAACAACACAAGAACTGTGCAAATTTATGCATTTACAGCTGTGGTCATATAAATAGCACAAAAAAATATTCAACTTGTGGAATGGTTTTTTTCATTAAAAAATATTTTTTAAAAATCAAACAACTTTGGCACGTTATAGCTTAACTTATTAACTAATTACTTCATAAATAAAAATTTATAATTGTTTTAAAACAAAATAGTAAAAATTCAAAAATTAAAAATTTACGAAATATGTGTGGTCACAGAAATAGCACAATTTTAAAATATTCAAAATAATTCATGGAAAATAAGCTTAAAAGTTATAATTGTTGAACAAAATTAATATATAGTTGAATATCGATGATTTTTAATAACGGCGTAACTTCCGGCCAATACTTTCCACAAGCTTCCAACATCTCTCCTTCGGAATGAAATTCCAAGCTTCTTGAACACATGTCCACAAATCGTCAAGATTGTCAAATTTTAGTCTGGATATCATGACCTTTACATCATTGCATAGATTCTCTATTGGATTTAGGTCAGGACTTTGAGCTGGCCACTCCAAAACTTCGGTGGATTCGTCCTTCATCCAATTTTTTACGACTCGAGATGTGTGCTTTGGGTCGTTTTGGTGTTGATACATACATGTAACATGCATATTCTTAAATGTAAATGGTTCCATTTGATTTATGAGAATGTCCACATACATGAAACGATCCATTATGCCATTGATTCGGTAGAGCGAACCCACACGATGCCAGGAAAATGCACTCCAACACATAACACATCCGCCACCGTGCTTCACTGTCTTCATAGTGTACCTGGGGTTAAGAGCTTGGCCTTTTGGACGACGAACAAATGTTTTGCCATCGGGTCCTACTTTATTTATTTTGGTTTCATCGCTCCATGGCACCTTTTCCCAGAAATTCAGACTTGATTCCGGTGAGTCCGTGCGAAACTCAATTTTTGTTTGATGTTTCGTTTCGACAGAGTGGCATCTTCCTGTGATGCGTCCAAAGACCGAAGCTTCGTTCAGTCTTCTAGCCACGAGTCTTCTGGACACATTCCTACCACATTCATCATTAATTTCCTTCATAATTTCTCGAGAGGATTTAAAAGGGTCCGCTTTGCTCTTCCGCACCATGAGTCTATCCGTAGTAAAATCTGTTTTCCTTAGTTTTTTCTTACGATTTTTTTTATCCGTCAAGTAGGTTGGGCTTAACTTTACTACTATAAGTGCGTTATACACCAACTTCCTGGAGAAATTCATTATTTCGGCTATTTCAGAAGGTTTTTTCCAGATTCACTAAGTATGAATATAATCTTTATTTCTTCAACCGAGCAAAGCCTTCCACGACCCATTTTAAAACGTTTTCGACCAAATTTGTTAATTATTAATTTTAAATATTAAAAATAAAAAAAAAAGTCTGCGAAAACAACTTTTCCTAGAAATTAGCTATGATACCATCAAAATGTGCTATTTCTATGACCATGCAAAATGTGGTCGCGATCGAAAATTGCATAAAACAAAAGAGAAAAATGATAACGGTAAAATTTTTGCCTGTATACCATGTGAAAGAGTAATGATCGTTTGCGATCAAAATTTTTGATAATCGGATGTAAAATATTGTCCAAATGATCGATCGAAACAGTCTGTTTTGGTTTGTGTATTTATATGACTACGGCTGTATATGTACAAACACTCGTACATACATATATATATTAAGTAAATAAATAAAGTAGTTGCTTGCAAAAATACATAAGAATTCCATTTGCCGAGCTGAACATGAAAAGTGAGCGAATCGTGAAGCAGTGGAAATTCATCCACTGGGCACAGCTCACATTACGACAGATCTGAGTGGCTCTACTTTCCTGTATGTCTATCATATATCAAATATACTAGTATTCCTTTAGTTAAGTCTCTCTTTGCGTTTAACAATTGTGCTACCTTATCCTCTCCGCCTTATTCTCCTCTCTAGCAGGTGAATTCTGGTTGTGAAGCACTAAATGGGAAACAAATATGACGTATATAAGCACCATGGGCTATATATGAGCATATCCATAAAAATTGTTTCCAAGCACAAACATGATAGTTGCTTAACAATTTTACTTTCGTCGAGTAAGTATATTAGGTGTCCCTTATTTGGTCAAAGTCAATTATTTTTAAACGCATACGGGCTAGTTCTGTTCATTAGCTCCTAAAGCACTCAGAAATAAATTTTCACTCAATCGGAGTATGATAACCCGTGCCGACTTGGGGTCGAAAAATTTCAAAATTATATGGGACAAAAAAAATTTTTTTTTTTTTTTAAATTTTTTATTTTTTATTTTGTTCATTATGTCCTTAAGAACTCAAAACCAAGTTTTTCTTGATCGGAGTACGAGAACCCATTCAAATTTGCTTTTGAAACATGAAAAATCGTCGAAAAATGTATAATCAGTGTTAAGACACTGTTTTTCATGTTTCGATGCAAATTTGAATGGGTTCTCGTACTCCGATCAAGGTAGTATATGTTCTAGTTTCATAGATATGAACATATCTTGCACCTACCATAGAGTTTAAAATTTATCTAAATAGACAAAATTTCTTTCTTTTTTTTTCTTACATATCTTAACCAAAATCACACTAGTTATCCATTAACTATAGTTTTATACTTTCTAACAAAATTTTGTGAATTTCGCACATTTTGCTGCATTTACATTCAACATTTTTGGAACTTAAATAATTATTACTTTAGGCATTAAACTCCTACCTGTAGTTTTCTTTGGCAACACCAATATATATCGACAGCGCATTAGCCGGATAAAGCGCGTGAGCACATAAATAATGATATGCAATCATCACTCTAATTTATTTTCAACAGACGCCTCTTTGTTGCAGCCACTGCACATCACGCAATCGGCTTGATGTTATTATAATTTACTCTTTACTCTCAATAACTGCTACTTTATTATTGAGTTAAACATACAATCTGTGGGTGCATTACTTCACATAACATTACACATATACAGTGAAATCACAAATGTATAATACATTAAAAAAATACCATTAAATCTTAATAATTTTTATTTATTCAAAGAACTTTAAGCGGCTATAAAATTTATTTTTTTATTTATGCTGCATCTATGTAACAAAGTTTTTAAGCAAAACAAATATAACGTAACAAATGTTCCAAGTTTTTTTTATTTGTCTTACAAAATTGTTACCCATAAACGGTGTAATGCTTGTACACATTTAAGTACAGGGTCTACAAATGGAAATCTATTTACGATTATACCCGTTGCTCGAGGTTCATAAGGTTATATGCATAGTATTCGTGGCAACGATATGATAGTGAGAACGAGGCTTGGTTGATCCAAAAAAGTAATTTATTTAAATTCTTGATAGCATCAACAGTCAATATATTCCGACTGTCAGTCTGTATGTTAAATTAATTATAATTAAAAATACTATTTATATTATATTTGAGTAACGGGTATATTTTAGTCGGAGATTCGACTATAGCGTTCTAATTTGATTATAATATTAGCGTAACGACATCTGGTAGTTTTCAACCATATGTTATTTTCAACCTATTTGATATTATTGTAAGCGATATCTGGATAGTCACGATTGAGAGGTGTTGCTTCAGCATTGATCGCTATAAAACGAGATTCGATTGTCATCACTTGGCATAGTCTTAAAAGAGGCATCTTCGAAATCGAGTCATGAGACTTTGTGTGGCACTGTGGATGAGTTTGTGTGTCCTGTGTGTTGCTGGAACAGAACCAGATCCTCTGTTGGTGGAGATAGTTAATGGAAAAGTGCAAGGTCGCGACAATGGAGGGTATTACAGCTATGAATCCATACCATTTGCGGAACCTCCTCTAGGAGAACTTCGGTTTGAGGCACCTCGACCTTATCTTCGACAATGGAAGGATACTTTTGATGCCACCCAACCGCCAGAGTATTGCTTGCAGTGGACCATGGTGATAGATGGGCCCAATAAGCTGATGGGCAGCGAGGATTGCCTGACCGTAAGTGTGTACAGGCCCAAAAATGACAGTCGCAGCAGCTTTCCAGTTCTGGCTGTTATCCACGGCGGAGCATTTATGTTCGGCGGTGCAGCTGATATCGGCCATGAGTATATACTTTCGGGAGGCAACATGATTGTGGTCAAGATCACCTACCGTCTTGGCCCGCTGGGATTTCTAAGCACTGGCGACGCCGATTTGCCGGGAAATTTGGGTCTAAAAGATCAGAGGCTGGCGTTGAATTGGATCAAGCAGAACATTGCCAGTTTCGGTGGAGAGTCAGAGAATATTTTGTTATTTGGTGCATCCGCTGGCGGTGCTTCGGTGCATTTGCAGCTTCTGCAAAAGGATATCGCGCAGTTGGTGAAGGGCGCAATCTCACTCAGTGGAAATGCCCTGGATCCCTGGGTTGTTCAGCAAGGTGGACGAGAAAAGGCTTTTAATCTAGCCCGTCTCTTGGACTGTGGAGAATTGAGTAGCTCCGCAGAAGTCAAGAAATGCCTGAAGACCAAGGATGCCAAGGACATTGTCAGTGCAGTTCGTCATTTCTTTGTACTTGGCTATGTGCCTTTCGCTGTATTTGGACCCGTGATTGAACCCAACGATGCTCCCGAATCTTTTCTTATCCAACCTCCGGAGGAGATCATCAGAAGTGGCAATCTCGGAGAGGTTCCCTGGTTGATTAGCTACGCTACTGAGGATGGAGGCTGGAATGCCGCATCATTGCTGGAGAAACAATCCGATGGCAGGGAGTTAATTGAAGAGCTAAACACCCGTTGGAACGAACTGGCACCTGATTTTCTATACTACCGAGACTCCATGAGCAGCATTGAGGAAATGAATAATTATTCTGAGCAACTCAAGCAAAAGTATCTGGGAGATCGCAGTTTCAACCTGGACAGTTATTGGGATGTGCAGCGCATGTTCACCGAGATTTTGTTTAAGAACAGTGTTAAGAAAGTAATCGATTTGTATAAGGAGTACGGAAAGGATCCAATCTACGCCTACGTCTATGACAATCCTCCAGAAGTCGGACTTGCCCAATGGCTGGCCCGGCGCACTGATGTTCATTTTGGTAGTATAATTACTTAATATTAATCTCTTGAATTCAAAGAAACTGATATTTGCCCAATTGCACTTATAGGAACTGTACATGGCGACGATTTCTTTCTAATGTTCGGCAAGCAATTATTTAGCACGTTGCCATCTGACAAGAAAATCGTATCACAGAACTTCATTCAAATGATGGAGGGCTTTGCACAAGGATCTTCTGATGGAGGCCTGACTTATGCCAATTGCAAGTTCAATGATAATATAAAGCAGATGCAAATACAACTGCTTTCGATTACCCGCGATGGCTGTGAGAATCTTCAGGTGGATGCGTTAATCTGAGTTCTATTTAGTTATTGTTCCGATTTACATTGAGGGCTACAGGTATGAGAGTTTTATTAATAAAGTAATTATTTCTCAGCTCTTTATCACTGCTAATCACTGACAATATGTTTGTTACTATTAAAACTTTTCCCTGTCCTTAGGTATCCAATTTTCTACTTTTCTATTTACACATTTTCCCTTCCAGATGGTAGTGAAATGAGTGTGTGTATGTGGAAGTTGCAAGTCTGATTTATTGCGTATACGTTGGGTAGTTTTATCACTCTTAAGTGTAATGAAAAAATCCCCAAAGTGCAATTCCAGTGTTGAGAAAGAAACAATCTTCATAAAAACTATGTATGTATGTATGTACCCATACAATATAAGCAATTACTCGGCGAGGCCTTTTACGATATCTTACTTATTTGCTGGAGCAAGCCAACATTGCGGCTACTCAATCAATATTGGATTTTACCGCAATCACACACACACATACACACTCGAACAAACATATATACGAGTACACTCTGGAAGACACATTCATATGAAGAATTTATTGTATTTGTTGGCGGTTTGTTTGCTGGCCAAACAAACATAAGACCAGGGACAACAGCAGCAACAACAATAGAAACAACAAAAACAAATAGTCTGGTTGTGCAAATAAATTAAATTAAAATGTATACAAACATAAATTATTTAGAGATAATGTACTGGACACAGACGAGAGACAGAGAGAGAGAGAGAGAGCCACATTGGAGGCTACTAAACAATAAGCAGCCGGCCAGAACCCGCAATAAATGCAATAAAAGCAAATTCAATTGGCAACCATAACGAAAACGGCAAACGAAAATAAAAGTAAAAGAAACCGAATAAGCAGAAGAAACAGAAAACGAAAAAGAAACAGAAAGCGAAACCAGCACCAGAAGTCAGCCACAAATAAGACAAATAAGCGAGCAGCCGAAGGCCCAGAACCGAATTCCGTATAAATCACCAAAAATGAGAACTCGGCTCAAACCCCCGAACTTGGCTCCATGTTGAGGCGAATTGAAAGAAATATGGTTTGTCCGTTATTTGTATGCCGTATTTTCATTTTGTTTATTTTCTGCTTTAGCGAATTCAATTCCCCTTTTGGCCAACTGGGAACAGGTAGAGTGGGTCGAATTTACCTGGCCAACTAATCCTGGCAACAGTCAAAGACCTCGCAAACAACGAAAACAGTACAAATTGTCCGCAAGCGTTAACATAATTGAAAGCTCTTTATCCCATAAGGCTCAAAAATAAATCTAATGAATTTAAATTAAATTAAAATACTAACTAGTAAGCCCTTCAAGTTTATTATAAACTTGGTCAGCTTTAATATCTATTTCTTAACCAGTTCACAAAAATGCAACTCAACTGCAACTAACCGATAACAACTAAACATAAACCAGGCAAACCAGAAATATGTTTGTGCATATTTTATTCAAGGTGGGAAACAAAATAAATTTATTTCTTATTTACTTTACTTCGCTCTGTGAAACTATCTAAAATGCAAACTACTGAAACTGAGTGTTTGCTGAATCAATTTCTTTATTCTAAACGAATTTGCATATAATTTGCGGGTAACGAAATGCACTTAAATTATTGAATTATATATTAAGTACAAGTTATTGAAAGAATTTTTCAGCAGATGTACAGATAAAGTTGAGCTTTTTTATAAGCATCGATCTAAAGTACATCGAATAGTTTTTGAATTTTTAATTGCGTAATAAAATAATTTAAATAAACTAATACGGACTTAGGTTAACGATATCTAAGTTGAATTTTATTCAATTTCAGGAATTATATTGGAGCAATTCCATAAAAATTATAAATTCTGCAAAAAATGAATATATAAAATATTTGTAGGGATAAATTGTAATAAAATAAAATGCTGAGTATTTCACTTTTCTATTATGTGAAATATGAGCTTTTGGAAATCACTCTGTGTTCGCTTTATTTCTTGAAGTAAATATTATAATAAACTTTAAAGAGACAATGTGTAGCAAATTTCTGGTATTATTTATAACTTTGTCAAAATTTTTACTAGTTGTATAAATATTTTAAGAGATAATATTGATTACCAAGAATCTTGGACAACTGCAGAGTTTGAAGCAATTACGCTTTGGATGGTTAGCCCGAATATGAACTCGTTCTCGAAACTCTTATTTATTTAGTGGAAATGACATATGTATGTGTAAATACTTGACGACAACCTTCCGGTGTGCTCATGCTGCAATCTGTTTAAGTTTTTTAGTGTAGTTGTTGCTATTACGATGTTAGTTAGTTTGACAGCCTTGGGCTGTGGTTTCCGGCATGTCCAAGTCTAAGACGAAGTACTTGGCAACTTCATAAAATATTCAGCTGCACTTTAGCCAGCAAACTGGCGCTAAGAAGTTGCCTGCCGGCCTGCAATCATGTTGCGAGTGTTTTCCCAGCTTGCCAGCACCTTGACTTCAAGTGGAGTCCAGCGGCAAGTGAAGATGGTCGTGGGCAGAGGGACAGAAGGAGATTCAGAGGAGCAGCTCAGGAAGATTGCACACAGGAAGTGAAAATCGTTGCATTGCCAAATGGCAGATTAAAACGGTGTTAAGTTGCGGCTGCCGCAAATGCCACTTGCGAAAAGCGGCGAATCTATCGACAAGTACTTAAGATTATGCCAAGAGAACGCAGAGCACTCGCAAACGAGGGTGTATTCAACAGTTCTATTGCTGGCACGACTGTAAAAGGTTTCATTACATTCATGCTCGTGTTTCGCCTAAGCAGATGGCATTTGAATAAAAAGTGAACAGCAAGTGACATTTCATTTAGAACTCTTATAGGACTTGAAATGCAAATGCCTGAATAGAATTGAGCCAGTGTGGAAAGGGCATAAACGAGGGGAATTCTGCAGGAGCGTCGACATCAACACCTTCAGCAGCTGCAGCCTGCCACATGCAGTAAAATGTTGTTGAAGGACATGCACTGGATAACATGAAACACAAGAACAACACCCACTTGAACAACACCAGCAGCAGGAACAACGACGACACCAACAACAAATGAATTCAAAACGTCGTCGGCATTCGGGCATTCGGCTGTGTAAACATTTTAATTTCTGCTGCAAACAAATGCGCAGCAGCCACAGCCTCTGTCTGAGCCGCAATCTCCCATCTCTCCTGCCTCCCCCCCGCCTTCGCCTTTGTAATGCCAGTACAAGCAGGACTCAAAACAACATTCATTCCATGTGGACCTTGGTCGCCCAATCCCACTGCAATGTCGGTTGCCATTTCTCTGCAGGAGCAGGAGGAGACATTCGGACGGCGTCAAGACGATGATTGTTGTTCTGTGGGTAGCCGTGTTTGAATTTCCACATTCCATTTCCACGTTTTCGACAATCCAATGCAAAGTACAGCCCAAACATTTGGCAGAGATGTGTCCAAAGACAGAGCCGGAGATCACGTATAATATATATTTAAGCATGAAATAACCATAAGAAGCAACTGTTTGCAAGTAATAATAATTTTACGATATTTATAAATTATATTATGAGTTTTTCAATGCCAACTCACGCTATCATCGCTAGCAGAAGGTACAGTTTATCAAATCTTGGTTTTTGTACATTTTAGCTGCAGTCCCCAAATGCCGTTTAGCTTGGACTCACTCACAAACACAACACACACACACACATTCTGGCAAAAGAATATGCTTTTTGTTCAGTTTATGGCCTTTTCTGCTGCCATAAACACCAACACACCTCCTTCCCACTACAAAAATGCTGCTCAGCTCAAGTTCCCATTCCAGCAGATGCCACATTACTACATGCAGCACTTGCTGGAAAATTCTAAAAAATAAAAATAAATAAATAAAAAGTAAAGACGTTCGAGGCTAAAGTGATTGACTATGAGATATCCTTTATTCAAATTTGATATATTCAACAGTTTTATTTAGTAACCAATCATTATACCTGATCACTACTTGTTAAACTCTACAGATAATATTCAACAAGGAAACAAACCAAATTTTGGAATCAATATCATAAAAAATGTGATAACTGATTCTGATTAATGAGATCCTTATTGAACAGACCAAATGTTCGCTGCTTTAAGTACTAATCAAAGTATGCACTTTCTAGAGTCGTCGATGCCTCCTCTTGCATTTTACTTACGATACATTTGCATAAAGTTGGTATGGACCTTTTTAGTGCACAGGGTATAGCGCATAAAAAGAAAGTAAAAGGCAACGGAGAAACCGCATTTAGCAGCACCACACACAATAATGTTTATTTGTATACAATATACATATATGTAGTATATCTATATATGTATATACTCATGCAGCATAAGTATTCATAACATAGGGAGAAATGCAGCAATGCTTTTTGTGTACAAAAATGGCAGATACGAGCTTGCATTTCAAGGATATAGTTACAAAGCGAAGCTTGGCTGCCGGCAGAGAGAAAGAGACAGGAAGAGACAGAGAGACAGAGAAAGAGCTAGTGATAGAGTCCTGTTTCAAATGCCCAACCAAAAAGATGAGAGTTTATTTTACATTTGCACATGCACTTCGCGCAATTAATTTTGCAAAATTTCAAATTTAGAAAACCAAACAATAAACACAAAAACCAAGGGGAAATATCAGAAAGGAAAAACATTTTCATTTAGCTGACAGTTTATTATTTTTAATGAGGCATATTATAAGTGTAATCAAGCAGAGCATACGATATACACCCTTTTGTTGGCCAGCTGCAGCGTTGATTTTGATAGCCACAATAAAAACAATGACACTTTCATTAAAATATATGTATATATTTATACATTCACTCGCACATTATGCATCCTTTGGTTACTGTCCTTTATGCTCTGTTTGAATGTAGTTCATGGCTTTTCGTTTTTGTGAAAAATATGTTAAGGTTGTGACTTGTTATGCTTGTTATGTTTAATTGCACAGCTGATTTGGCTTCCACTTTGAATTATGAACTGATTGTAATAAGAACTGTTTTTTTATTTTTGTAATGAAAATGTTTCAATTGACATATTTAAAATTTTTCTGCTTTTTCTTTCCAACTAAAGTACATATTAATGTATTTATGGATACAAATTTTCAATATGCACGTATACTTAATATGCAACATGTTCATATATAACTTAATATCTTATTAATCGTAGCATTACATATATCTATAGCTGGTCGGCCACGCTTATTAAGTTATATTTCCCAATGGTTTCACTCCAGTTGAAGTAGGGCCTTTATCCTTTATCACATTCAGAGCAAAGAAAGGGGAAGGATGGTAATTTATATGGCAAATATACTCGTAGCATGACATTAAAGATTATTTACCTTGGGTGTGCCTGGATTGGCATTGGGGAAGGGGAACAAAATATACTTGTATGCATGGAGAAAAGTTTCACACCATAAATTAATTCTCAATGTGGCATTAGGTCTTTTTGGAAAAGTACAATGACATTTATTATAATTTAGCATGTACGAAAAATGCGACAAAATAAAAGCACAAACAAAAATTACATATATAAACACACATATTCATAATGTATTAGAATACCCAAACTTTATGCACTGTAAAAAAAATGAATGAAAAAACTTTAACTAAGTTGACAAAGTGGTAATGGGAGATATTTTTTCGTCTTATGTTTAATTAAAATTATATTTAAAATGGTTTTTTAAATAAAAGTAAATATAGTTAAAGTCAAGATAATTGTCACATGGATTTCTTGCAGTGTTGCTGCTGCTCTGCGTTGATATCTCATGTATGTATATAAACGGAATATAATATGCCCGTTAATATGGGCAAAATACACACACTCTCAGAGAGAGGGAGAGAGAAAGAGAGAGAGAGTGAGAGTGAGAGGGCTTCAGAGCAGGGAGAGTGCAATTTGATCTTGTGCAAACAATTTGGCCGGGTCAAAGACAAAACCAACTCGAAAGTACGCCCAATCCTATGGGCTATGTGGCCGTAATAGTCTCACAGTCTTACTCGTATATAGTCGCCCGGTCTCGAGTCATGTGCAGGAACTGTGTGACTATTATCCTTTGACCGGGCGGTTGTCGGGCTACTAACCCTAACCATAAATTGGCTAAATAGCCACGCAACATGCCAGAAGTTGACAGCGGGGTGAACTACGCCTGACCGTCGATATGAATGTTGGTTTTGCCGCACACACACACACACACACTCAGATACCCTGTATGTGTATGTATGTGTGCGTGAGGTCCAATCAATTTATCACTTGAAAAGCGACAAGCTCGTCGCTTGCAGTGCGTCCAATGTCCAATGTCCGATGTACAGTGTCCTTTGCACTACGGATGCGGCTGTGGCTGTGGTTGTTTTGGCAGCAGTTCATAGAGCAGTGGGTGGAAAAGGGGCAAAAGGGGGCATAGAAAAAAACCTATAATTTTTCCCCCCATTAGAACATTTATAAACAAAGGGATATTAGTGCCAAACGCTTGTTTGCGCCACATGACGACAGCAGCCGCTGGTCAAGCGATTATTGCAGTGTGGCAACAAGATTTCGTGGGTCAAGCGGGGGACGTGGCACTGGGAATTCTGGTCAACTCGGGGCACACACACACACACACACATACAACTGAAAGGTATTAGGGCGCACGTTATGGGGCTCATTGAATGTGTCGCAAAAGATTTAATGGGGCATGATCCTGGCATAGGTGAAATATGCAATATAAACGTATTTAAAAGGAAAAGAGTCAGGACATCGACATCGAGTCTCTATATACACATATGACTGCTGACCAAATAACAATAAATCATCAATGTGCCAGCAGCGACGCTGGCATTTGGTTTATTGATATTGTAGTCATAGTATTACATGGCATTGTTTATCCATGTCCTGTGTCCTGTGTCCTCTGTCCTCTGTCCGGTGTCCGTCCCACATTAATATTAATCAAATTTATACTTTGACTCTCTCATATTTCGTATGGCTTAAATTGATCATGTTGGGCAAAAGTTTTTGTACAGCTTATTGACTTGCAGCTGCGCTACATGCAAAACTTTAACAATTTCCTTAGAGCAAGTCCTGCTTTTTGGCCAAATTATGTTAATTTGTGTATGAGATGAAGCCGAAAGCTGAATATGAAGATGAAGATGAAGATGTTTGCTGGAGTTAGTTCAATAAACTTACAACTTGCTGCGCATACTTAACTCATAACTAATGCAAAGAAAGTTATTAGAGCCAAGACTTTAGGTCGGGGTGAGATTACGTATACGTCATGGCAGCCAAGCGGAAATGGACGCTTTCAGGCGCTTCATGCCACATGGGCCACATATCAAATCGCATTTGAGGCATTTAGCCAGACGAAAAACGGCTGCAACAAATCAACTAAGTGAAAGCCGAGTGGTTGGCCATGCCAGTTAGCAGTTTGACAAATTGCCACTCAGCTTTATGGCCAGCAGGGGAACAGCGGGAGTAACGGCAGTACAGAGTATAGCCCGGCTGAAAGGGCCAAAGAGCCAAGGCAAGACGTTGTTTATTTGCTTTTCATGTCGCGCATGTTAAATGCAAATTATTCAAAATACCCTTACTGACACACACCTTTATCCCCACACACATTCGCACCTTCACACATACTCGTATCCTGTGCACGTTGACCTTTTTGCAATCCGGCAATGCCGCCTCGTCATTCGACCGTGTAATTTGTGACATTTTGTTTTGCTCAGCTTCGTTTTAACAAATAAGCTTCACGCGATTATGCAAATTTTAAGTGTAGTGCTCACTCGCCTTTGCCATTGCTTTGCTTTTGCTTTTACTGTAACTACAATGCAGCAAAGGCTCTTTGGACCAAATCCTCCTTCAGTTGGGCCTGCTGTCGCCACGAAAGGTCACAATAACCAAAGCTCTTTCCTCATTTTATAAGGGCCAGACCTGCCATCACAGAGATTTGCATGAATAAATTAGATTTCGTTTATTGTATGAGTGGAACATGCAATAAAACTTTAGTTTATTTATGTTAACTTTGAGTTGATAAATGCAGTTGAAGAGCGTGAAACACGTTGACAGAGCAGTTCAAAGACTAACATTTTTAAGTTGCTGGAAAATAAATAAGTAAATGCGGGTTTTTATCTTCAACTGAATATAAAGGAATACTTTTTTATAATTTAATGTTTGTCCCACCTTTTTGTAACTTCACTCCACAAAGTTTATTAAAAAACAATGATATAAATTTTAGAAAATTCAGTCCCACTGCTGAAAAGTATGAGTGTTGAAAATGTACATTATCTTGGACAACGTCGGCTAAGCCCAGCAGTTACCATATATTTGCACAAATTGAATTACACCCCATATATTGTATGTTATGATAATACAAGCATATCATTTAACCATCACCCTCTGCGAGCCGCAGACGTGTCTGTGTTAGCCAACTTCATATGATGTGTATTATGTGCATTTGATATATTTCTTAATAAAAATATCACGCAAGTCCAACAATGCCACATGGCAGCAGCTGTACCAGAGAGAGAGAGAGAGAGTGTGGGGCCACAGGAGAGGGAAGACAAAGAGGAAACTCATGTGTCACTGGGAAAATGAGAAATGATCAAAGTGAGTGTTTGGCTCTGGAAAACTGCAGATGCAGCAGCTGCTGCCCACACATCTACTCTGCGACTGTCTTTGTGTGTGTGTGTGTGTGTGTGTGCCAACTGGGACATCATCAGCTGCTACTTGCAATATTCAGCAGATCCTAGCAGATGTCTGTGTGTCCTGTCCACTGAGTTAATACGGACCAAAAATGCAACTGCAGCAGCAACTGCTAAATGCAGTCTGGCTAAAGGGCAAAGGGAAAAGAGTTCATCTGCTGTTGCAAAGTAATCAGCAAGTCAGTCAAGCTGCTTGAGGGACACGACAACTGGGGAGAGAGAGCAGAAAAGAGGCGTGGCAGCATCAAGAGCCTGTGTGTCTGCCATGTGCTTAGGCCAAGTAATTAGTTGGCTGTGCATTGATTTTTACGCCGCGACGCCGACTGCTGTTTAATTCGGCATGACAAATTGTTAATACGTCAAAGCACTCACGCTCTACAGTCAGCCAGGATAAAAGCAACAACAATAACAACAAAAATAAAATGTAAAAAGAATAAAGCCATACATATTATGTAAGAAATTGATGGTGACGTTGTTGCTGTCGCCGCCGACTGCCTGAAGCCGACAGAATTTATGGTAATAAAAGCCGTAGACATGGCTTAGAGTGTATGCGAATATGTGCGCATCGTAATGATTAAGAATGTGTGTAGGCAGACACAGACACTGAGCGCTGACATGAGGCGCCATGGCACGCCTCATCACACTTGGAGAATTCATAAAACAAGTATACGCCGCGTATGCGCCGAGCATAAATCATTTTAACGCTGAAGCCACAACTCCAGCCGAACAAATGCTGCCATATAACATTCCATAGTGGCCACCTGCATGAGTATTTACATTTAATGCTGGCTCCTGCCCTCATTCAAATCAATTACTTAAACGCAACTCGACTTTCAAATGTCGTCAGTCGATTCAAAAGGAATTTATTTAGTACCTTGTACTTTTATCTATTTGTTCGAGTTAACGTTTAGTTGAAAGACATATTGATCAACCCAGAAAACAGATAATATGAGCCTTTTAGAGCACCACAGATTTCTCACTCTGATTTCTAGTTAAATGGGATACAATTCTGAATATCTAATTTAATATAGAATGGGTATAAATAATTCAATATTCTCCAATAAATGTTGTACTTAATGCATGGAATAAATGTAATCAAATCTGTTTTTGCTTTCATTCGCCGGCAGACAGAATGCTTTTGGCAGCAAATTGATATAATTAGAGAATGAAGATTTGATGGGGCCATGAATTGTATTTCATTGCCAAATGACAATGCTCGGCTCGATGTTTGATGTAAACAATAGATAATGATTACAAATTTATTATTGTCTATTCCCATTTAACGTTGGCTTTGATGAGTTTTGTGCATCTGGAATCATTCAATGCCAGAACAAAGGAATCGCTTTCAGAAGAGCTCAAAATAAAGTAGCCAATAAAATCAATCCCATGGCAATCTGGTAACGTGGAAAGCCATAAATTAAATGCAGATGCCACAAATTTAGCTCTTAATTATTTTACTAATGAATTGATCAAGAATGGTTCAACAGCTGCGAGTTTCCACTGTGGCTCAGTAATTCTGCTAATTAATGCTCAAATATCATAGTGAATTTAGCGGAAAACTGTTTTCCATTTACACGCTGACCTCTGCCTCGGGGGGACCATTTTTTGAGAAACTTCGCCATTTTTCTCGCGTGCATTTCATAAATGTATTTTAATTTTTTTTGTCTGTTTTATGCAACGGCAATTTGCGCACTTCTGCAGTGAAAAATTTAATTTGTTTTGTGCATTTGCCAGAGGCGTTTGTGTGTCATGCATTTTTACACCTTAATTTGCGGCTAATTTGCATATTGTATACGTGTATTTTCGCTTGTTGCGCAATTTCACTTTTACTTCCACTTGCCAACTGTCTTTTTTCCATTCCTTTATTCTGTATCCCCTGTGCTCTTTTTGGGTGTTGGCTTTTTATACCCGTTATTTTATAATAAATTTTAAGTGTGAAAATTGCTTAAGCAAAAGATGTGCATATATTTTTGGAAAAGAAGCGCAAATTAAAAATAAAACTAATAAAGTTTGGTAGTTGTGCAGCTTATGTTTAAGTGAAAATTCGCATTAAAATTTAAATGTTAGGTTAAAGCCCGATAATATAGTTTTTTTGATCAGCACCAAAATGTATGCTTTGACTATGAATTGGAACAAGGAATGAATATGAATAACAGATTACAAATATATCTACTTTGATTCTTAGCTTTACTTTGTAACAAATTTGAGGAAAGGAATGTTTAAAACTTTCGTTTCACACACATTTCTATTACCCTGAATGAAAGAAATTTGAAGCTCGTCAATGATATTTTTATTTATTCAAATTGAACAATAATTGTTTATTTCTCATTTTTACAGTTAAATATATATGTTCTTTTTTTAATAAATAATATATGAACTACATCAAATCGAAATACTCAAATGTCAGTATATGTACAATTAAACGTATAATTAATAAATGGCAAACAATTTCGTACGGAATTCATAAATTAAACTATTTTACGTGTTAAACAATATACAATTTGATTAAGTTGAACCGCATCAAAATGTGAACTTTAAGTTTGTACTTGGCGATTTCTGAAATGCTATTCAAAATTGATAAATTGATTCTATTAAATTCAAATTCAACACTAGCTAATTCAACATGTAGTAGGATCTAAAAATATGCATCTATATTGTTCCAGGACGGCAGCCAAGCTGATTGTGATGAACACATCACAATCCATGATTATCCCAAAGGCCCCAAGGTAATTCTTAAACATATGTTGAGCCCATCACACATTTGCAGTGCCTAGAGACACCCATTGCCCCAGCAACCGCACCAGGGAATCTTGCCGCCAGTGTGGGAGCTAATCGAGATCTTGCGTCGATTGGAGCGCATGCTGAAGCTCGTCGAGGACTCGCGCGAGGAGCCGAAGCTGTTGGAGTTGCGATCGGAGAGGGAGGTGACCGTCTCGTGGTTGCTGTCCTGGTGGGAATGGTGGCTGTGGTGCGGGTTGCTGCTGATCAGGCTGTTGTGCTGGTGGTGGTGCGTGTGGTGCGTGTGATGGTGGTGCCCACCCGTGCCGCCTGCCCCACCACTCGAGTTGCTAATCCGATGCACATTGTGCACGGTGCCCTCCGAGTGGCGTCGCGAGCACTTCGTCCGACTGACGGTCGCCGTCGCCGTCATCGGCGCCGGATCGCTGATCTCCTTGCGGTGGTGGTGGTGGTGCGTGGTGCTGGGCGGCGCCGAGTTCGTGGCCGCCACCTCGGCGTGGGCCGCTGTCATTGTGTTGCTGTTGGTGCGTCGGCGCGAGGAATGTGGGGAGCTGGGCGTGCTGTGGCTCATCTGCTTGAAGGCCTTGATGCTCGGATGGGTCAGCACGTGGGTCAAGTCGATGCAGCTGGCGGTTGTGGTGGGGGCAGTGGTCACAGCGGGAACAGATCCAGCGGACACAGTGCTTGCCAGCGGCTGATCCTCCCCACAGACAATGGAGACCCGTCGGGCCTTCCGCCTGGTCGCCTCGTCATCCTGGCAAAAGGGAACAACACGTATGATGCCGGAATACAGTAACCAACGGTTAGGAATAAGTCCTACCTCATTTGTCGCCGTGGTATCGCCTGCTTCCACAACTGGTTCATTGGTCGAGCACTCCACGTCCAGTGAGCGGGTCAGCTGCGATGGCGAGGATCGAAAGATGGCTCTTTTGGCCGCCGCTGCCGAGGCCAGGGATTTGTACAGATGACTCTTGTTCGGCGAGAGTCCCACTGGCGGCGTTGGCGGTGGCTCCGTGGGCATCGCTGGACGGCGCGCAGGTGGCAGCGGTGGTGGTGGCTTAACTGGCACATTGGGCTTGGCAGCCACGGGCGGCTTCTGGCCCGATGGCGACTGTCCTGCTACTCCTGCAGCCTGGTTAAGCTGCTCAAATCCCAGATAGCTGCACTTCTCCGGAAACGGCGCCATCGGATCAGGCATATGGGGGGCGGGGCTGTCTGTGTGCTCCCTCTCGAGGGAACGCGTGCGACTCGAGAGCTTACGCCCACTGCTCGAATCGGAGGCGTGGCTGGCCGTTGTTGTGGCTGTGGCTGTGGTTGTTGTCCCATTCGAAATCGTCGGATTCGTGGCATCGTATTGCAGATACAAGTTCATCTCGGAGCGATAGGGCTTCTTGGTGATGTCCTTATCATGGTTGTTTTGGGCCATGAGATTGTCGCGGGACTTACTCTTCTCCAGTTGAATGGCCAAAATATCCTCGGAAATAGTCTCAATGTCGTTGAGTATCGATTCCAGATTCACTGAATCCGTCTGGGGGGAGAATGCATTAGATTAGTTAACAGAAAGTGGAAATAATAAAAATGTAAAACAAATATGACATTAATTTAATTTGGCGATTGAAAGCGTGGAAATTATTTGATATTCTAAAGGGTAATATCTAACATCCACATCATATGTTCTTAGAGTTCAATTAACTCTTAAGGGTATCGAATGGGTAAACAAAATTTAAGGAACTGGGTCTAGTTTGGGAATCGATTGTCTAAAACACCTCTTTAGGATTGATGCTGAAATAAAGAGTCTTCCTAATATTTATACGTTAGAAATTAAAGACACACATAGTACTTTCCAAGTAAGTAATGAAGAGTTTTCGTTCGGATCCATTTACAGCCGTTTCGTAAAGATTATATATTTAAGGATTTACAATTAACAAAATTCAAAGGGTTTTCAACACAGCTGTGATCCATTTACAAATAATACGCTAGAAATTATAGACACATAATATTAATAACAAAATGGAGACATTAAATGAAAATCGACAAAGTTTCCCCCAAGTCTGCGATCGATTTACTAATAATACACAACAAACAATAGACACACATATAACTATCCATATAAGAAGTGAAGATAGATTTCTACAAATAATGAAGAATTTCTGTGGGGATGGGAAGCCGATGATGACTGCTGATGATCTGCCGAGGATCATCCTCACCTGACTGCCAATATCCGCGATACTGGTAGCTGTCTTGGCCGTGGAGATTGGCCTGCATTGGATTGCACACGTCATGGTGGAGGTGTTGGTTGTGATTGTGGTGTTGTTGTTATTGCTCGTTGTCTGCTGCCTCAGCGGCGATGTTGTTGTTGTCCTGGTAGTGCCTGTGCTGACGGTCATCAGGGGCTTGGTCAGGACAGTGGCCGACTTGCAAGTGCTGTGGCAACTCTTTTGTGCGGTGGCGTAGACAGGCTCAACGTTGTGGGACAGGGGCAGCAAAGACAGAGATGGAGACAGAGACGGAGTCGGAGAAGGGGGAGCTGACGCTGACGCTGATTTGGCAGCTGAAGCAGCAGCGGCAGCGGCAAGCGCAGCGGTGTAAATGTCAACCACACTGCTGGTGCAGGGGCTGCCCACCACGGCAGCACCGCCAACACCTAAGCCAACGGCAGCCGCCACATTGACCACCGCCCGATGCAGGGAACAATGCTGTGGTTGCTGGATCTGCGGTTGCTGCTGCTGGCATTGGTGTTGGCGCTGCTGCTGGGCGTGGCCATGAGCGTGGGCGTGGCCCTGAGCGTGGCCCTGGGCGTGGGCGTGAGCCTGGCAGGGCTGGTTGTGGAGCTGGCAATGCGTGCGGACGCGGTGTCGGGGACTTACTTGAGGTGACAGCCGCTGGACTGGACGCTGATAAGGCGACGCGAGCGCGTTGTTCACGAATATGTCCGGTGGCTCACGCAGTGGTGCCGCCGTTTCCAGTGGCGGTGGCGGTGAGCCCGGCGGCAGTGGGTCGGATTCTGAGTTCTGGTTGGCCAGCTTGGTGTTGAGCTTGAGGCGCGGCTTAATGGGGGCAAAGAAATGCTTGGGGCTGTTGAGCGCTTGTTGCGTTGCGTTTGTCGTTATGGCCACAGTCTCGATGATGCCGCCGCCGGCCGAGGTCGCCGGCAGATTGAGGGCTACCCTGGGCAACGCCTGCAGCGTCGCCGTGGGCACAAATGTCGTCAGTGTGGGCGGCGGTGGCGGTGGCGGTGAGCGCGATGGCGACGAGGTGTTGGAGTATTTGCGCTGAGAGAACGGCGACTGCAGGTTGTAGTCCCAGCCGTTTGTGTGCTTCATGGTCGTGCCCGTCGTGGTGCTGGAGCTGGTGCCCAGCTCGGGCGTGGGCGTCAGCACTGCAATATTCAAGTTATAATCAAAGTCTCTCAATGGCCCATAGTTTACTCTACCCGTGTTGTGGCCCATGTGCTGCTGCAGGATGTTCTCGAAGTAGGAGAGCGGCGGCACCGTCGCCTGCAGATCGCTGAGCTGATTGGCCACCAGCTCGATGGGCGTGAGGGGCGTCAGGGGACCCACCAGGCTGGGCAGCGTGCTCTGCGAGCCATTGAGATCGGGTGTGCAGATCATCAGATGCTCCGGCTGATGGGACAGCATCATCTCCGGATTGCTGAGCGTCTCCTCCGACACCACCGACAGATGGTCAAAGGGCTGATTGTTCGGCTTGGGCGGGGCATGGCACTCGTCGGCTTCGTGCCCAGACTCTTCTGGGGGCAACGGCGGCTTGAGTAAGACACACGATCCGCCCTCCTGGCAGCACTCGTCACTGCAGTGTCCGTCGTCCTCGCAGCGACACGTATCACATGAGTCAGAGTCCTGCCAAAGGAGTTGAGTAATTATCAATGCGTGTGAGAGACTATCTGAATCGACTACTCACATCACTGTTTCCATCACAACCTCCGCTTCCTCTGCCGCCGCCACTGCAGCGACGTCCGCTGCCTCCGCTGCCGCGACATCCGCCGAACTCGTGCTCGTTCAGCTTCGCCTTGAAGCGCTTGTTCAGCCGATCGCATTCGTCTCGCAGTGTCCAAATCTCTCGACGCAGCTTCTCATTCTCACGCCGCAAGCTTTTGATATCCGACTGACCTGTGAAGGCAAATAACAACGATTAGGAATCAAATGCAAACAAGAATTGCATAAATTTAAAAACAAAATATTATATTAATAAAAAATAATTTTAAATAAATTAAATTAAGATAAGAATATTTATAATAATAGGGTTGTTTACTAATTTTAACGAAATTCTGAGACTGTTGCTACCCTAATTAATTAAAAAACAATAAACTAAAATAAAATAAAAAAATTAAGTATTCTGAAGAGTATAAGATCCCATAAAAAAAACCTCTTTACGAGGTAAAAGTCTAGTGACGAAAACATTTTCATGCCCCAAAATTTCTGATATCCAATTTTGTGACGAATAATATTAAGTTTTACACATAAATTATTTTAAACAAAATTTTGGCACCCGGCACATTGCGCTAAAATGTCTCAATTCTTCATACCAAATAAAACTCACTGTTTTGCGCAGTGCCGAATGCAAAAATTTTGTTTAAAATAATTTATGTGTAAAACTTAATATTATTCGTCACAAAATTGGTTATCAGAAATTTTGGGGCATGAAAATGTTTTCGTCACTAGACTTTACCTCGTAAAGAGGTTTTTATGGGATATCAGAAATTTTGAATAAGACATCAGAAATTTTGAAATTGCAATTTTTTTGACAGTATAGTTTTGTCAATTTTGTTTATTGTTTGTACAGCTAAAACAAGTGTCTGGCAACACTGGTCCCCTTTACAAACACACATGCCTAGCGCATAAGCTATCAGCACTCTTCAAATCTGGCTGCTATGACACTTTGCTGCTGCTGTCCTATTCCCATTATACCTTTTTAAATAAAAAATAAACGTTGAAGGTATGCCTAAGAGCCCTTTGAAATACCTTTTCAACGAAATATAGATCATATCTGTAGCTTCTATCGTTTGGACGCTATGAGGGTTTCAATTTTAGCGGTTTTTAGCGATTTCCCGCTAAACTAGCGATTTTTCGAAAAAGTAGAACAAACGATTTTATATTTTTGATTATAAAATGATTTATCTGCCGCAAAAAGAATTCCCCACTTGCAAGCAGTTTATTTCCGCATTACGCTGCAAGCAGTGTACATACTGCATATGTACATGCAGTAGTGTAAAGGTAAAAGGTATATTCAGTTAATAGGTAATATCTTGTCCAAACGAATTTTGACAGATGCGTGATTATATGTCAAAAAACGCGGAATCAAATTGCCTATAACATATAACATATTTTAAAGTGATCTCATGTGTAGATTTTTCTTAAATCGCCAAAATGTGTAAAAAAATACCTTGTTTCACCTGTAGCCGTTTACCTTTTTACTTAAAAAAAACTTTGAAGGTATGTCTAAAAGCCCTTCGAAATACCTTTTCACCAATATATAGATCGCATCTGTAGCTTCTATAGTTTGGATGCTGTGGGGGTTTCAATTTTAGCGGTTTTTAGCGATTTCCCGCTAAACTAGCGATTTTTCGAAAAAGTCGTAGAACAAACGTTGCTAGATTTTTGAGCGGGAACAAGTCCTCATTCCAACTTTTAAGCTAAAACAACGATTTGATCTATACAAACAAACAGACAAACAAACAAACAAACAGACTGACTTTTCATCTCGTTTTGAGAAGGGCACCAAAAATTTCAAAATAATTTATCTTTTGAACCAGTAGTCGGATTTTGATGATTGAGGTGTCATTCGACGCGTATTTTTATGAGAAATATTACAAAATTAAAAATGTTGACCAAAAGGCTCCAACGGCCCCACTAGCTCCAATCATTTAAATTTTGCCCCTTCCACTTACACCTGTTTATCTCACGAACCAGGTGAGTTTTCAAAAGTCTTAGTATGCACATTTGTAAGTTAAGTTGATACCTTTCGATCGGTATATAACTCGACCTGATCGGACAGTCATAGCAAATTTTCCATTCTTCCTGTGTATATATGCTAGTCGCCTTCGCACCCTTCGTGCTGCTTTCGTCACTAGCGCGGACTCCGTCCGCAGTGATTAATAAACGTATTTTTCAATTGCAATTATCTGGATATAAAATATTTATATCTTTTTTATTCAATAAAAAATCCGCAAGAGATAATCAGAGCTGTTGGTCACCTTTAATCTCATTGTTTATATTTGCCCATCAAATATTTTGGCAATGGAAACAATACATATATACGGAACAAAACACAAGTATATATAAACATATCTATACATACATTAATATATGTATATTTTGCCTATGTCTGTGTTAATTTTATTTTTTGTTTTGAAGATTTACGTTTTACGTATATTTTTTACGTTCAAATGTCTTTTTAATTGGATTTTTGATGTTTTTGTATGTTTCGCACATTTAGTTTATGATGATTTTCATTTCCTGTTTAAGACATCTTAAGCTTCCTTCGATTTTTATTAAATCAATGAAGTTTTCTGCACACAGAAATAAATTATTAAAGGGCTCTTTTTTATTTGGTATTTACCTCGTTCTACTTCCGCATTTATATTGATTGTGCGCAATCTTAGTTCTTCATTTTCGTATATCATGCCACGAGACGACTTCCTGTCCAATCTGTAAGCAGAACAAGTCTTAGGATTACACATACACTTAATAATAATTTAACAAATTTTTTAAATTGTAGTATAAACATATGTATGTAGAGTCAATATTGCCTTCGATTTGTCAGGGGTTGCCATTGCGAACGTGTGCCGATCAGCATTCCGTGAATATTTTTCAAATATGTTGAAATATATAGCTTATCACTAACTATATTGGTACATTAAGACTGAGATGGTGCCTCAACGAATGCTGTAAGTCAACTGAATGGGTTAGTTCCAGTTTCTTTATGCTCTTAGCCCAATTATTGGATCTGTATTTGTGATCTTTCCACACTTGCTAAACATAAATAAATAATATAAAAGCGACGTAGACAAATAAATATATAGGCACTGATTTCTTTAGCTTGAAGCGCGCCAGAAATTTGAACAAAAATTTAAGAAATTTGAAGAAGGCGTAACCTAGCAATAAACTGGAGGTGATATGCCTCATCTGTCTAGAAAAAGCAAAAAAACGCAAATAAACCATAAATTACATAGACTTCAAAAACATAAATAAGTATTCTGTACCTAGTCCTACCATGCCATACTTGTATCATATATGTTACTATATCAATACATATAGGATTGTGTATATATACTAAGGAAAATCTTAGAGTATACTACGATTCGGCTTGCATTTATAATTCTGATAATTATTATTATTTTCTCTAATCAAATTATACCAATTAAAAGCTATCCACAAATCCCAAATGATCCATAAAAAAGCCTGTGCAAAGTTTCCATAACTTACGCAGTTTGATTCTTTTTATTTCAAATAAAAATAATAAAAAATATGCGCGTGAATTTATTTTTGACACTGTCGTCTGAACAATTTTGAAAAACTGCCGTGCGTTTGACCAACTGCCGCCAAGCGAAGAATGCCAATACCCTGTAGCCAGTCTATCTAAATGGCATATTGACATGTTAATGCTTTGAACTTATTTTAAGAATATGAGCTTAAATTTCCCAAATAAAATAAATATATATCTCAATGGGTCGTGACTTCGACTATAACATTTTCTGCTGTTTATTTTTTCTTACTTTTTAGTCGCTTTATCAATACAAAATATGCGAAACACACCAAAGTATAAATTTTAACTTCTTCATGGATAGAATATTATTATCTGATTATTATTAGCTGATTGGATGAAATAATTGTAAGGTGATTATTTACAACGAAAGGATTATTTAATCAGCGAGGCGAGACAAAAAAATTTATTTCACATTTAAAAAAAAAAAAATAGTAACTGTCGAATTAAACTTGAGGTCAACTTACTGAAAGTAAGATTTTTGCACAAATTTTACAATTATGTATCCTTATTTTTCATGGATAAGCTAATTTTGAACACATTTTGAACTTAACAATTATTTCTTTGCCTTTATTCAAAATTATAGTACCTCAGTTTTTAGAACTACTAAAAATATTTCAAAAATTCGCTTTAGAAAATTAAAACGAACTGATTCCGCCCCGGAACCAATCAGCGCCAGCCCTGGATCTGATATTCTATTTTTGAAACAAGAGAGCAAATGCGTGAGCGTTTCGTGTAAATACAGAAAAAGTTCGATAAAACTGTATGATCGATAGAATGAGAAAACATTTGGCAGTTTTATTCATAAAATGTGATGTTGATTTGGGGAGTGAAAGAGCGAACCGTATGAAAACAAAAGTCTAGAATACCGAGTAAACATTTAGTAGAACGTGTAAAATTAACTTGGACAATGTTCATGACTAGTTGATAAACAATAAACTTTATTTATATTTTGTTTGGTTCTGCTTGAGGCGAAAAATGTTTATTTTACGACCACTAAAGTGTATGGATATTAGAAATTTTTATGACTTTTAATATTAATCGATAACAGGCCATCGAGAGCCACATGTTCTTGACTAAAAATGTAAAAGCGAAAATGGGAGATTGAGAAAAATGAAAAACCAAAGCCAACAGCTTACTTAGCTGACTTCTCCGAGCGTTTGTTGCTCTTGCGGTTTCGATCATATTGTGTCCGAGTACTTTTTGCGCCTTTCATTTGAAACAACAAACTTTGACAATATTATTGAATTTGTCACACTATACACATAGTCCACTTGGATGGTCCAACCAATTAATTATGTACAAGCGAATGTTTAGAATGTTAATTTGTTAATATCTTTTTGAACATTGAACACATTTTTTATACACTTTGAGAAATTGGATAACATAAGAAATTTCACCGCAACTACACGAAGAAATTAGTTTGAATTGCAATACCGCACGAGTCGACTATAAGCAGAACACTGACAGTTGGGCGAGATCAGTTTTGGCCAAAAACAAACGACTACAACAACAGAATAGAACAGAACAAAAGCAACAAACGAACAACGCCAACGACTGGCATTGAATGCCGCCAAGAGCAACAAGCTCTGTCTATGACGGCCACTGATTCAATTTTTAATAAAACTAAATAAAAAGAAAAAGAAATAGAAGAAATCTTTTGAAAAATTTCATAAAGCAAATGCGGCGAGTAAATCTTAAAGCACTACCAATATCAACAAATCATCGTTCTCAATGCTCAAAGATTAAATATAAAAAAAAGAGGAAAACCCAAACTAATCATAGATCAGACATCGACGGGCAAATGCCCTTTGCTTTTAATGTCTTCAATAATTGGTAGGACACAGTATCTATAAACTGAAGCAGCTGGTAAGATTTCCTTATGAATCAGCTGCTTGAAACCTTAACCTCTTTGTAAAAGTTTAATTTGCTTAAAGAGTGATCCTTTAAATATATGTAAACCAATATAAATTTCAACATATTCTGAGCAAAGGGATATTAAGCCTTAATGCTACTAACCAAATCAAAATGGATGATATTATTTAGTTTATGCAGATGTTGTATCTAAAAAGTATACTATACTATAGAATTGAAATGAATGTTATGTTAAAATATTTTAGTAATAATTTAAGGATTTTAAAGCTATATTCATAACCCCAGAAAAGAAAGGTTCAACCGTGAACTAAAACAATTTCCCTGGTAGTCTTTTTGATTACAAAGTGTGTATGCGACATTCTAAAGGGTATGCAAATATATCACGTCAGAAATTGAACTTTTGACGTAGTCGTAGAGTCGGCGAGTATTCATCCAAAAAAAGCTTTCTTCAAACTTTTACGTATATGTACAAATACTATATGTATATGTACAAATATAAAATCTGAACACAATGTAAACTTGATAATATAAGTTATTAAAACATTTTTAAAGTTTAAATACAAAATAGTATAAACGAAATAAATTTTGAGGTATATATTAAACGTTCCATGATTTATTATTCTATCATTAAATATGCATATAAATTTACATAAGAAGGAGGAACAAGAATACTCGTAAATACCTGAGTAAAAAAAGCAACTCAAACAGATTGGAGCTTATTTATAAAATGTTGGTTAAATGTCATTTACGATTTGCATTTTTATAATTTTTTTTGCTATGTGGTTTGATTACATAGAAAATAAATTAAATTTAATCAACCCATTAATCGGATTGAAAACACGGTTTGGTTTATAGATAGAAGTGCTTTTTTTTTTTTGGCACATTTGCAATTCGATTACAATTACCAAGAGGACAACAAAAATTAATTTATTTTAACAATAAGCAGCGGATAATATAAACTCGCAGCTGCACCGCATTTTCAATTAATTTTACAGCTGAGCTACCGATATCAAATTAAATTAGTTCGTAAATTATTAAACAATATTCTTTATTTTGTTTTTTATATGTTTAATTTCTATAGGCCAATGATTGGCCGAGTCGCTTATACTAAACGTTGCGCCAATTAAAAAAAAAAACAATTCTTAAATGAGTATCTGAAATGTGTCAGTGCCATGACCGGCTAACTATGTATGTACAGCTGCGGTCAAAAAAATAGTAGTGCCTGCAATGAACTTACAAAAGCTCAAAATTTAAAGACTTTTAATTTATCCAAATTTTTTATTTAATTTTTTAAGATACGTTATTATATTGTAAATCCATCTGAGAAATCAAAGATAGTGAACAGTTATTATTTTTCGACTTAGGAATTTTTTTCTTGCAATAGCCTGAAAAATGGGCGGTCAAAATAATAGTAGTGAATGAATTAAAAGTGGAAAAAAAGGATATTAAGCAGGAAAGGCACTTGATTTGATATTTATAATTGTAATTTGATAATTTTCTATAAATTGTATAAAAAATATTTTGCTTAGAGTTGTTACAATGGGGCGTGGCAAGCATTGCACTCCAGAAAAGCGTGCTCCTATAAAAAATTTATTTCTAAAAGGATAACGTTTAAGGAAGTGGAAAAATTTGATTAGATGATTGCCAACCATAATCAGAAACGCCATCCATTAAGTAGTCGCCAAAATAGGATAAATGTGGAACACCTCGATCCATGTCCAAAAGACTAGTGACAAAAGTAGTGAGGTTTTTTGAAACGCGACCCTTTTGCTCCTGCAGCACTTATAAAAAAGAACTTTGGCATGGACCAAAGTGTGTAAAACATTCTTAGATGTTTGCAAAATAATAATCTGGCAGAAAGAAGCCCGTGAAAAATTCCGTTATTAAAAAAAATACCTGCCCAAAAGCGATTTCGATTTGCTAAGGATCATCTGCATTGACCCTAGAGAAATAAAGAAACCTCTAGTGGTCGGATGTGTCCAAAATTATTTTTTTTGCTGGTCGAGTATCTCGACAATATGTAAGGTATCCGTTAAAGTCCGAATATTAGCCCAGATTCACCTGCAGGACCATCAAACATTGTGGTATGAGAATAATAACCTGGGCGCATTTTCACATTACTGGGTCCAACCCATATAATGGATCATAACCATAATGGAAAGGCACGAACATGGTGAAAATTCTGCAGGACATTATGCTACCGTATTTTTCAGATGATATGCCGATAATTTGGAGGTTCCAACAAGACATAGACCCAAAGCAAATCAGCAAATCTTCGAAAGAATGGTTCGCATAGAAAAAAGTTAATGTAGTGGAGTGGTCACCACGGTCCCCCGATCTGAATCCCATTGAAAATTTGTGGTCCGATATGAAGAAGGATTTTGCCAAGCATCAACCAACAAATAATATTCATCTTTGGAAGATCGCTAGGAGCACCTGGAGCTCAATACAAACAGAACGATGTAAAAGCCATAATCCGTCGTTGTAAGGCGGTAATTCAAGATAAAGGCTTCACAACAAATTATTAAATTTGTTAATTATTAAGTGCATTTCACATATCTAACCTTTTAAATAAAAAAAAGGGGTTTTGGATCGTTTTCATCATTAAAATATTTGAATATGTTCATCACTACTATTATTTTGACCGCCCATTTTTCAGGCTATTGCAAGAAAAAATTTCCTAAGTCGAAAAATAATAACTGTTTACTATCTTTGATTTCTCAGATAGATTAACAATATATTAAGGTATCTTAAAAAAATTATATAAAAAATTTGGATAAATGAAAAGTAATTAAATTTTGAGTTTTTGTAAATTCATTGCACGCACTACTATTTTTTTGACCGCAACTGTATGTATAGGAATTTATAAGTGGTGCAAATTAAAAGTGTCTTTAACGCCCACACAACAGAATTTCATACATACATACACAGACGTACATAAAACAATAGTCTGTCAGCGAGGATCAAATAAAAGAGCTAAATAGTCGACACTGAGCCCATTGATCATATTGAGTATTTTTGAATGTATGAATGTATATTAAGTTTAAAAAGTTTTCTACGCTCATTCCGCCCTCTTGTGAAAATGCACGAATTTATTATAATTCTTTCATCTTTTTATATTGTAAAGCTCGCAGGGCAACCTCGGCTGACATAAATAATATTTTATTTATATTTGCTTATGCAAATGTGAAAATTTAAATTATTTATCAGCTATAAAAAAATTAGCTGAGGTTATGCGGGCCAATTAATAACAGAAAAAATATATTTTTTTATCTTCTCTTATTTTGCAAAATTGGCGGCAATTTGTTTTTGAACTAATCGCATCTGTCATTCTTTTCGCTTGTATCTATTGTTTATTTTGACATAAATTTGACGGAGACAGCTTAATCTTGCCTGATAGTATTTTAATATTATTTAAATATTGTTGGGATGCCATTGAAATTAATAAACAATAAGCTAATTGCCAGTTTTCAATAAAGTGTTCAATAATAAACATACATAAAATCTGGGTAATTGAAAGAGCTTTTATTTCCAAATTGTGCTTTTTATGAATTTTAAAGCTACTCGAAAGTTACAAAGTAATATTAAATTTTCAATAAGCAACAAACGAATTCCACCTTCTATGAAAATAAGCTCGTATAAGAGAATAGTTTACAATGTACCTTGAAAAAATTGTTTGAATAAAAAGCTCTCTCTTTCATTTCACAGAGCTTTGCACTGCTTGAAGCTTTTAAAAATCACAAAATCGATCTGTTTTCAAATTTGGTGCATGTCAAAAGTTACATTTAGTCTATAGAGAATTATAGATAGTTTTAAGATTGATTAAGTTACCTGCTATTTAGCTTATAGTGTGCATGACGTCTTCGTTCTCGGAGCATAGTCGTGCGTTAGTTTTCCCGCATATGAAAAAAACCAACAAACAAAAGAAAAACAAAAGGCACATAAAGTAAAAACGAAAGGAGAAACAAAACACAAAACACAAAAACATAACCAAAAGAGTAAAAAAAGACACAACGAGAAAATTACAAAAATTATTTTCGTTTGTTGTAAGCATGTGTGTGAAAAATGTAAACATTATGATTTCAAATTTTCATTTCATGTTTTTTTTTTGTGTTTATCCTTCAATTCTCTATTTTTCTTATTTTCTTTCTTTCGCAGTGTTTATAAATACTTAAGAACGTGTTTATTTAGACAAAATCCAAGTTTGTAAGCGCATGTCTTCAATGTTGTTGTTAGTAATCAATAAATCACAACTAAAGATACATATTTTTCAGATAGATGTTAAATTTTGCAGTTGCATCTTAAATTACACAAAAACTTTTCAGACATCCAGGAGCTGTCGTGTCGAATATTAATGGCTTCTTTAATATCTTGATGTTCAATGACATTCTACTGGTCCCAGTATTTTTACATAGTCTGCGTGTCTGCCTTAGACACAATGCCCATGTCAAAGCATAAAATCATATATGCGTTTGTAAAGGAATATGAAAATATGTTTGTATGTTAACCACACGCAGCAGGCTTCAAGCGGCAGAGGCAGACACCATACAATGACATTTTTACCAACGAATCCCCGCCCCGAATCTTCGCCCTTTGCCACTCCGGGCCATAGCAATGGAGAAGACAATAAAAATTGTAGGGTACAAGGAGTGGTGACAGTATGTGAGGTCGTAAGGCATTTTATTCAAAAGGGTCGAGAGAAAAAACAGCATAATCTGCCAAAGCAATTGATTTATCGATTAAGTTGTCAAGTGTTCATTGTCATCATTCTTCAGTATTTACATGTGTTACTACCAAGACACGCTACCAACGAGCTACAGATACTATATCCAACAGTTGCAAATGCCAAGAGATTTGCATTGGCAATTCTCTGATTGAATAATATATAATATACATTATTGATTTGGCATAATATAAAAAAAATGTATTGTAATGTATAATGTATAATGGATTTGTATATTTAGAATTCTCTCAAGTTCATGGCAGCAATATTTTAAATGGTATCAAAGGATTCAGATTGTTGCGAACAATTTTGGTTTAGAAACACCTACAACATTTTTGTGAATATTATAATTGACTTTCATAAATCTCGCAAAATACTTTGAAGAATTTTCTATATTAAGTATACTCCTATTCAACAAACCTTTAACATACAATATCTGTTAAAAACATAATTTTCTTATATTTAGTTATTAAATTTCAAATTTGTACAGAAGTCTCTCAAGAAACTATAAAGATTTTCAAATATAAATTCAGTCAGCCTCATTAATACTAATTCTCACAATTTAATATTATTTTTGTATGTTACAAAAAGCCAGTTTCGTTTTTCTGAGAAACAATGAAATTTTAATAGTACCTCACAATTTAATCGATTAATTTTATATTCGAACATTTTGGGCAGATTTATGTTTATTTATAAACTTACTCGGTATCGTAATAAGAACTCATAAATAAGTGTAAACACGCGTATTTAATAAATTTTCCTTGGATTTATTGATGAAAAGAACAACACTTAGCAGATCGTCGATGAAACGACGTTCAATTGAGAATACAAAGAATTCAGATTATAATTCGGACACTTGCGCATGCTCGGCATATTTCAAATAAGTGGATCATAAACGGTATTTATAAATAAATATGTGCCCGGACGAAAATACGTCTGGAAGACGGCGACGACCGGTCGATACTCCTCCGCGACGAATGCGTTGACAATGCAAAGATGCAGATAAAGATACAGACACAGATATAGATATAGATATGTTGCTGCAGCAACAACTAGAGTTTCCAGATACAAATTCAAAGCAGAGGGGGCACGGGTATGGGGCACAGGTCGAGCGCGGCACGGGCACGGATTCGGATTCGGATACGTTGTGGCCTGGCAGGCACGCGACTGCCAACTGCACCACTGCGTCCGCTGCGGCAACCACTTCGCGACGACGCAACTCATTCCGTTTTAGTTTTCTAATGTGTGTGTGTATGTGTGTTTGTGTGTGTGCCGTCGCTTCTCATGTTAAATAATTGCGTATTCATTTTATTTGTTGTTTTTTTCTTCTTGTTGTTGTTATGCTCAAAAAACACACACATGCTGATTAGAGGAAGGTGTGAGAGGGTGGGGAGGAGGCAACCGCTGCACGCCAGCTCTGTGACGGAATGTGCGTGCGTTTCCAAGTCAAATTTACATCCATCCGTTAGCCGAACTATAACAAATTGAGAGCAATAACGAACGCACACAAAAATACACACACAGTATGTATGCGTGGAAAAAACCAAATGCACAGTTCAAATCCGAAAAAAAAACTGCAAAACAAAACCCAAAAAAAATGTTTGCCAGTTTTTTAGTTGTTTATTTTCCATTGGCCTGTTGCTTGTTGCAATTGGATTTCATGCCGACTAGTTCACTCATATCTTTGTCTGGCACATCATATTTTATGTCTATTTGCTACTCTCTTACAGAGGATGCAATAATTTAGTCAGGAAGTGCGTAACTCACTTATAAAGAAGTAACATAATTTGTTGACCAGTTTTTGTCAAGTTTCAGCAAGTTGAAAAATATGTATATCACATGAGAAAATAATAAGATAGGGCATGCCAATTTCGTAATCTAAAGCCTACTTCTTAGTTGTCCGCCAAAATTCTGTCATTTTACTAATGTGGAATCTTTCGAATACAAACATTCTCTTAATACTCATCATCTTTGATGAGCACCCCTTTGAGTGGGACTAAGCGTTTGATCTGCTTGCAGTTAAAGTTTTTAATAGACAACATATGACTTTTATAATTCATGGACTTAAAGAGGTGTGAACGAAGAGGTGGCATTATAGCCCCTGGAATTGGATATATTTTATGACGATACCATAAATTATATAGGTTTTTTCCACGACATTTGTCTGCAGTCATTGACTGGATTACATAAACTACAAATAAATAAACTAATTTATTAAAGACGATTTCACGATTAGTTTTACTGTCTCTCATTCCATAGTTTTGTCCTATCCGGGATATTTACTCAGCTAATGCGATGAAAACTTAAGCATCTATGTATTTTATAAGTTCATAAAAACAAAAAAATTTTATAATAGGTTAAAACCGTACAAAAATGTTATGTTTGTCAATTTAATAAGGAATTTTAATTCTTCTGTATAAATTCTTTAAATGTATTTTAAATAGTTGTTGATTGGCGCAACACATTTATTTATTTGAAATGTGTCAGAATTTCTACTAAACTAGATTCTTGCCAAACAAATTGTCTGTTTATATTGTACGGCCTGACATTCTTCGGCCTGTCAATGTGAATGTAGACTCACGTCTGTCCAAAGGTGAGTGCGAAGATCAACCGAAATCTATTTTAATAATGTCTCTCTTCCTCTATTTTCTCTGACTCACGCCTCACGAGTCAGCTGTAAGTTTGGATAACATTCCAGTTGGCCAGCTAAATGTGCATCAAGATTTGTAAACAAGCTGAAATTTTGTATGCCATATGCCGACAATTTGGCCAAATGATATGTATGTATTTACATCCGAGTACGAGTAACACTCAATTTGGCCTTTGCTTTTTGCCATTCCCATTTCCATCCCTTTGTTTTCTCCGAGTTGTTTGGTAAATAATTTCGAAAATTAAAACAATGCGTCACACGGTTGTTTGGCAGTGCTAATTGAAGCGATCCAACCGAAAGACATTAAGAACACCAAAGAATATATATATTAGTTCGAATACTGAAACTAAAATACCCTTACCAAGTGGAAATTATACTAATCGAAGTTATTCCCAAGAATATTTAACAAACTATATAGGTCCCCATTAGATGCAAAATAATTATAAGAGTTAGTTTGTGCCTTTTTAAATATTAAACTATATCCACTTATGTTACATGTTTCATAAGCGAATGCTGATACCATTTGAAAGGGTATCGAGACACAGTTGGATTTCGCTCAATTAATGGGATTTTGGCTTCGATTTCCTTGTGGAGGAGGCTGTGATCAAGGTGGCAGAAGCAAAATCAATTTAATTATCGAAAATTAGCAGAGCACAGTTTTTCCAGTCATAAAACAATACACGAAATTGTTGTTGTTATTGTGTTATTGATGAAAATCAACAGGGGAAAATAACGCATTGCCAGCATTTTGAGGTTCAATGTTCCGATAGCGCTTTTTATGAGCGCAAATGAAATTCGAATAAGATTTTCAAGCATTTACCATTGTTATTTTGATTCGATGCTAATTGTGGAAACAAAATTGGGATAATCATTTGAATATATGAATATAGGAATACATCAATATGAGTATTCATTAATTGGTCTTGCAAAAAAGTTTGCATAAACAAATTGGTCAAAAAAATTAATTTTAACAATTGACAATTTGGTTGGTGGTTGGAAAGCTAAAATAATGTGCTGTCCAATTAAAAAAAAATTCAATAAATTTTCTTTTGATGCCAAAGACAAATTTGTGGGGCCGAACGCCGGGTAATTGAACATTGACCGCTGCTTGTCGTTGTTTAATTAGCCGTATAATAAATTCAGCGGAAAACTGTGGGAGCGGTTCAAATAAACAACAACAACAAAAAGAAAAAAAAATGAATTTTTAATCGATTTCAAGTAGATTTTACGGCCTAATTGAAATAAATCTCCCAATGCTTTCAAACATTATTTCAGACCAACAACAACTGATTGAAACCATTGGCATTGGCAAGGCAACAGAATTCATTCACAGGTAATCAAACTAATGGCCCACAAGGAAAGACACACAAATAATAATTCTGGAATGCCAAAATCAGAAATCGATTGTTGTAATGGCATTCTTGTAATTAATCTATACCTTATTTGTGTTCTGCAATATGTTTAGTTTGACAGTTATGGGCTCATGTGTGTTTCGCACAATTACGTCATTAACTTAAAGGAATTCACTTAAGTTTGGTATTTTTCATGATGCCGCTTAAAATTTATAAATAAGACTTACTAACTAGTTAAAGACGTGTATCTATTAACTTGTTTAACTTTGTCAGCAATAGAGCTAGCTCTAATGGACATTGCAACATTTAAAATACATTATGTTACATTTTCTTTTAGTTTTAGCCTTATTCAAGCTTAGGCCTTATTTGAGTTGCTCAGAACTTCAGCTAACATTCAATAATTAAAAATCAATCAATCAATCAATTTATAATCAATCTTATTATAAAATATTATTTTTTCCAATTGATTATAAAATTTACTATTTAAAATTGCAATTTTTCGGAACTAAAAGTTTGTAGATGTAAATCGAGTGCTACTTTGGCATTTTAACACTTGCGCTTACAGACTTGGAATTTCATTTATCACTGCTAAGTAAAGACGCTCGATAATGTGTGAGTGTTTTGTGTGTGTGTGTGCGTGTGTATAACTGGGTGTAACTGTGGTGTAACCTACTTGCTTTCGATGGCGATGAGCTTTGCGTTGATTTGCGCTGATTGCTATCGCTGTGCTCGCCGTTGCTGCCGCTGGCGCGTCCGCTAATTAAATTGTCATCTAAGGAAATGCCGTCGAGCCAATGCATGACATTATTTCCATTAACTAAACTAAACTGAAGATATGCACACAGATAGAATGGTGTTAGATAGAATGGTGTTAGATAGAATGGTGTTGGCTGTTAAATCACATGGAAGCATTGCAGTTCACTACAATTTGTTGTTGACACTTTTTTAGCATTCACATTCACATTCTTTACGTTCGACATTTTTTTCACGTTGGCTTTTGCATTTTCTTACACAGTTGACACTTTTGCCGTAGACGGAAATAAGAATAGAAATCCATCAGCAACAAGTCGTGGGTGTTTGAGCTATTCTAACTGCTTTGACAGCGTTTGTCGTCGGTAGGCACATACATACGTATATAACGTATCGTATATCGTATCACTTGATGCACTTTCAACACGCATACGCCCAGTGCGCCCGCATAATTAGCACATTGCACTTTCGACAACACTTTCTGTGGCGCAGAGCACACGCAATTTATTACTTATTTCCAGTTGCACTGTGGCTGTGATTGCTGCAAATGCAAATGCAACTGCAATTGCATTTCAATTAAAACAAAATACATATATTTTAGGAGCGAGACAAGAACAACAATAATAATAACAACAACAACAGGAAAGACGCGATTTTTCGATAATTCCAATCGATTTTGTTGTTGTCTTTCGTATTTGTCGACGCCTGCGACTTGTTGTTGGCCCGCTGGCTAACCGGCTGGTTCTGCTGCTGCCGTTTCTGCCACTACTTGTGCTTCAGCCTCTGACTCTGACTGACGGACGCTGACCGGACAGCGTTGCGGTTGCGACTGCGACTGTGGCAGCGACTGTGGCTGCTACTGCGGCAACGTCTGTGGGCAACGTCTGTGGCGCGTTTCCAATCGCTTCGCACGTTATTGTTTCCATTGTGTTCGATATTTGTATTTTCTTCTACTTTTGTTATTCGTACATAGTACACATACATACAAAGATACAAACATACGTGTCTGAATATGTAAATGTATTTGTATATAAGTTCGCCTCAATTTATTGTACTTTTTTTTGTTGTTTTGTGTTTATTTTATACACGTTCGAAATGTTTTCTAGTATTACGCCTGTCCTCCCTTCTTCCTACTCCCCAATTTAAGACGGAAAGGCCGACAAACCCGCATCAGACAGTCTGATTGGGTCGTCGTCGTAGTTCTGGCCAATTTCCTTTTAGACAAGTTGGGACATAAACATACAAATTAGCATTTGCCTTCCACATACCTGGCTGTGAATTCAATGAGATTCCATTGCGAACAACTTTTGGCCAACAAATAGATGGGATTGCAGCCCACACCGCCAATAATCTACTCGTATACGAGTGAGTATGTGGGACGTTAGTATGTGCAGTTCATTAGAAATGTGTTTTAAAATAACAAAATACTCGTATCATTCTACTAGATATCCCAAATGAATTACTCATTGCCTCGGCACGATTATTTATTTAACAATCAGTTTGCATAAATAATGCTTAGCAGTTGATCAAACAATCGACCAAGTTATAGATCGATTTTTAATATTTTTCTTTTTTTTTGCAACTCGGAAAGCTGCCCTGGGATTTTTAGTTAAATATCAATTGGTATTACTTAAAACCATTAAATAATTTCAAATAATTATCCGAAATTTCTTAAAAAAGAATAAAAATAATTCAATAAAAACTTAACGGAATCCATGGACACGTTAAATTGATAGCAGTTAATTCGTTGAATCTGTCTTTTTGAGTAATTTTGTCATTAGCTATTTATATTGTTTATTTACATTGTTTGTATTTGAATAAAAGTGAAAGATTGGAAGTAAAAAATAAGTGGGAGCGCTGAACGCGAGAAATATTTAATTACTGGCAAATAAAATTGGCTCAGCTCACAGATAACTACCTTATAATAATACCATTAAAAAAGTTTGTGAGCAATTGACCAGGTATCTTCCTCCAAATATTATGTGCTATTAATTCAAGTATTTTAAAACACTACTTCTCCTTTCAATTCGACATTTTAAAATATTTTCATAATTAATCCATTGTCGTACGCAGAAACCACTGCATAACCAGCAAACCACCAAATGGCAGCACGTCAACAATTAAGGCTGACAGTCAGCTTTGTAATTTTAAACCAATTGTTAATAAAAGCAATAAGTTAAAATAGACAAATGGTTTTAAGTTAATTTTAAAATATGATTTTCCGACACACGGCAAGCAGATACACTGAGACAACACTTGGAAAATTGTGTATGGCCTTCAACTGCGTACAATCGAGCATTTAAAAATGTTGGCGAAATATTTGAAAAATTAAAGTCGCAAATTGATTTATTACACAACAGAAACAGGGACGTCACCCGGATGGCCTGCACTACTTTTGACGTTCAACGTCAATTGGCCTGCACTTGGTTTAGATTTTGCATTTTAAATTATGAACGTCTCATAATATTTGTCTTGGCGCCCGTTTGTTTGATTATTTATATTTCAATCAAAATTACAAAAAACAACATCAACAACAATAATCGAACGTTCGCCCATTCGCTCGCAATCGATCGCGCCACGCGGCGTATGAGCGATTTTGCCAGTGGCAATCCAAAAGGGGCATTAATGCGTCCGCCGCGTTTGAAAGACCGACTTACTCTGCAGCAGACTGCATTTGCCACAGCACAGTGCTCCACAACAGCTGTCTTCCAGGCAGCCTCAAGTGTTGTCAGAGTGTGTGTGTGTGTGTGTGTGCGGGTGTATACAGTGTGTGCGTAGGCTGTAAATGAGGCGAGACAACGTTCACAACATGAGGCGGTTCCCTTACATACTGTTCTATTGCATTCTATTTTATTTTATTTTATTATGTTCCGTTCCATTCCCTTCTGTGCTAGTCTGGGCCCTTTGACCCCTTCTTTTCTCGTTTCCTCCCTTTGCTCTCTGTTTTGTTGTTGGAAAATTAAAAGAATCAAAGACAGCAGCAAACAATGAAATTAAGTATTTAGTTGTAGTACTCGTATCTATCGTAGCTAGACATGCATCCTACCGCCGTGCAGCTGTTAAAGGTCTGAAGCAAATGAATGGAAAGGGAAACAAGTGTGTGCACTGTTCATTGGCAACACTCAAATGCAATCGTAGAGTGAACCAAAGCTATGATAACTTGCTAATTTGCTAATAGAGAACTTAAACGAATATTCATTTAAGAATTTAAGGCACTTTTCGACTGACCTTAAACCAAAAATATATTGAATTTTTTATTATTCATAATTTGATTTTAAGAAAATCCTATCAAAGTAATTGAATAATTAATACAACTTAAATTAATTTATTTTTGACATGACTGCATATAAAATATATTAAGGGAAAAATAAATATTTAAATAATATTAAAAAATATTAGCTGGTCCACTCTATTCGGCAGGCGGTTGGCGTTAAAGTGCCTCATTGTCTGCGTGTGGGTTATGGCAAAGCTGAATGGAAGAGGCAGTCGGAGAGGCGGAGTGAGAAATAAAATGTGTAAGAGTCTCATTGCCGTGCCGAGATAAAATGCATTGTTTTATGCGAAGAAGAAAAAAAGAATAATCAAAAAAAAATCTTAAAAAGGATGGTAAATGATGTAACGGAAATGGGCCAAAATGGGTTGTCAGCTAATTTCAGTTGTAAAAATATGTAAAGTGAAAGAAAACTATGAAAATTATTATGAATAACAATGTGGAAGCAAGAATGAGAACTCAATCAATACTGAGAAAAATTATGGAGACATATTAGAGTTTAAATAAATGGTTGTTTTGCAGGGAGATGTCTGAAATTCAAGAAGGAACGTTTGATAATAAATGATGCTGACAACTCTGTCTCACAATAATTCAATACACATGTAAGAAATGCTTTTGCGCATGTGTATGTAGGGGTGCAAATTTTATTTATTCCTTGACAATATTTACAATATTACACAGACTGGCAGTTTCGCACGGACGTAGCAGCCGTTGTAAGGCAACAAAGTAACAAGTCAGCATGCGGTATTTCCAGAGGAAGCGTGCTCTATTAACCCGTCATCGATGGAAGCGCAATCTCAAATCAGGCCTTGTCTTCTGTCGATTATCTTATTGGAAGCTAAATATACTCGCTGATATATTTTTATATGTGTATCTTGTTGGAAGGCCATATAAATGAGGACAGTACGGGCGTAATAAATTATCGCATTCAAAGAGAGAGAGGAACGATTAGCGTTAAGATGCATTCATTTAAATTCAATTGAACGAACCAACAGACAAACACACAAATAGAAAGTAAGAGAGAGAGAGAGAGAGAGAAAAGACCAGGTAAGAGGGGGAAAAGAAGACGGAATGTGTGACGCCCACTTGCAATATTTATTGTGTTTTGGGAAAACACACAGTAAGCGTAAACTAACCTTTGACACAGTGCCTCAGGAGGCAGTGGAAGACTCTGTCTGAAAGTGCTGGCCAGAGTCTGGATAACGTAATTTATTTGTAAAAGAATTCTGATTATTTATGTCGTTACGTATACGCAGTTTGTGCTGCAAAGGTAAGAAACTCAAACGAATTGTTTGTTTTTGTTTTCTTAAATATATTTCTGGCTGTAATAGGAGCTCTACAGAATAATTGTTTTAAACTGAAGCGCGCAGTACTTTGGCTCTTTAAGTGTGTTGGCAGTTGCCAGTTTGTTGCATTTTTTTGCGATTCGATTTCGAAATAGTAATCCAAAACCGTAAACATAAAATAAATTTGTTGTTCTGAGCTTTTAGGTATTTTTACCTGTTGGTAGTCGACAACTCGTTGAGTAAAACTTTTTGCAAAAATGAAGGAAGTTTGGTGAATGCCAACAAGTGCACTCTCTGAACGGCCTGCCCTTCGTGTTTCGATGGCATTCAACTTGTAACCTCTCACCATCAATGCCTTGCTCCCTTTCATTCAGTGCAAATATTCCTTTTGATTTTCATTTTATTGGAGTGAATTACGAATGGTTATTGAAATTGGTGCTCGGCACAGTTTCCATTATGTTCGATTGCAAAGATCATGATGGCAGCAAGTGCAGTTTTCCATTGCAAAGTGGAACTCTAAAATTTCAATTTATTTAATAAACTACAGAAATTAAAAGTGTTTAACTTATAACCTGGTGAGCGAAAGGACGCGCAGGTTATGCAGTATGAGAAGCCAAAGCGCACTTTTAAATTATATATTTTATTATTTTATCAAAAATTCCGAATAAAAATATACTCCCTGCCCAATTTTAAATGATAAGAAAATGTTTTTTTTTTCTGAATTTCAGGCTTTTCCTTTTTTCACTTATACTTAAAGTAAAGTTCATAAAAAGTTGTCTTCGACTTTTAATAATTGTAACAATTGTCAATAATTTTACACTGAATATATTTCATAGGTTCTAGCATCTGCCCAATAAAATTTAAAGCAAGCGCATGCAAAATTCGGTAAAAATTCAATCAATTTTGATTTTATTTCTTTTCATGTAATTGTAATTGTCAATTCGTTCCATAAAACGACTGTGTGAACATAAACCTGAAAACAAAATGTCAAATGCTAACAGATAAATACAGACAAATAAATATTAAAATTTCTTCAAAAGCTCAAAAAATTATTAACAATAACTTAAAGGGCAATTATCATTAATTGTTATAGCTATTTAAATTTAACGCATCATTAACGGCGACCAGCAAGAGGCCGACGCAAATATTGCCGAAAGCTTCACAGAATCGTTTATAGCAAATCCGAAAACAAGCTTCTTCCATGAGCTTTTGCTTTCGAAAGAGAGAACGCAATTTAAGAGAGCGCAAGCGACACGTTGGTGAACGTTTTATAGCGCATTTTTCGTTCGTGTTTCACATAAATTGTTGCCTATTTTTAGGCGTTAGTCCTAAAAGGCGCCCTAAATCTCTCCGTCTCTCTCTATCCACCACTACAACAACCATTTGGCATCTGGACGTTATGACAAATTTAATTACCAACAGCAAACCTGCTGTTTGCAATTGATAACCCAAGTTCAATGAATCGTTCAAAATTGATAGGCATTAAAATTTCTGGCATGCCTGCTCATTGATCACACAAAATATTCCCCAAGGTCGTTTTCAGGTACAACAACTTCAAAAGTTGCCAGACAAAGAGTACATCATCAGCATGACATACTTTTCAAAGGCTGCCTAATTAACTGGTTCACTCAATGGCCCCAAATGTTTATGGTATTAACATAGGAAAGGGTTACTTTTGTCCATGATTTCAACAGCTTACTCGGGGTAAATTAGAGCTGATGAATTTTAGTTCAGCCTTTGAAAATATCTTTTTGAACTGCAGCCCACTTTAATTTCATGTAATAACAATCACGCACTTGAGCAAAATTTATAAAGAAAAAGATACTCATTTACTACTGGGGTAAATACTACAAATTTGACCATTTTTAGGAATCAACGAACTGTTTTATGCGGTTTTAGTCATGACTATTAAAGGATATCTTTATATAAAAGAGTTAGACTGATAATGAAATATACCTCAGTAAAAGAATTATATGTGACAAACTTTTTTTGCTCCTCTTCGCGTTTTAGGTAAAAATACTTTATTTCTGAGAATGCAGTTTGGTTTAGTGATATTTTGTCATGTATAAACAACTATGATTTCCCCAATATCTGCATATTCGGTTTACCGTTAGCTCAAAAAGTAAGCGAGCCTTTGGCATTTGGTTATAAAGAATTATATGTGACATTTACATTTAGCCCACTGCTTTTGCTCGATAGATGGTTTTAAAAGGATGAATTGCAATAATTTTGTTTCTTATTAAAAAGTTAACATACATGTATGTTAAAAAATGCATTATCTTACTTTTTTGTGTATAAGAGTTTGCAAAATGCCTCGTGGAACTAGCATTTTAGGGCATGAACAAGGATTAATCCTTGGAATGCTTGAAAGCGGTTCCAAAAATATTGAAACTGCTAAGAGACTCAATCGTCATAAGAATACAGTAAGTAATTTCCTTAAAAATCCAAGTGAACATGGAACAACACCACGCAGTGGACGGAAAACCGATATAGACACCCGATACAAACGTCAAATCCTCCGATTTGCCACCGTGGATTCAATGAGCAGTGGACAGATTAAGGCGTAATAGGGACTTAACGTAACAAGGAGTAAATTTATTCAAATGATCTATGAAAATCCAAATCCTAAACATACTCTTTGGTCCCTAAACCTAAGCTTTTACTTTGCCAAAGTAGGGCGCGCATGGACCTCGTACACAGATACCAATTCTGGGAAAAGGAATGGCACAATATTATTTCCAGTGACGAAAAAAAGTTTAATCTGGGCGGTCCTAATCGTTTTGAGTGATATAGGCGAGATATGCGACTGGATCGATGCACCTGTTAAAAGCGTGGTCAAAGTGGTTGGCCGCTAACGGTATAGGCCACGTTTTGCTATATGAGAAAGAGTATAATGTGGTATATATAGACTAGAGAGAATGCCGAAATGTATGAGGAGTAATTGGACGACGAGTTGGCGTAGTTTGGTGGTCAGTTTTTCGGCGATGGCTGGACCTTTCAGCAGGATATTGTGCCAATACCCTGTGAAAAGCTGAGTTCCGAGTATTTTATTGAACAATTATCCCAGTTTAAAGGGACCAGCAATGGGTTCGGACTCCAATTCAATTGAGGATATGTGGGATAAACTATCCGCTATAGTCTTAAAAAATTGCCGGCAGTCTGAGACAGCAAAAGATCTAAAATTGGCAACAGAACAAGAATTGTCAAAAAATTACCCTCCCACTTAAAGCCTCCCACATCAAAACCAAGCCATTTCGTCAAAAATCTATTCTAATAGATAATGTAAGGTCTATTAAATATTAATTTTACTAAATAACATAATATTTAATAAATTTAAGTTAATTAAACCGTTAATTTGAACATAATATGAAAAATCACATATAATTATTTATAATGAAGTATAAATTCAGATTAAGTTTTGTCTGTATTGAAATAAGATTTCTGAAATTTTTTTTCTTGTTTTAGTTTTCTATTACTACAAGCAATAAAACTGCATACCACAAATTTTGTAACTTGCACATGTACATTTCTAATTCAACAAAAATATGTGTCACATATAATTCTTTTACTGAGGTAGAGAAGGACTTGCCGGTCACAATTCAGGTTAACCTGTTAAATAATGTGACACTGACCAAGAGAAACTGAGTTCCAGGAACATTTGCTAGTAGCAGCTGTCAAGTGACTTGAATAATTTATGATTTACTCACAGCTGTGATTTCAGCACAATTATAGGGAACTAAGCTCATGTTGTTAAGAGGGAGCATCTTCATTAACGACTAAAACAATATAAAATAAAACGCTTTCTTCGTTTATCAATAGCAATTTAAAGCTTATTTCATACGCACCCTCAATTATGGCACTTTACGCGATATTGTCTGAAAGTCAAAGCAACATTCAATTGGAAACTTGTGCACTGGATTTTCTTTATTTTATCTTATTGAACGGCACGGACCCGGGTCCGTACTATAAAAACGAAGGACGCCCACTCGTGCGTGCATTTTTTTTTGTTAGTGCCCACCCCTTTTTACTTAGTGCGATTGCTTTTTGCAGCTACTGTAAGGAGGATGTCTCAACTTCAGCTGGGGGGACCAACAAGTGGCGATGACAATTGAATATCCTGGCAATCAAAATCAAATGAAATCCCCTTGTATTGACTCTGCTACTGAGCTTGGGGTGCGTATTTCCCTTTGGGAAGAAGGTGAAGAATGTACTTCGAAACAGTTGATTATGCATCAATAGGATTTTATTTTTATGCTTAAGCATCATAAGAATAAATGTAATTGCAGTGCAGTTCCTTTGATATTCTTATACTCATACGTTGCTAAAGAATATAATCTGTATGGCGTTTACATATGTTAGAATGTATAAAGAGGAATTCAGATCTATGAAGATCTTTCATGACTAAAATCAGATTACGATATCAGATTGCGTTATCTCCTGATACAAGTAAATATAAAATAAATGATCACTCAAATATATCAGTTTTCCTGGGCAATCTTTTTGAATAGACAAGAAAAAATGAACAGTTTTAGATATCCAATTTTTTAAATTAGCTAAGGAAATAAAAACGGAGCACATTAAATTGCCAGTGGAAGCTCTATAGATTGAAATAAAATGACAATGCATTAATTGAAGGTATTTCTACTTTTTTATAAGGCAAAGTTTAATAATACCATACAAATATGAATGAAAAAGCTTCATTGATTGTTAAAATGCATTACCTGCTCTATGCATAGATGTTGATTGGCCAAGTTAAGTTGCTTTTGTTATTTATGAATAAGCGTTAGTTAAGCGTACAGCTTAGCTGAGTTAAGTTTTCTGTTATAAAATGATTACCGCCGTTGAAAGAACTTATCAAGAAATTTACAAGACAGCCAACGAGTTGCATGAAGTGCCATCAACTACAACAACACTATAAATAATAATATGAGAAGAAGAAGAAGCAACTGCAGCAGCATCAGTTGCCACAGACAAAAACAACGTTATATGTTGCCATGGCTGCAAAGAAGACTGAGGGATATTCTTTTGTTTTCCTTTCATTAATGCAGCAACAATGTATGAGGAGGCTACTAATTGCAATCAAGATAACTTCAACTTGTTGCCGTGCTTGTTTTTTGAGTCTGTGCAAGACCGACGAGTTGCAGGCAACGTTCCATGATACAAGTATTATCAATTTTTTTTTTCTTTTTTTCTGTTTGGCTTATTGACGTGTTTTTACTTTCTTGATAATTTTCTGCATTGAACTCATGTTCGGAAAATGCTTTTTTACCTCAGATAAAGGACAAAGTTACACGTTAACTCTTCAATTAGCCAATTACAAAATACTTTGTGAACGGCTGGCCATTTTTGAGACACATTCTTAAACACTTTCACCTAATTATTGTATCAATATATAAACATTGCATGATGTTGAACTATCTGAGTGACACCAGCAAATTCAGGACGAGCATGAAATGTATAAGTAACAGAACTTTGCCTCCGTTGCCTTGATTTTGGCCAGGAAGCATGCATCTTGTAGTCGACTAATGGACGTGGCAACGAAATCGCCAATAAGTGCACCCGAGATGTAACGAGCCATAAAGCTGCTTTAAAGTGGAAGTGGAAGCTCTGCGTCCTTTTGAGCTACGCCCCTGCAAGTGGGAAAGTAGGCATTGGGGGCTACTCCTGAGATGAAAGAATTACCATCTATAGATATGAAAAGTTACAAGAGGTACCCACGTAATTCTTAGTGTGCTGCGATTTTATACTAGCATAATATATTTTTTAAGATACATAGATATAGGGATTACTATAAGCATTCTGCGTAAACATTGTAAGAACAAAAAAAAAAAATCCTTATAAAAGAAAATATCTTAAAGTGATTTTCGTTTAAAAATAAGTAATCAGAAGTGCATCTGCTGTACTACATTTAAAAGAATTTAAATATCAAAATGCGTTTGCAAATCCTTTTTAATGGTGAACTGGGAAAAAGCCTTAGTACAAAGGTTAATTAATATCAAAAAACTATTAGTATTTTACCGAATATAATTTCACTTAAATCCGCTTCGAGTTGGACACTCAAAAGGCTTATTTAAAATTTAAACAGGCAAATAACAGAAACAGAAAATGTTGAAAAATATTTTGTAGCCAGAAGCTGTGCTAAGCATCAACAAGCAGTCCGCGCCAAAAGCCAAATGTCCTTTTTATTACCTTTGTCAAATGCACAAATAGCTGAAATCCACAGCGCTTAGAGCACCTTCAACACCCCCACCTGACCCCGCACCTGACCCCTTCCAGCCATTCAGCTTTCTAATACAGCTATCCGTGACAAAACAGCCGGGGCCCAAAACAAATTTACACATTTTGGTAGACAAAAAAGGGTGATTCGAAAGGTAGCTCGATAGCTTGGGTCGCTCGTGGTCCTGGTCGTGGTCGTCCCTTGGTCCGTGCTCGGTTGAGTTCAGTCAAATATTCAAACGTCTAAAAGTATGCAATAAAATATTATATCGTAATAAAAAGCAAACACGCAATACGAAGCAAAGGGAATGCTATTGATGGTGGGGAGGTGGAGGGGGATGGGGAAGGTGCTTCGTTATCTTACGATTGAGCAATACTTTTCGTGTAATATTTCCTGAGCCTGTTGACAGGACAGGAGAGGATAAGAATTTGCCTGGCGACGGCCTGGCCACACATTGGAAAATTGTCGCAATGCTTCAGGATTTATAGCAGATTTATCGACGGCTTTAGCAGGTTGTGCAGCTGCTGCTGCCAGTTTCCATTGTTTTAACAAGCTCTTTGATATGTGCATATTACGTATACGCACGGAGACCTATAGGTCTGTTGCAGATCTACAGTGAGCTGGAAAAAACCACTCGTTAGATGCCAAACTGAAATAGCTTTTAAATGTATTTGTTGTTTTGACTTTTTGTGAACACAACAGAATATCGTGACGTGTTGTTCTTTGTTGAAAACACAAAACTAATTCTACGTGTCATAAGTATAAATAAATATATAGAATATATATGCATCATTATCCGGATGTTGTTTGTATCTAAATTTTAATGAATGACAACCAACTGTGTGTGGCGACTGTGGTTGAAAGTGAAATTTATTTAGGTTTTATGTATTTTTATTTTCTTTTTCTGTTTAAATTTGTATTTATTTTCGTCTATAAAATGTTTAAATTATTAAATAAGTGAATAAGCATAAAAGTGCATATAAAATATTTCCATTTCGGTTAGCAAAAGAATTTTCTCTAACTCGTTGTTGTCGATTTCATATCAAAAGCAAATCGTGACGTCACATCACGTCACATCAAATGCCCACAGAGGGAATACACCGAATAAAAACAAAGCTCGTACAAAAATAGTTGAGATTGGACTCTAGATCCTATAGTCTACTGAAGAAGATCTTAATCGCCGAAGAGCTTCTTGCCCAGTTCCATCATCCGATGGTTGCGACAGACGCGCAGAGCATCAGCTTTCTTGAGCACGGCGACCACGTCGGCATTGACGTCGACCAGCTGGGAGAGGAAGTCCTCGTAGGCGGACTTGACGTTGGCGGGCAGCGTGCCAATCTTTACCTTCTTCAGCGTCTTGACGATACCCTCGGCCCAGCCGGACTCGAGGGCAAACTCAGAGAGCCATGGCACCAGGGGCAGGACACCACACATGGTCTGCATGCCCAGGAACCAGAGCTCCGAGAGGTCGGACCAGAAGCCCTTGTAGGCAATGGACACGACCAGCGCCGTGGGATCGTTGCTCTCGTCGATGTTGTAGGCATCCCACAGGAAGCGGATGGTGGCCTGAATGTAGCGACAGATGGAGAAGTCGTTCTGTTTGACCTTCTTCGACTGCTGCTTCAGAAGGAGCAGACCCAGCACGGACAGGTTGCCGTGAATGACCAGGTTATCGGGCGTATCCTTCAGCTCGGGCAGACTCTCGACCACAAGCTTAAGCAGATTGGCAAAGGTGGGAGAGTCCTCGGCCCGCTTTGGCTCCAGCACGGTCAGGTTCATGAGAATATTGCACAGGGCGACAATGGCACTGCGCGCCTCCTTCATCTGCGCCTGCTGCTCCGGCGTGGGCACCGGATCCGGTTCGTTCATGCGGGCGAGACGCTCCGCGCGGGGAATTGGAGGACGCTTCCAGTGGGCGATGCTGAAGTACAGCTCGATCGCCTCCAGCAGCACCTCGTCCTGCTTGTGGGTGAAGAGCACACGACGCGCCTCGTCCTCGACGGCAAAGTGGCACAGCGCTGGCATCATCACCCTCAGGATGTCGACGGGTGGAGTGCCCTCCCGAGGACCGGCTCGCCAGGTCTTCAGCTCGTGGAAGCTCTCGTTGCCGATCTTGAGCATGAAGGGCAACAGCTTGTAGATGGCCGGCCGCATGGCGGTTGTCTCCTGGGCCAACCAGGCGGACAGGATGCGCACTGTGGCCACGATGAAGGCCTTGTCGCGCGGGTTGCCATTCTCCCGGATCTTGTCCTGGCTGACACGGGTCAGCACGGCCAGCACCTGGTTGAAGGCGCCCTTGAGGGCCGTGTAGGTGGTCTGCTTCTCCTTGGGCTCGAGGTCCAGCTGATCGGTGGCCATGTACTCGATGCACTGCTCCAGGATGACGAAGCAGCAGGTGAGCAGCTCGGCCTGCTTGAAGGTCGTCTCCAGCTTCTTCTCGTCCATCTGCATGCGCACCTCGATGGCCGCCAGCTGCAGCAGCATGAGGAAGAACTGCTTCTGCTCGTCCATGAAGGCCCACTGCATGCCCAGCACCTGCAGCGTGGTGGCAATCAAATGCAAGGCCGGATCCCTTTGCTTGGGCCCGATCTTGGCCTTGAGTATATCGCCGCATCCCTTGAACAGGCTCTCCGGCCAGATCTGGCCCTCGAGCGAGTTGAGCACGATCTCGCGCCGGCAGGTGATCAGAATATCGGCGAGAATGCGGCACAACTCGTACTTGCGTTCCGTGTGATCCGTCTCCATGTCCAGGGCGATGCGCTGGATCAGGGCATGGAAGGCTGTGGGATCCTCCGGCCACGAGATCACGCCGAACTTCTTCACCAGCAGCACAATCAAGTGCAGGGCCTCGTCCGTCTGAAAACTCTGCGCAGAATAGATCTGCGACATCTTGGGTATGGCTCCCGTCTCCAGGAGAGCCTGCTGACCGGGCTCGTAGCTGGCAATGCTCTTGAGGCAGCTGTACGCCTCGCTGACCACAATCAAGTTGTCCTCGTAGTCCTCGTCGTCCGCCTGCTCGACAATCTCCAGCAGCGTGGGTATGGCATCAATGATGTCCTTGTGCGTGGCCAGCTCCTCCTCCTGGCAGAAGCCTGTGAGGATCGACAGGGCCACGCTCTTGTACACCAACGGCGGGCAATCGCTGGGCAGATCCTTGGAGACGAGCAGCTTGCGCAGAAACGCAAAGCCAATCGCCTCGAAGAGCAGCTTCTTGCCCGCCGTATTGCAGTCCTTGCCCTTCATCAGCTTCGTGACCATGAACAGGGCCGCAAACTTTTCAGTATCGCTGCGTGTGCCCTTCAACAGATTGGCGCACTTGCGCACGGGCTCCGGCACGTCCGTCATTTCTTTTCTTTTCTATTCTTCTCTTTTCTTTTTCTATTCCTATGCAACTGCTATGTACAAGTATCTATATGTGTCTATGTCTATCTGTGGACTCTAAGTATATGTATATGCTTTATACAGGTCTATAAATAACTCGCACACTTTCACTTGGCTACACACAGTTCCCGTTGGCTTTCTACGCGGCGTGTTCGCCTTCCGTCTGTTTTCTTGGGCTTTGGCGTTGGCTTCCTCGCTCGACGACGCACTCTCGCGCACTGAACTGAACTGAACTGATCACTGATCACTGGTCCCGTGCGGTCGGAAAATCTACGAGACTCGCCGCTTTTCAATTTTCCAAAGTGGCCGCAGCTGTTGCTGTTCAAATCTCATTTGGACATGGCTGAAAAACCTACACAAATTTCTATTTTATGATGCGAGACACTTGCACAAAGAGCAAGAACACTTTATCGAGCGACTCGTTACCATGTATTGGCAATTGTATTTACACATGAAACGATGGATACGAAACTAAATTCTGGCATTTTTCAATAAACACAATGGAAGTCACTACAACAGAGAAAAAACTATAATTGTCTAGTAAATAAATAATTATAATAATATTAAATACATAAAAATAATACCCAATATGATTTTCGAGAGTAAAAACAGGCTTTTCTTAGGCTTTAAATTATTATAAGATTTAACAGCTTTTAAGTATTTTTTACATCAGTTTAATGAAATCTGCAATAAGTTCCCCTGTTTTTCTTTAATCATTTTTATTCACTTATACTTTTAGACTTTTTCAATATTAATGTAAGGTATTTTTATTTTAAATTAGAGTATTTTTTAATTCGCATATTAAAGTTTTATCTTAATTTTATTAGTTAAACTTGCATACAATATGAAAATCAATTTAAATCGAGCGAATGACGATTCAATTTGCTTAACCAAAATGCATTTCTCCATCTCTTTCTCCCAATCTTACTCTCATCTATTTTCTCTTTATTACTCTCTGTATTTCTTGGGCTTGCTTTCTCTCTCCTCTCATGAGCAATGTTGTTTATATTTAGAACATGATTTTTCATTTTTTCGAATTTTCATGTTTACGTATCAGACAAACTGTGAAAATTTAGCCGCCGGCTGCATTTGTTCCAGAATTTGTTCACTGTTTCGAGTATATACATATGTATGTATTTGTGTTTAAGCATGTGTGTGATGCGATTCATTTTATTTCATTGCAACCGAGTATATAGCCAACAGATACATACGAACACACGTTTCTTATGTACTTTAACGTTCAAAAGTAAATCTGCATTTAAATAGAATCCGTGTATTGCCAGAAAAAAAGCAAAACCGTATACAAAATATATGCTCAATACATGCTTATTAATGTGCGTTTGTATGCGTATTTTTATATGTACATATGTGTGTGTGTTCGTAGCTATGCACTAGGTCATTATTTGCATATTTAATTTAAATATGCTCCTCGCCAACTGAATGTTGGGGTCAATGAATTTCATTTCGCGTTGAATTCCACTCATTTTGTTTATTAAAAAGCCGGATTATTAGTTCTTCTGGCATTTACTTACTTAAATATGTATTTAAACAAATTAAATGTTTCATGAGTTTAATTCAATATTGGCTCGCCAAATTGAAAATACTATAGGTCAAATATCCGAGGGCATATTTAATAAAATATCATACTAAGATTTTTTTTAAATAATAATCTGTCGCCATCGAGATCAAGAGCTGCAGTTTCCAACTCTGGCATGAACCAGTGTTACCTTTCCACCTTAGATTCCCCTCAATTTCCACAAACTAAATTACGAGCACAATTTGGAAGCTGCAGACTTGATATATGTATACTCTACCTCCTTCGTTAGCTAATTTAGACATATCATTAAGATAATACAATACAAGAAAATGATTTCCAAGATTTGGAAATCGTGTGCAAAGTGTTCAATTGATATCTTCGAGCTAGAAAACTAATTGAGAACTTTCTTATAAAAAATATTATTAATAGAGTACAATGTAAGAATTTCCAAACTAACGGTACTTTAGAAAAATACAAAATGCTTAACATAATATTGTTCAAATAGAATTGGATCAAAAAGCATAAAAAATTTTAATTTTGTGGGCATTTAATCACTTGTATGACGGATATGGGGTTATTTATTTTATTATTTCTCACTGGGACAATCCTATTGAACGGAATATTACGTTTTTATCAATGACAAATTCTAACATTACATATGGCAAATATATTTGACCACCAATAATTCTGTCAAATCGTTTTAAATACACTTAAAAATTAATAGAATAGAAATAGAAACCGAATAGAAAATTAACAGCTTTTCCGTAGTAGCTGGTAAATGAAGAGGTAAATAAGTATATGGACGAATAACTTTAAAATTCATTAATTAGATTATAATATTTTCGTAACCAATTAGGCCAGAAATCGATTTGCATCTGCTGTCAGTTTGATAAGTTGACCAATCATGAATTTATTGTATTATTTATGTAGGTGAAAAGATAAACCGGACACGTGTCCACATTTTGACATGTGCGGGCATAAATGCTGATTGCAAATTTAATTTGAATTGACGGTCGATCGTTCAGTTTGTTCAGTCACAGCATTAACATAATATAATATAAATGAAATGCTCAACGACAGAAATTCATTTGAATTGTTTGCTGGCAAACCAAATGCTAACGGACCGAATGCAATACGCATTCAAAATTATATTCGCACTTGTAATCACCATGAGTGTAGTCCAATATTTGGCAACAACGCCCAAACAAGCAAGGGACTCTACCTCCAAGTGATGGTCTAGGAACTGCCCTGGACTTCAGTTTAAATTTCAGGATATAAAGAAAGGACTTTCGATAAAATTGATTTGATCTTTGATTGGCTTAATCAAAATTTGAATATATTTTACGGAAATATATAAACTCAGCTTAATACAGATTCTACAGTTGGATTTACATATCAAGGATTAATACATCTCTTTATTTTTAAATGTTAAATAAAGTTTTCACATAATAAATCTAATGTTTCTGACTCACAGCTCGGCATACCCTCTTGATGCTTTTGTGTGCTAGGGTAGATCCCCAACTCTGTAGTGTTCACCCGCATGAAAACTGAATTGTATCTCATAATATGCGTTTGTTTGCAAATTATTATTATTTTAAACTGATAATACTGGCGCCGGTTTTTAGGGCTGCTGCCAACCATCTGTAATTTGGGCATATTTTTCAATGAAAAACTCACTAAAGTGACTTTTCTGGCATTTTCAGTAATTGGGTTACAGCGAAAACCATTAAAATGTTGTGGATTTTATGTTTAACTAATTATGTCAATAATAATATTATTAAGATAATATTTGCTGGAAACATTTTGTAATAATTCAAAATAAAATAAAGTAAAATAAAACATAACCAATGAGGGGCGCTTCATTTATTAAAAATTCAATGTATAACAAAGCAACAACGATAGTAATTAAGAGCAACGATAGTATGAATTACAATATGTTTAAGCTAGGCTTTTTACATGCAAAATACTATATATCCACATTTATTTTCTAAATGTTACGCTTAAATCTTCAATGCATGATGACTGCATTTTAATAGAACTGAAGCACTTGATAAATGTGTTTCCTCCCTCCCAACTGGAAAAGCTTCAACAACAACTTGAAAGTCGTAATGACATACAATTTATTTGAGTTCTAGAAATTGGAACAGTCAGCGCCCAGTAACGCCCCAAACGACAAGAGGACAATTTTTGGGCCAGTTTGACAGTTATCAAGATGAGGAAGTTGCTGATGGAACGGCTTCAAGTTGAAATCAATGTTGATGATCTGTTCTCAACATTTTGGGGCCAGTCAATGTTACCAAACGTCTGACTTTCTCGGTTATCTATCTACTTAATTCCCTTTCACTCCCTCTCTCTCTCCCTTCAAAGTCCTCCAGCACGTGGCCTGTTTATGTGTTGGCCCCGTTGGCTGATGGCCGATGGCCGTTGGCCGCAATTGGTGGCCATTGGCAAATTCGATGAAATGAAAAATACAAACAAAATCATTTGTCAAAACATTTCGAAAGAGCTTTATAAACTCTTAGCTTCAATATCAGGCAGTCAAATTCCCCCCAAAATCGATGATGTCCAGTGACGCAACGGCAAAGTTAACAACAAGCTGAAGCAATCGGCAACACAATAAAAGCCTCAGTGTGAAGACGGAAGTCAAATCGGAAGAGGAGTAAAAATCGGAATTGAAAGTGTGAGGAGTTGAGTGCGAATGTGTGTGTGAGTGCGAGTCAGTTGTCCATTGACTGTTGTGCTGGAGCTGTTTTAAGCCTCTGAATAGGAGGTCAGTGAATTCGAGTGTTGCACGTCCCTTTTTAGGTCTCTCACTTCTCTCGTCTGCTCTTGTTCCATTGTCATGATTAGTGTTAAGAGGTTTTTTTGATACATTTTTATTTTCCTTGGTTTTATTGTGGCTATTTTGCCTTTCTTCTTTTGGCTTTGGCTTGGCTTTGGGGCAAACATCGTTTGTCAGGCGATTTATTTCAATTATGTATAGCGATTCATGTATTGTAATATGTTTCTGCCTTCTGCTTAAAGCTGATGACTCTTAAATTTGCGACAAATGTGAACAGTGGCAAATTGGTGTGGAATAGTATTAAGAGCGAGCATTGTAAACATTAAAGCAGCAGAATAGAGGATAAAGTAGAAAGAAATACAATTTAATTTAAACTATATGAACATTTCCTCTAACATAAGATATGAAAATATTTGATTCATTGATAAATGTTTTTATTCCTTCAAAACCTTTAATCGATCGACAGTTCATTTCGCTTGTGGGTTTGTGAAACACTAAAGCATTTCCAACAACGTTACTTAATGTTATCTCAGCTTTGACATTCAAGTTGTTATGTTAAGCGAAGTTTAGCCCGAATACAAGCTACAATTCCCAGTAGGGGCTGGTATAGTCCCTGCACTGGGTATACTGGGTCGCAAGCTACCCGAACTGTCATCGAATAACTGCCAAATAACCGTACACAATGTGCGCTTTTGCAAATGCCTTTGGGCGACAGTCAGTTGTTCTTTCATTTTGCAGCAACAACACGAACAGGAACTCGGCTCGAACTCGAGTTGAGCTCCATTGAGGGTTACCCAGCTGTTTGCCAGCGAGGCACGTGCCAATTTAAATGCAAAATCAAAAGCCGCACGGTAGGAGAAAATTTAATTTCACAAGGCAGCAGCAAAACAATCATATTTTCCTTTCCTTTCCGTTTTCCTTAGCATCGCATACATACATACTCGTATGCACACAAGCCCCACAGGCAACTGGAGACAGGTTGATGGCAATCTGAGAACTGTTTCTCCCCCTGCTGCCTGTTAACGTTCTTTTGTGATCCCAGATATCAATGGCTGATTAATGTGCAGGCTCCGAGGGCTGACTAGTTGCCATGTTATGAGGCAGGCAGTCTCCATCTGTATCCCTCTCCCCTCTCAAACAATTTCAAATTTCAATGGCGCGTGCCCCTATGCTGGGCATAACTCAGGACACACCTCTAGTGGGAGTACCCCCTCCATTTTTGAATTTGCTTGTGCTAAACACAAGCAGACGCAAGGCTGAATAGCATATGTATGTATATACGTGAATCTGACTGAATAATAATTGCATTTGATTAAATAATGGCTGATGAATCTGTCCTCATGAAAGATGTGTTTGGCAGTTAACTGAATCGGAAATCTACCCCAAAAATTATAGAAAATAATTAATTTCTTCGTTAAAGGTTCTGAATGTGAATTGTCATCTCTCAGCAGTATGTGTCGACTTTGAATATGAATGAATAAAGTATTATCTGAAGGTTTTGGTCTCCTCTGTCCCAGTGAATTGAATGCGACTGAGATAGAAGAGCCAACAAATTATGCAAATCCCATTGAATGGCTTATGCTTCATGAATTTATATCGAATAACGTAAACTCGGTGCGGATGCGGCTTTAAGAGTTCGCCCATCTTAACAATAAAAGCTCATTTGTTGCTATTATCGTTTCACTAACAAATAACAAATCATCGAGCAACAAAAGCACATAATAGCAATAACAACAACAACAGCACAGAACAAATACCCACCCACCTGTTCCTCGAAGGCGGGAAAGAGGAGGTCTTATAGCTGAATCGTGCGTTCGCTTACCTCGGACAGGATAGGATAGGACGGGACAGGACACGACAGGAGCTGTGCGGTGATGCCGCACAAACTGCTGCCAATAAATTGTGTTAATAAACCAAAAGTTGTTAATTTAAATGATTTATATCTGAAGACGGCGGGCGGCTTCCTCGTTTCCTCGTTTCATCCCCATCACTTGTTATTGCTGAGCCTCAAAAATTTACGTAATTTGGCTGGCCTGGTCCTTAGTCGGGTTTGCGGCCCAGTTTGTGGGCTTAGTTCCTGTTCTGTCCCCCTACTTCCAATGGGTCAAATATTCAGCGGGTGGTGCGATGGTTCTGCCGCTTGCCCGACGTCAGCTTAAACCAATTTACGTTGCCGATGTCTTCATTTTGGCAGCGGCTCAGCGCCGTGTGTCGTGAATTATGGCGCCCCTAAATGTAGGCAACTGTGCGTATACGTAATGTGGATAGCCTGTCTGAAAGACAGCCTGATGTTGTCTAGGGGCATTTCACGCTCCTCGGATCCTTCTGTTTAGTTATTATATCAGTATATACTATATATACTATACATATATAAATTTATGTCTTATTGTTTGCAGTCGAAATTATTTCATTTGTTTGTCTTTATTACAAGCAAATCCCGTTCAATGCCGCGTGAGTTTGTGAGGCATGTGGTAATGGGGAACATGGGGCATGGGGCGTGAGCGTGTGGCGTGTAACCATTTCAGTTGAGCAGAATCGGCGGCAGCTTCCATTTTCCACAGCGTTTGCTTTTAATGGTCGGCGGCTGTTTGGGGGATTTTCCACATCTTAACTCCGACAGAGACCTACAAATATTTGATGCTCACATTTTTCGCTGTTGTTTCATTTTATTGATTGGCGCCGTGCCTGGTTTATGAGTTACACTGTTGTTGTTATTGTTATTGTTTTTGTTTTTGTTTTTCATGTTGTTGTCCTTTTCCGCTTTTTTTCTTTGGTTGGCTATGCCGCTTCCATCGAGCGAATCGCTGGGCTACATTGTAAAGGATTTGGCGTGACTTTAAATTGTAGTCCTTTCAGCTTGACAGGAAGCTGTCTTTTTGGCCAGCCCTTTATCTAAACTTTTTTTTAGTTACAACAACAATTAGCAAGTGATTATTAAGCAACAATGTTCGTCTTTGTCTTTTAATTTCGGACTTGTACAAACATTTATCTCTGCAACTGCTCGAAAACTTTTATGAGTTAATTAAAAATTGCATTTCCCTTATCTGAAAAACAAATTTACTTCAAGTCTCTTAAAACTATAGAAATGCTTGTTTACTTTCGATACTGTGTGATCGTCGCATTCGAAGTCTTTTATTTTTAACATAATAACAAGATTTTCAAATTTATAGTCACCTGTCGGACTATTTTCTCTTGTCTCTTTGATTAATTATTTAAATTTTCCGCATCTATTTCCAGGTATTAATAAATAAATGAATATTTGGAAAGCAGGAACGAAATATTGGTAGTCATTTACTGCCTGTTATTTCTGTTATATTCATTATTACCTCTATAGAGTCCTTTGTTTGTCCCGGATAAGTGAGTTCCTTAAACATTTCACTCTTGATACAAGCCCAATAACTGTCGCGTTGCATTCAACTTTCTCTCACTATATTCATGAATTGTATGCATTCACTTAGTTCGAGTGCCTGTTTTCAGTTGCAACGGCATAAATGAATATAAAGCATCTAGTTGAGAACAGTCATTTGACAGTCAAGGAAGATTTCGAAGGATGTGCTGGATAATGCGTTGATTCTTTGTGTACTTGATGCTGTTGTCGTTGTTGTTTTGAATTTTTAATAAAAGCATGAATTATGCAAAATAGCTGATAAGAGGAGAAAGCCGATGGCACCGTTACAGCGCTTTGAATGCAACTTTATGGATCTG